>VXBI01001043.1:866400-989980 GCA_013397375.1 Toxostoma redivivum
GCCGGCACCTGGCGGGGCCCTGGAGGAGAGGTGCGCCCAGGCGCCACTGCCTCCGGGTGTCCCGGGCGCTGGTGAAAGCATCCTTCACCTAATTAACCCAATTCACTTAATGAGACCTTCTGTGCCTGCCCACTGGTTCCAATACGCAGCACACGGGACGCTGGGTTCACAAAAGGGGAATAACGTGAATTCCCGTTAGCCCTCCCTGCGCAGCCTTGGGAGAGCTGTGGAGGAAGAGAGGAGAGAGGCTGGAGAAGCGGGAACCTGCCGTCTCCTTCCCACTGCACCTTTCCTTGTCACTAGAGAAAGGTGTGGGGGGTGACCCTCAAACAACTTGGCTTTGGGAATGAAATTACTATCGCTGTACTGCAGCTGAGACTCTTCCATAGCAGCCTTGTTTAATGAACAAAATAACTAACTCTACTTCAGCTAAGAATTTCCCACGTAATATGAATTCCAGGTAACAGGAAATTTAAAGGTTAAACGGTAGGTTCCCTACATCATGTCATATTCTGAATGACTAAAAGTGGCTTGAGCGTGTGAAACAGCTTTGAAGTAATTGAATTCCAAAAATGGTCAATTCCTCTGCATTCCCTGGCCTTTGTATGCTTGGCATGTGCTCCTGTGGAAAGTGGAGTGTCAGTGAATGAGAAGGACCTACTCAGGCAATTGCGTGTGTGGTGAGGGAAAATTGAGTGAGCAGTGACTGACTTGGACTGTGAACTGTGCAAAATGCATCAGACAATTGTGCTGGCTAATGTATGAGGAGGAATTACCGCACTATGGATTATCCTAGGAAATACTTCGGGAAATTCTTGACACAAAGAATGAGATAGCTGTAGAATTGTGTATATTAGGGCAAAGCCAAATGTATTGTCTGCCCTTTTAACTTAGAAGCTAGAGTATGCCATCTGAAGTAGGCCTCTTTACTGTACAGTGATTCATAAAAGAAAACCCTCAAGTGTCTCAAGATAAAGAACTGAGAAGTGATTGTGATGATGCGAGCCCTGTCTGCAAAAAAACCCTAAAAGATCAGCAAGAGAAGGAGCATGTAAGATACATGGACTGCTCTAACCTGGACAGGTTTAACATTTTATGCTAGTTGAGATAATTTTTCTACCCTCTTTCAGTCAGTATTCTCAGCAGAAAGCTGAAGAGCATAGTGAATGCAATATCATATATCACAGAGTATTTTGCTTCTTTAAGTATAATGGTACAAGAAAGAGCAGCTTATCTGTTCACTGTTTGCTGGATAAGGAATTGGTTGGATGGTAACATCCAGTGGGTAGTGGTTAAAGGCTCAGAGTGCTGATGGACATGAGTCTCTCAGGGGTCCATACTGGGACCAGTTCTATTTAATGTCTCTTTCAATAACATAGAGGAAGGGATCATCAGGTTTGCAGATGACACCAAGCTGAGTGATGGGGTTGACACACCTGAAGAATGGAATGCCACCCAGACAGACTGGGACAAGCTCAGGAACCAGTCCATGGAAATTTCACGAGATTTAACAAGGCCGAGTGCAGGGTGCTGCGCTCAGGTTGGGCAACCCCTGGTATGAGCACGGCCTGGGGATGGACAGATGGAGAGCAGCCCTGCTGGGAAGGACCTGGGGGTGCTGCTGGGTGAGAGGCTGGACATGACCCAGCCATGGGCACTCCCAGCCCAGAGAGCCAAGTGTGTCCTGGGCTGCATCCAAAGCAGCGTGGGCAGCAGGGCCAGGGAGGGGATTCTGCCCCTCTGCTCTGCTCTGTGAGACCCCACCTGCAGTGCTGCATCAGCTCTGGGGTGCCAGCACAGGAAGGACATGGACCTGCTGGACAGACTCCACAGGAGCCCACCAAATTGATTAGAGGGAGGGAGCACCTCTCCTACAAGGAAAGGCTAAAAGAATTGGAATTGTTCAGCCTGTGGATTGACTTTATTGTGGACTTTCATTACCTGAAGGGAGCCATCAAAAGAGCTTTTTACAAGGGCATGTAGGGTTGGGAACAGGGATAATGCTTTCACACTGAGAGTAAATTTAGATTAGATACTAGGATGAAATTCTTTATTCCATCTCTTGAAAGCCAGGGTGGATGGGGCTCTGAGCAACTTGGTCTAGTGGAAGGTGTACCTGCCCATGGCAGAGGGAAAGTAAAGCAATACTGGAGCGTTTTGCTCACCACAATTTCTCCCTCTGATGGGAATCCAGTCCCTGGAAATTGCTGTGAGATGGTATTGAATAACATTAGGGCCTGGCCACGCCCCCTTCCTGGCTACTGTGAAAAATTAACCCTGCCCTGGCTAAAGTCAGATGACAAGGCTTTCACCATTCATGACTTTCTGAGGCATGACATCTGTTGGTGTTTATTGTCCTGACAGTAAGGAAGCTAATGGTTGCCTCCCAAGGGGAGATATATACCTGTTGGAGGAGTGTGGATTTCAGTGCAGGGCATAACCCTTCCCCTCTGGGGTGGAATCCAGGACATTGCTGTTTGGCAAATCTGTGTCATATCTGTGAAAGCGTCATTCTACATAATTTGAAGGAAAAAAATATGTTGATGTATATGTTCTTGACAAGAGCACCTTGCTTATTGGTGTTTTTTTTTTGCAGGCATATTCTCTGTGCTAATCATAGCTGTAATCTGTCTGCATGCCCAAGTCAGATTGGATATTTTTTGTTTTTGAAGTTCTACCATCAAAATTAGACCTTCTCCCATACCAAAAACAGTGGGAAATTGCAGTGTCTGATTAACAGATAGCTAACTCATTGAGTTAAGCCCTTACCCCTTAAAAGACAAAAGTGTTTTATTTTCTTCAAATTGTAGTGGGTGTGCAACACATTTGTTTACTAAGAGTCAGGTTTTGAGATTTGTGAAAAGGTACTACAATTTAAAGAGAAGAATATGCTTTAAACGGATTGAGTGATAATATTTTCCTGCAGGGTTGCATAGAGTTTTGTACCAGTGTAATGCCAGTAGCATTTTTTTCACCAGAAAAAGTGAAAACATTCAGTAATTTTAAAGCCTGTTTTTCCCCTAGAAGGAGAAAGCATTTATTTTAAAGAAAGATTTAGAATTTTCATCATGAACGAAAAAATACCCTTGAACTCTATTCCTGAATCTAAAAACATTTACTGTACTTCAGAGTTCAAGCTGGTTTCTTTTGTCTGTGAAGGCATAAAGAGGAAAACCCTAGTATTCTCTATCAAAAGGCTTTTTCATGTACTTCCTTTGTATGTAGCAGATCAAAAGTAACTGTAGATATAGGCATCTAGTCTCTGCCTCAGTGAAGTATTTCTAGTCAGTGAATCATTAGAGCATGTATTCAAATTCAAGCACATGGTAGAGTTTCCTTGGTTTTCATTAGAATTCTTGTGGAAATACTTGTGGACGTGTTTTCAGATGTTTTATTCAGCAGAGGTGACCAAATGTTTGTACATTTATATACTGGGACCTTTGATCCTATGAAGTGAAAGAAAGCTGTTCATTTACATCCGTTAGCAATCTGTGTCCCAGTATGTTTTTGTGAGTTATAAACAAGCAGCTGCAGAGCTTATATTCCTCACAACATAATCACAGATGAAGTGAAAAAGAGATTTAACTTTTTGTTCACCTATCAGAGCATCTCTCATCTCCATTACCTTCATATTACACAATCAGGCAGGATTGATTATGCACAAGACAGAACATATACATTTTGTCACAACGTGAAACCACACTTTAGCAAAATACCATATCATATACAAATCTTTACCGTGTTCTTTTCTTCTTTTAATTAGGCAGAAGCAGTCAATTATTGCAGATCCGATAGAACACTCTTAAAAATGCTATTAATTACTAAACATTGCATAATATCTTCCAATCATCAGGAAAAAAACCATTGAAAGATGTGTGCAATACATAGCTGGGTGTTGCTGACAGTCATGTGGTAGAAAAAAACGAATAACTTGTATATTAAAAAAGAACTGTTCTGTCATTACACAACTTGAAAGATATGTGTTTAAAATAACTAAGAGAATTGATGAATAAACAGTAATGTGCTCATGAGAGGGAAGATTAACTTTGTGCTAGGAAGTGATGTGCCTGGAGTTTCTTAAAGGCCAATTGCTTAAAATGGAGTGTGTAGAAGGGACAGAAATATAAAAAAAAAGCCTGGTTTGTAATTTCTAATGTCTTCTCTGTGTTATTACAATATCTGTAGCTCTCTGCTTTTTTTCCTACTTGCACAAAAAACTGTTAGTGCAATCTATCTATATTACAGTCTGTCTTATGAACTTGGTCTAGAGTTAAAAAGACTAGACAAAGGAACTTCACAACTGAGCTGTAAAATAAAGAATACTGGCATTTAATAATTCCCTTATTCTACACTAGTTTCTGTCCAGTTTGATGCAGAAGCAATTGCACAACATGCACATACAGAGTAAGAATAACCACATTAGGAAGAACACAGACTGGAAGAGATTCAATTTCATGAAGAAGGAGACTGAATAACTAAATTGCCTGGTATAGTTATTTTCAGGCTTTTATTGCAAACAATGCCTTGGAGGCAGGGAAGTAAGATGTCTTGCCAAGAGATTATTTTGAGCAAATAAAATGATCTATTAAATTTATGAGTAAGAATCCTTGACACGCCCCAGCTGAAACTCCCAAGCAGTCGCTACTTGGTGGAACTGCAAGCCACATAATGTATATAAATGAGGTGAAAAGTGCATAGAAAATATGGGTACATATTATGTCTAGCCTTTATTTTATCCCAGAGGTCATAACAGTTGTGTTGAATACTGCAAAGCCTTTCCCATTCCTGTAGACTTTAGATACATTGTTAGCCCTGTTGACCTGCTTACACAAAGTCAAAAATTCTTCCGAATTAGGTTCTTACATGGCTTTATTAGAGGTCATCCTTTTTTTTTGTCTGGGATAGAGTTAGTTTTCTTTGTATTAGCTGGTACAGCACTGTGTTTTGGAAGGATGAGAATAATGTTGATAGTACACTGCTGTTTTAGGTGTTGCTAGGTAGTGTTTATATTGGGCCAAGGACTTTTCAGCTTCTCACCCCACTCTACCAGCGAGTAGTCTGGGGGGCACAAGAAGCTGGAAAGGAATACAGCCAGGACAGCTGGCACTAACTGGCCAGAGGAATGTTCCATACTATGTAGTGTCATGCTGTATGATAAAATTGGGGAATTGGTATGGGAATGGTGGCTCACTGTTCGGGAACTGGCTGGACATTGGTTAGCGAGCAATGAGCAATTACATTGGGCATCACTTGTATATTTTAATTCTAATAACAGTAATAACTAATGGCAGTATTGTTGTTATTATTTTTCCTTTCTTTTTCTGTCTTTTTAATCTTTATCTTACACACAGATTTTATTTGTTTTTCTTCTGATTCTCTGGCCCATCCCACTGCAGGCGGGCGTGAGTGGCTGTGTTAAGGTGCCTGCTGGGTTAATCCATGACAGAAGTGCTGCCTGCTGTGACTCATGCTTTCTAAATTCAAATCACGTATAGCATTATATCTATATCAATTACCATTGTATCCCAAATTATGTCACTTTAATTACTTTAATTGTTGGGACCAGGAGGAAATTTTGAGAAAGTTGTCTTAGCAGTTTGCTTGATACTGTAGCATTGCCAAGTTGCACAGCACGTGGAGTAGAGTAAGCAGTTCTGGAGAGAGTCATGCAGGAGCTAAAAAAGTCTGATGTGCAGCACATACCTCCCTCTTTCCCCAGAAAAAATAAAACTAATATTTTCCACTATCCAGTCACATCTCCATTCTCTGAAATAAAACCTCTTATAATATCTGAAATAGGACAGTCTGACAAGTTCTGTAACATTAGAGACATCAAATAATTTGATCCTTAGTGAGGAATAATTCTTATGGCCATTCTGAGGCTCCAGACTTGGCCTGCAAAATAGAATGAAAGCACAAGCAGTGCTCTGCAACAGTTCAGCCTAGGGATACTTTCACTCAATATTAGGAAGTTCTCTAGGAAATTACTCTGGGACATGTGGGCCTTGGAGTTGCAGTCTAGCAGATTCTTTTAGTAGCCTCACTTTGTTAGCAAGCACTTCAATCTAACAAACATGATAGTGAAAATAGTTCCTAGGAACTGAGAATGTATACATCAAAATCACTTTGACTATGATTTGAATGGGGGTAGATTTTTTTTTAGCCAAATTTTGTAAGGAGATGAGACATCTGTGATCATGCTCTGTGTCTGTTTGGATATGTCTGAGTAACAAATTCCTCTCTTCCTATCCCCCTGATAACTTTGAAACTGTTTTCAAGCACAGTCAAACACAAATTCAGCAGAGGAGCAGCATTTTTAAGGAAGTTCTAACAGGTCTATGAAAACTGGCATCTCAGTAAAGAAAGAAAACCCAAATTGGGATGCCACTCAAAGGGATCTTGACAAACTTGGGAGGTTGGCCTATGCAACCCTCATGAAGTTCAACAAGGCCAAGTGCAAAATCTTGCACCAATTTTAGGGCAATCCTAAGCATGAATGCAGGTTGGGCAGAGAACAGATTGAAAGCAGCCCTGTGCAGAAGGACTTGAGGGTATTGTATTGATGGTTGAGAAGCTCAGCATGACCCAGAAATGTGCACTTGCAACCCAGAGGGTCTATCGTGTCCTGGGCTGCATCAAAACAAACATGGCCAGCAGGTTGAGGGAGGAATTTCTTCATCTCTGCTCTGCTCTTGTGAGACCCCGCCAAAGTACTGCATCCAGCTGTGGGACTTCCAGCATAAGTAATTTGTGGACTTGCTGAGCAAGCCCAGAGGAGTGCCATGTAGATGATCCAAGGGCTGAAGCACCTCTCCTATGTAAACAGGCTGAGAGTTGAGATGTTCATGCTGGAGAAGAGAAAGCTCCGAGGAGACCATATAACATCTTCCAGTATTTAAAGAGAGCTTAAAGAGGCTCAAGTACAGCAGACCATTTCCAATTGCCCAGCCTGTTTTTGTAAACCATTTGTTCAGTTTAGTTCCGTAGCTTTCACATGCAGCTTGCTTACACCTCTCTTCTTGTAGAGTCGCTTTCACAGTACAGTTTTCTGTAGTGGAAATGACTGATTTCTCCTTGCCCTTCCTTCAGTAGGCAATAGAGATTGGTTGCCGTCCCTGTGCAGGCAATCTTGTATGCATGAAAGCCTCCTATCATGTCTTTCCTTCTAGACTAAACAAAGCCAATTTCTTCAATCTCTCTTCATAGTTCATATTTTCTGAACCTCTTCATCTCCACTTTGGACTTTTTCCAGCTTTTCTTTAGCTTCTTTGAAAAACATGGCTATAAAAACTCTCATGCAATGCAATTCTCCATCTAAACCCTTAATAAGATTTAAGGAAAAAATATAGTCTCTTTTGTATAGAATATTTCTGCTACTGGTATGACAGTGGTCTTCTCTTTCTTTCCTTGAATTTTAGTTTTCCAAAGTATCATATCATTAATTTTTATGCTACCTGCGGTTTAATACAGACCTCCAGTCCTGTCAATGTTTTTTGTTGTCTTGCCAGTTATTTTTGCATTGAATTTAATTTCTTGTTCATATATATAGGAGTTGGTCTTCCCTGTGATGAATTTCAACCTTGTTTTTGGCATACAAGACTGTTTATAAGGTAGAGCAGTTTGCATCTCAACATGGTTTTAGCCAACCTTGCTATGGTAAGTGAAGACCAAGAATAACTGCACAGAGCAAGCCAGCAAGTTTTGGAAGTTACTGTCAGTATTAGAACATTTATTACAGAAGTACTCAAGAATATTCTTTAAATGTTTGTAGACTTATATTTTCCAGTTGCAGGGGTGGAAAATAGAGGCATGAAGGAAGGTCTTGAAAACAAGATTTTTAAAAACTGCCAGTCCAAAATTGTGTCCCTGCAGAACAGCCTTGGATGTAATGGCCAAATGTAAACGATTTGATTCCTACGAATAAGCCTGATTTCCTGCAATGGTAAAGGCATCCAAACTTGAAGGCTGTTTGGAAAATTTTGTCCAAGGGAACCTATCTGAAAACATCAAGCCAAGGCATAAACAAGGCATAAGCTGGAATGTATTTTGAGTGTCTGTATCTAGGAGTACATACTATCTTATGTCTTGGCAACAGGTCTGAAGTAAAATATACATCCTTGCAGCTATGCTTATTAACTCCAGCACGGCACTCACCAGCAGTGTCTCTGTACCACAGCTGTGCATGTCCAGCTGCCTCAGTCTGTGAGTAGAGTTAATACAAGACTATCTACATTGTTCATTTAGACAAACACTGAATCTTTGTTCTCAGTCTTTTCCTCAACAGGTAGACAAAGCACTGTACTGCCTCACAGTTTTTTTTAATAAAAGTAAAGATTTGAGGATACCAGCTGCAATTTTCTCTCAGAAATTTTTAACTACATGTAGTTTCCCAGTGCAGAGTGGTGCCAAATGTACTTATAATTCATCAATGCAGAATCTCCTTTAGATTGCTGACTGCTGCATGCAATTGTGCACATCCAGTATCTTTGGACACATTCTCAGGCATATACAGATTTAAATGATGACATTTTAAAAAAGTTCCTGTCCTTTCTGGACACTGTAAACTTTATCTTTCTGTTTTTCTCTTTCATCACTAAATTACTGATTGAGAAACAATTCTCAAACTTTACAAAGTTTATCTTTGAGGAACTGTGAATTTCAGTATATGTATTCTCCTCCTATGGCTCTTCCTACAAATCTACTCCATATACTAAAGAGGCCTAAAAACCCAAATGCTGGTTTTGCAAGTCTGGACAATTTTTAATTCATGCTAAAGACAGGGTAGTATTCAACATACAGATGCAAGAGAACTGAAACTGCTAGAACATGTTTCAGATTATGACCAATAGTCACAAGCCAGGAAAAAGCTTCCAATTCACTTGTAGAAACATAAGCAGATAAAGTATATGCATATTGCATTTCATAATTTATATATTCTCAGGGAGAGATAAACAGTATTTCTGCTTTTAGATAAAAATAGAAAAAAAAATCAGGAAGAAGTTTAGTTTCTGGAGTTCATAACTCTGCATGTAGCTTTTTAGTTCATCATCTGCTAGAAACTGCCCCTGTGTTGCTGAATAAATCACTCTATGTTGCTTTGTATTTGAGGTTTTATTTCTGAGCCAGTGATACCCCACACAAAATAGCCATTCTATGAACAAGTAGGAAGACATGTTTAATCAGAGCTTTCAGGAGTTAGAAACTAAAAAGGCAGTGGAATGTGGTATGTGGATTGGCATGAAAAAGTAGACGACTTCCTTTTTTTTTTTGTGGGAAGGTGTTATTTGAGGTCAGGTAGCCCATGTAGGCTGAAGGGGAAAAAAAAGCATAAATCCAAACCCCATTGCCTATAACGCATTAAGGAATGGGGTGTTTGTGGAGAAATTTTGGAGGCAAGCATCTAAATATATGAACTGGAAACAGGATATTCTGCATGGTTTTCTGCACCCCAACATGCCTGAACATAAGGTTGCGAGAGAGGGTTAGCTTTAACAGATTGGAACATGCCGGTAGTCAGAGATTGCTGTCCCAGTTATGACCATGATTTTGGGACCTATCCCTGAATGACCTAGCTGCCTGTTGATTGCATGATAATCCACATGTTTTTCACGTGTAGTAGACTGTTAGTCAAAACACTCTTTTTCTTCTTTAAGGACGTCCTCAATAAGGGGAATATATTGGTAGCCACATCATGTTTTGAGGGAGATGAAACACAAGTTTTCTTCATTCAAAAGAGAAATTCTGTGTCTTGAACTTCTTCATATATAAACAGGATACTAGTATATTAATAGGTTAAATAGGACTGTATAACTGAATACATAAAAACAAAATGAAAGAAACATACATACAGAAAGTGTGTATATAAAGGTTGTGGGGTTTTTAGTTGGCATATCAATTCTAACCACAAAAGGGAAATTCTGACAGGGTTTATAATGCATTTATTGATATGTTTATGGAAGGAATGCTAGCTAATGTATGGTAATCCAGTTGCTTTTAGAGTTTGTTGGCTTATTTCCTTCTCTTGTAAATGATGCTTTAAGGACACTAGCTTGTAGTTGTTTCATCATGCAAGGATGTTAGCGACACCATGAGTATTTTCATTTATTTCCTTTTTATAGCTAAAGCAATTTTATAATTGCAAAACTCCTTTTTAATTACCATTGTTATTTCTACAGTTGGAAGCTCATCCTGTTGTGGAATGTTGGTTTTGTTCTTGATTCTTTGCCTTCTCAGCTTGTATAATTCTGCATAAGCAATTATTAAATGTAAACTTTTCTAGCAGTCAAACAACCACAGAGATTTCCACATAATGATGAGTAAGTGTAGAATAGTAGGAAGTGAAAAAGGAAAGGAAGAGAACATTATAAGTAGGCTTGGTGGGAGTACAAAGGATGAGCAGCCTACCTATCTGAGCCTTGCCCTTCACTTGTTTTGATTGCCATGTAGAAGCCAAATCAATTTTTCATTCCTCAGATCACCTATCAATGAGGACCATAGCACAAATGGTAGGATAGCCATGAAATACATACAGCATATCAAAGGTACAATAATGTTATGAATTCAGAGCATTTAAAAAGTTTTATCTCTGTCAAATAATATATTGTTAAGATTCCACCAGACTTCAAATTATCCATTTCAGTCAGAAGCCAGCAGGAAATAGGAGGTTATGTGTTGTATTAGTTCACTAGAAAACTGCTTCAAAAATAATTTAAGGAAATGCACAAGGAAAATGTAGTGATTTTTTTCTGACAGATAGGTTTTGCCCTGCTGTTAGAGGATATTGTTGCTCTTTTCTGGTCCATTCATGCCTTCAGTCATAGACTCTATTTATTGAAGCTATGAAGAAATACATGTTTTCTCAGGATTTGCAATCAAACAGAATGCATTCCCAAGAGTTACAAAGAGGTTTCACGTTTAAAATGTTCAAATAAATCTCCAGTCATAAGAATGCATAACCAAAATACCGTAAGGGCCATTTTACTAAGTGAAAAAATAAAAACTAGCTTTTATGTAGTGGTGATTCTTCACAGTGGTGAGAGTTGGCACATGCAATGGTATTAAGAAAGGAAAATAAGCATGCACAGTATAAAGTATTTAGAATGACTAGGCTTTTAATTTTGTTTGTAATTTCAAAGATTAGGTAATCTTCACACAGGGAAGGAAAGAAAAAAAAAGCCATCTTTTTTTTATTAAAGTATTTTGGGCAAAACAACTCCTTTAAACTTTTTTCCTTTCTGTGCCTGAGTTCAAATAAATGCTTGGCTGTATAGGTAGTCTGGGAATGGTACAGCATGTGCTTATATGGTGTGCATGGTAAAAAATGCACTTTATGAACTGTCTATAGGCACAGTATTAATTTAATGAATACTGTCAGTTAGAGTGTTAAGTGCAGTCTGCTTACTGAAACATTTGGAATCTGCTCTGCTGAGAATGTGACCTAAAAATGTTGCCTTTAAACTTTTATATAACCTCATCTTGACCTGGCTGCATTTCAGCTGAAGTTTTCAACAGTCAGTAACTTACACTGTTTCATGTGAGCAGCAGGGAAGACTTCAGACTGAGGGACAGCAAGTTGAGAAATTAATTGTCTAAAAGAGGGAGGAGGAAAAGGATGGAATGAGGAAAACATGAAAACAGAATTGCTGTGAAACTTGGTGATGATGACAATAAGATTATTCTTATTGTTTGGTTTTACCCTGTGCCCCATAAAACTTTAATCCAGTCATGTGGGGAAAGGAAAGGAGATTACTGTACAAATTATTCATGCAAAAGAGCATACACTAGAACACACTTTTCTAGCAAAAGATTTTGGGATCAGCACTCAGGATGTGCAGAATGGGAACAAATATTTGGTTTGTAAAAGACCTCAGAAAGAAATAGTAAATAATCCTCCTGAGATGGGAGGAGAATCACTGTTAGTATGAGTGTGTCATATCATCTGAAGAGTAGTGGTTACTTGTGTGTTGCAATGGCCAGAAAAATGAACAGTTGCTCTGTTACTAGAGAACAATACTGGTAATTTTTCCTCTGATGGTGGTCTTTTAATTTTTTTTCTCCTGTCTGGCTTAGAATATGGTACTATCTCCGATAATTTGTTTGAGGCATAAGTATATCTGCAAAGATCAAGATTCTGCAGTCATATGAAATCATTAACAGTTTTTTTCTACAAAAACCCTCAACCAACCCAGATTTTCATTTTGGCACAAATTCAATCATTAATTGGGTTTTGTTGCCGTTAGTAAATTGAGCAAGATAGTATTATGCTTTTTGAGGCAGGGTTATTATTCCAAATAAAAGTCTGTTTTGAAGTTCTATTTGGGTCAGAAGTTGGTAGCCATTCAAAGGAGATGGGAACACATAAAATGAGGAAAGATTGTAAGAGTAAAAACCTCTAAAATGATTGAAGCATCTTGGGTTGACAAGGGGATTATCTAAGAGAAACTTCCTCTGATTTTTTCATCTGTACCTTTCAGTGAAAGAAGACTTCAAACATTGGTCAATCTTGGTTTTTTGGGGGGCATTTTGCTGTAGCATTGATAGTCTAATGTGATTTACACCTGTAATCCAGTGACTTTTAAAAGCATAGACAAACTGAAGGTCAACATATTTTCTGGAGATGGAAATTTTGGCTATGTAGTTCATCTAGGTAGTTTTGGCAAATGTTCTCTGTGGTCTAGAGTGCCGCACTTATCTACATGTTATTTGTATGTCCAGGATAGTAAGGGAGGCCTTTGCAGTGTCTTTTACAATATCATTGACTTTAGTTAGCCAGAAATAAACTGAAAAATACACACTGATACTCATAATTATTTCAAATATTATGATTTGTCACTTCATATGACAAGATAAATGGTCTTTTTATTTTTTTCTTCAGTGTGTAGTTTCTGATAAACTTATGATGGGATAATCAATGGACAAAATGCCATCCTTCAGTTATCATATTGCCACTGGAAAATCTTGCAGTAAAAACTTCCTTCCTAACTTCTGCTCACTTAGAAATTTCTAAATGTGTTAACACTAGAAAATACTTTTTGTAAATATCTTCTGTATGTGAATTAAGACAAGATGTCTTGATCTCTTTCCTAGACTGGATTTTAGAGCAGAGGCCCAATGTGACAGTCTGAACCTGCTTTAAGTGTGTGACACTTATATGTGGCTTTTGATGTTGGACAGCAAGGAAACTTGGCTTTTTATCCCTATTAAAGAAAGTGTTATATTCTGATGATAGACTCAGAAGTAAAACAACCTCAATTAGGTATTTAGACCTAGGGGAAGACTGGTGCAGGATCTTACTCTGATCAAAAGTTAAGTTTAATAATTAGGATCACAAAATGCCATGTAAAGTGAAAGTTTTCTTGGTGAGGTGCCCAAGATGTCATGGCTGAGATTTCCAGAAAAAGGTGAAATTCAGTCCTGTGGCTTTTTTTTTTTTTTTTTTNTTTTTCTCCTGTTTTCAGTGTATATATAATTTATGATGGCATTTCTGGAGCTGTAAAACTTCTGTATTCAAGGATTCTTCAGGATGTGTGTGTTCTCAAGCACACACATATGCACTACTGCCTACTCACCCTTCAGAAGAATCAGCACAGCATGTCACGTCAGTCTGGCAGGATTACGTTCATTAGATGTTCATTTTTGCTCCTGACCTTTACCCACCCCCTCTCCTTTAATTTTCATTGTGAAGAAACAGCTTTAATAGTGGGATTATTTCTGGATTAGTCGAGCTCTTTAGCATATTGTCTATGGGCCTGTTTACCTTGCAAGAATCAATGAGCCTGATCTGAGTCCCATAACAATGTCACAGAGCACAATGGCCTGGAATGAGCAATAGGCACAGAAACTCAGGACTATTAGCCTGGCATGGGGAATGGCAATGGTCAAAGGCTTCTGGCAGGTTGTTTGAGCTGGCAACAGATTGAGAGCTGCTGCCAAAAACCCCCACAGAGACCAATTTCTGAAAAAAATCAGAATGGCCTGCCTGAGGAAACTACTGTGTCCATCTGTCCTGTGCTAGATACTGGGAGTAATCCTGATGTCTAGTCCAAGTGGTTTTGAAAAGCAGAAGAAAATTGCTTTCCAAGATGCACTGTCCAGTTGTTGAACCTGGAGGATGGGAGATATGGTCTTTAGCACAACTGAGATTAATGTAAAACTCTTAGGCAAATCCCCTCCTGATTTGTCAGATCCCAGCTCCTGGAGGACCTCACTGGAAATTATATAATGGATAGTTTTCAATGTGGAGACCTCAATATGGAGAGAGGTTTATTTTAAGTTTTGATAGCAACTGCAGAAATATATGTGTTTATTAGGCAAATCTATCCCATTTCTTTCCTGGGCTGCTGTTTAAATTTTTAGGCTGAATCATTTCCTGTACTTGTAGTGAGGATCTTTTTTCTTTTTATCTTTTTTTTTTCTTTGCTGGGAAATGTGCAAAAGGCTTACTCCTCAGTCGGGATCTTGCATCTTTCCTCCTGTCTATCTTTGAATTCTTACTCTGAGTGTTGTGATTTGTCAGCTAATTTAAAGTTAGATTCTAATGTTTAAAGTCAGACCAACTTCCCCCCTCAAAATAGTCATTTGCAGTCATGACTAAGAACCTATCAGCCTATTGTTTATCATCTTGGGAAGTGAAAATACCAAGTTCTAGCATGGCAGATGGCAATTGTTAGTTATGCACTAAATTTTTTTTTGTTTTTTTTCTATCCAAACACACCAAACTTATTTAATTTTTTCCCAATGTGGATTTTTTCACAGAGGCTATTTGGACTTGCCTTTGACCACAGTACTCTTGGCAGGCTTATAATAGACCTATAAACTCTCCAGTTGTGAGCGGCTGTTGGATGAAAGCATTAGTTTAAAGAATAGTTTCAGGGTATTCGTAGGAAATTCTGAAAGTCATCTAACCCAGTAGATTTTCACACAGTGGGTTTTGCATCACTGTCATATTTTCTCCCATGATTTCCCCATTTAGACCATTTGAGTATGAATCTTAATAACATATCTTTGTTTATAATTGTCTTCAAGGCAAGAATGTGGAAGAATTACAATTCCAGAATGTTTTAAATCTAAATTCCATTAGCAAAGAAAAGTCTGGAAAACAAGAAGGAAAATCAACACTGAGGAAGAAAGGAAAACTATTAACAAGATGGGGAAGAGGACGCTCAGAAAACTTTTGCTGATCCCTTCCAGTACCATCCTGCTCCCCTGGATTTCCTCAACATGACTCTTTGCTGATATGCAGGTGTGGAGGAAGGATGAGGAGTATTTAAAGCACAGAGTGGAATTCGTCAGGATTGAAAGCCACTCCCAGTCACTCGAAATCTCCCACTCATTATTATGAGTTTTTAATCAGGGTCCAGCTCTATTGCAGGCTCCTGAATGAACTTCCACTTCTGAACAGAATAGGAGGCTTTGTTTTAGGCCTGTACATTGTAGTGAATCACTCTTCCATTTTTTTGCAGCATGCACAGCAGAACTGTTTGTTCTAGAAATGAACCTAAACACTAAGTGCCAGATTCAAATTCGGCCTTTCCTGAGGTTCAGTGGTGGTGTTCTCTGATAGATGCACCAAATCCTTTCCTTTATGCCATAACTCGTATCTGTTCATTTCTGCCTCTGGAAAAGTGATGCCCTTGACTAGCCATTGTGCCTATCACAGAGAAAACTAACAAATTCAAAGGTCAAATTTTAAAAAGTCTTCATTTTTCTTTTTCTCAAGGAAATCAAAACCATATTTTACCTCTTCCTTCCTTAGCTGAAAAATCTAATTATGAACGGTTGTCTTAAATTGATTTCAATCCTGTATGAGGGACATTATCAGGCAGGACTTTGGGGCGTTTTCAGTTTGCAGGCTAGTTGTTTACTAAATTTTACAGTGTTTGCCTTTTCTTTGAGAACAAGCTAGAGCTAGGAATGTGAGTGTGCTCGAAATTTATTGCATCTGGCAGCTGCAAAACAATGATTCTCAGCCAATGTGTTTATGAAAGAAGGAGGAGAAGAAAAAGCTACCAACTGTATAGTAATAAATAGCATGGTTGCAGTGTTGTCCTTTATCAAGCCACTGTTACAGAATATGGCATACATGAACAAACCTTAGACTGGTATTAAACCTTTGCAAAAGGTTTGACAGACCTGTCTCTTCTTGTACTTTTCTGATCTTAGGTGTAGCTGGGTGGATTAAGTTCTTGTTCATTTGTGATTTTGTGCTAGCAACTAGACCACATATTTTATTTCAGTGAGTCTGCTAATTTTGCTTCTTGGCAAAGTAACAGAAAATTTGCCTCAGAATTTGTGAAGAGCTGGAGGAGATAACATTTTTGTGTGACAAGATCAGGGCACAATGTCCCTTTGAGCCAAGTCTACCTGTGGCAAAAATATAATCTGGTCCATCTGCACCAACATGTCTCCTTGTGCCAATTTTGTGTGCAGGTACCAAAATCAAAGCAAGAGTTTGATTTCCAAACAAAACCAAAGAATACTTTCTACAGACAGCATTTCATGAAACTGTAGTGAGCCCCTGGCATCTTTAAGGCACTTCAGTCAGTATCCAAAGGGAACCAGTGGTTCTCACTTCAGGCATTTCTCTTTCTCCTTGCTTATCAATTTGTAAGACTTCACTGATCTTTCAAAAAGTCAAACTTGCACATTCCTTGAAAGCGGGTCTGGGAGAAAGCATTTGCACAGTGTGGTTGTCCTGGTTCCATCCAGGACAGGGTTAATTTCTGCTGTAGCCAGGAGGGGCATGGGCAGGACCCAGAGGTGGTTCTTTTCCTCTGGGTACATCATTGCCAGGGGCAGGATATCTCTTATGGGGAGCAGGGGTTTTATCCAGTCATGTAAGCGTGGCAGAGGGAGCAGTTGGCTGGTGCTGGTTCTGAGCTGGAGAGGTCAGGGTGGCATGGCTGTGGTCAGGCTGGGCTCCACACTGAGCAGTTTGTATGTAAATCACTCTATCACTTTTGTACAATTTTGTTACTAAAATTGCTGCTCTTACCATTCATTTTCTTATCCCATTGCTCTTGTTTCAACCTGTGATCTTTACCTTTTGTGCCTCTTAACTCTCCTCTCCATCCTGCCACGGGGCAGAGGAGGAGGGGGAGTGAGTGAGTAGCAACATGGTTTGGAGAGGCTCAGTGGGAACACTAAATTGGGGAGTACCATTTCTAAACAATGACAATAGTCCATTCATAATTTAGTCACTGAGATGGTATAGGGAGAAGAAATGTTGCAATTGAAAATAACATGTGATAAAATTTATTTTTAATTTCCTTTCATTTATGCAATGTCAGATATATACATTTCAAATATTTTTCCAATCATCAGTAACCTAGTGTCTACAACAAACATGGGCTGAAGGTTTAAATAAATAAGCACATTGCTCTGAAATGCTGCTTATCATGTTTTTCGTTCTTTCTTTCACAGTTTTGTGGTAACTTACAGGTTAGATTACTCACCCAGGATATTTTTTTCTATTTCCCAATCTATGGTATGTGTCTGCTTACTTTTAAACAAATGTTAAAGCTGTTAACGATCAGTCAGACACCAGTGCAAAAGTTCAAGTCCTGAAATGTTAATTTCTTTTCCTCTGTCTACTGTCACTTTAAGTGGACTGAGGAAGTCTATAGTTTGTTACTGCTGTTTCCCAGTGAAACTTTAAAAGCCTAAATGCATTCAGCTGTGTTGAATGAGGCTCAGAAGAAATGGTGTCCTGACAGGGTTTTAGATGGAAACTATTTTAAAGTTAGTTGGCTCCTTAGCTTGTTAAGGTTAAACGTGTATACATTGACATATATGAAATAGGATTGTCATATTCAGAATGGAAATTATTATATGCTTCATTGCTGCAGAAAGGAGTACTGGGAAATGATGAACTCATTGCAAAATCTCTGCAGTTATAAAAACTAGAATAAATTTATAAAATATTATAAAAGATTAATGTTATTCCATTCTGATATATAAAGTCTAACTTATATTTTTAATATCCTGGAGGAAAGAATGTTTTTCTTTTTGTGTCATTCAGAAGGGCTCCTAGAATGCATTAATGCAAATCATTTGAATGGATTAATAAAAGTCTTCAATATTTATTCATGAATCCTTGCTCCTCAAAGAGCTAATAAGCCTATTTCTGGATTACATTCTCTCTGTATGACAACAATGTTTGAATTTCATGGCCCAAAGTAATCTTTTAACATCATCATAATGCTAAGATTATTAATTTTTTCTGTTTTAGGATACTGCATTATGTATCTATAAAAATCAGACAATTAATTCCCTAAAGCTCAACAGGTTCTCAACTGAATTCTGGTACTTCCCTGAATAGGGACAAGCCTTTGGAAAACCGAATGAACACAGAGATTTCTGAAAACAGAAATTTTTCAACCAGTCTGATGACTAAATGAACTTGCCTTAAACCCCCCACAATCCTTCTACCTGCCAAAAATCCTCCCACCTCAGATTCCCACAAACTTAAAGTGGGAAATAATTTCAAATTTGTTATATTTAAGAAATTTTAATGATTTACCTATATGTTGCAGAACAAAATACACTTCCAATACAAATGAAAGGACATGTAAAAATATTTTCTATTAAAAGCTACACTAAATAGATCATTGTGCCTGCTTCCCAGCATGATGCAAAACCTTACTTACTTCTGGTTTTACTTTTAAAATTCTTAATCCTCTAAAGCATGAAAATTCAAGTCCAATTTTTATTATATGCCTGAGACTGAAAATGCATATGACTTCACCGTAAAAGGTGAACTCATTTCACCTTTTAATGTAGCGTGGTTTAAAGCAAATGTTCTAAAAATAATTTGTTTTAGCCTATGAAAATCAGTAATGACCTCCCAGATTCATTCACTTAACAAATTTAGAGACCACAGGTATGAAAGTAAAATGGAGTAGGAATCCAGTGGGTGCTGTCCTATCCTTCGACACTGCTTTAAAACAGTGCTTTTTGTACAGCTAACATGTTTTTCCCTTGGAGTCAAAAGAATTTTTCTTCTGATTTTATACAAAAGCATGATCTCAATTATTTGGCAGGTCCTTAAAGATGTTATTCTGCACTTAAGAAGAAGAGAGTAATGATTCTGGTGGCTTTTTGTTTTTTCTTTTTCCCCACAGTTTACCATGACTAACTCATGAGAACAATCCCTGCATGAAATGTTAAGGCTCAGTAAAATGCATATTTTAATATGAGTGTCTAATGGAAAATGTCCTTACTGTGCAAGGATAGACAGTGCTACCATCTTCCATACCATTTGTCTACCTCCTCCAGCTTAATGAATCAATTCCTGAATGATTCAAAGATACTTTATGGAAAAGCCTGAGCCATCTTAGATGAAATGTAAGTTGATAATATCAGAACTTGTCTCAATTAGTTGATATATGCTCAAAATTACTCTTAGAAAATCAAAATAAACCCCAAAACTTTGGATTTTCCTTACTACACAGGTCACATACAATTTCTAAAAGTGATCCAGAATAATTCTGAACAATTGAAGAATCACTAAAATCAGCATGATAAAGGATACTGGAAAACTTTTCCCTTCTAAAGGACAGAAAAAACCCAGTACAAGAAAACTATGCATTTTGCCTGCTTAGCATCCCACCATCTGGAGATCATGTCAGTAACCTGTGAAGCAGCTGGCCTTGTCCCATGGTACACTATAGAGCTTTCTGGACCTGCAGTCCAAGGCTCTGCTCTTTGCTCCTAGGCTGGCTTTGTGCTGGGTCTCTTGGTGCTGTGCATTACACACTTGGCCAATTCAGCAGCAATATTACACATGCTCATGAGGGAACCTCTGTGCAGCCTTTCTAGCTGGGAAGGATAAGCTGCCTCATATGGGACCTTGCATGTGGGAGGAGTACACAAAAGAATAGGATGATTCAGAGTCCTTAGAGGAGCAAAATGTAGCAGCAGACTGACTATTGAGGCTCTGTCTGGGCAAACTGGGTTTGATTCCTGATGTGGCAGTGCAAAACTGCAGCCAGCACATCTATGATCTTCTCATCAGACTTGCACTTTACTTCCAGCCTTTACAGTGCTAAGAGGCTGCAAGGCTGTTTTTGTTGGAGGGCAGAAGATAAGAACAAAGAAGCCAAAGCCAAATTTTTGTGCAATCCAATTACCATGTTTTTATGGTAGAAGGTCTGAGTTAGTTGTGTCTTTTTTTTGAAGACTATTTTTAAAATAAAAACATATATATATTTTTAAGAAAAAATATGTCCTAATAGGGTGTGTAAATCTTTCCATGTAATGCTTTGAACATTTGCAGTTCAACCTCAGCTCTGTGTCAGCTTACACTTCCAAGACATGAATATCCATACTATCACGAAAAAACGCAGATTTCCTTGGGGACATACAATGTCAAGAGGCTCATTTAAAGTTCAGATAGGAATTTCAGGAAAACCCGATTCTCTTCTGGCCCAGTAAATTCCTATTTGCTCTTGAGTCAACCCAGTCTTTTGTAGGGCCTCATATTTCTGAAAAAGCTATCAATGAACAAAGTCTGCTTGCACCAGTGCCCATTTTCTATAAAGAACTTCTGTTTGTTGCTTTATGGCCTCCCCATCCCATGTGTAAAGCAGAAGGATGACTGGAGATATCCCAGTGCCTTTCTCACAGTATATTAACACCAGAAAGCTGCATGGCTCCAGCTGAGACATAGGACTTTTAGATAAACTTATAACTGCAGTATTTTGGATGTTATAACTTTCTCATTGGTGCACAGAAAAAATAAGTGCAGATATATTTATCTATATTTGTCACCATTTCCTTCGTTATATCAGTCCATAGCAGCAGGCAGGTCAATATTTTCTGCATTATTTTGATCAGAAGATGTTCATATGAGCCAATAAGCCAAAACACTCTTTTCCTTGCAGTAGTTCTAGGCTACTGCAGTTTTCACTGAGATACCCCTTGAGTCAGTGGAGAGTAGAACATACACTGCCAATACTAAAATTTTGCACATTGATTTAAGTTTTAGGCTTAATATAGAGTATGTGTGATGTGACTGTTCATTCTTTTGAACTGGTAACTTATTTAAGGCAGGAGCTACCTTTTGTGTTCTGTGAAGTAGCAATTGTAGGACTAAACCAGCACACTGTGATTCTCAAATTTTTAAACATTTAAGTAGTTCAAAATTTAATATTAGGTTATGCTAGAGCCTCTTCATTTTATCTTCATCTCCTGTGAATTTTGTTCATATGATGCTAGATGTTTTAATGAGATCTAGTGGTCTGGCTCTATATTAATTAAATACTTTCACTCACAAACTAAAAACTGAAAAAGCTATACAAATAATTTAGAAAATAAAAGAGTGACAACCTAGACAATGGTAGAAACAACATTGGGTTTAGCATGTGATTAAATACTTGATGAAGGAAAATTCCACTGCATTTGTTCTCATTGATTTATTTTGCCTGTTTTATGCCAAAGACTTGGAGTCCAGGAGTTTTGATGTTTGCTGTATCACAGACCTTAGCATTACTAATTCCTTGATGCCATGGGAATGTACCTGTCTGTCAGAGGTGCAATTTTACCTGATGGTGTGAGAGTATTCAGGGTACACATTCTGGGCTCCCTAAGGAATCCTCACCCAGCTCTTTTTCTTGTCCTATGCAAAGCAGTGGTTGCCAGAAGGGAAAGGATCTGGAGAAAAAGAAAACAGGTATCTTCTAAAATATGGGATTTCACCCAAGAAGGAGCTTTCAGACCCTTCAGTAACATCAGCACCATCACAACATCAGCAGTCAGGATTCTAGTTTGTGAACCAGATGTAGCAAGGTCAAGAAGGAAAAGCTCAGTTCAGAGTGTGTTGGGTGGTGTCAATGAGTTTATTTGTCAACTCAATGGGTAGCTAAGGAGTTCTGCAAGGATGTCTGCTTGTTGTTGCCTTCTGCCCCAGAGATTTACTTGCAAGGCATACGGTCAGCTTTGAGTGTTCTTAGACACATTAGGAACTTGGAGAGACATTAAGGTTGTGAATTCGAACTCACTGCATTTTTGTGTTTTTCTGGCAAATCTTTTTTTCAACAGTCTAAACGATTTCCATCTACAGCAGAATTTAATCCAGACCAGAACAGAGGATCTCAGTCTGCTCATTCTGTGGGAGGGTGCAGATTGGGATGTGGTTCCAGTCTCTCTGGCTTAAGCCCATTTCTTGTCTCTGTTGTGGTTTTATGAGTTGATATAGCAAATATGTGACATTTGCTCTCCTTTTTTCTTCTCTTGGAGTTTTTAGAGGCATAAGAGTTCCCACTGTAATGTAAGGCAGAAAACAACAGAAGAAGAAGTAGTCTGAATAATAATGGTATTCTGTGCAGAAATCTCCATGCCTGGAGAATGGCAATTATTTGGAGCCTCCTAAAGGTTAAGGACATGTTGGATGTATAGACAATTGTGGACCATGAAAAAAGTCCCTTTTGAGGAAGAGCAGAGACACAAACATAATTTTCCCCAGCAGATGCTACCAAACTGTGAAGTCCCTTTCTATATCTCAGAAATTTCTAAAGGAATAGCATTACTAGCACAAAGATACAGTCTTATTAAAGATTCTAAATACAGTAAATTGAACATTCAGACTTCAGTTCAGAGAAATTCTTTCTGATAGTTATTTGGACTCTAATCTAGTTGCCTGAACATCTCTTCTATTGAGTAGAGAGAAATGGACACTTCCAACAAGTGTTTCATCTCTGAAATTACAGTGCCTAAAAAAAAGCTGGAGGAATACACTTCTGGGTGGTTTTGTCACTTTCCAGTCGTAATGGAGATAACATGGGATAGACACCTAGATTTTAGGTAAACTGACTCCCTCCCTGTATTTCTTTCCATTGTGTGTGAAGAGACAGTGCCTCAATAACCTGTGTTAGTCAAGAGTGGTAGTTAAATGTTTGTGAAACCAAGTCTGTAACACTGTATATTCCACTTTTGAAGTCATGATAGGTAGGCATACAATGCCATAGTATGAAACACACACCTGTCTGAGCGATGGGAACCTTATCTGACTACTAAAAACTCCTCAGAGCTGTGCAGTCATTACAAATGTAATGATTAAAAGCCATGAAATTGAAGACTAACAAGCAGCTTTAGAGATCCTAATTTCTAAACCTACCGGCAATACTTGTGTGTTTTGTTTTTGATGTTTGGAGGTTTTTCTGTTAAACATGTGGTATTTTCACTCATGTCCCCTTGGTGGGCACTCATAAGTCACAACTATCCATGATGTTGTCTCAATAAACAGGTCATTGATGTAGAGCTCAGGCCTTTGTGCTGGGCCTTTGTGCAGCTTTGGACTGTAAGGAACAAGGAAAGATGGCTACTGAAGAGACTGATTTTCTTGACTTTTTTGTATTTCTTGGTAATAAGTAACAGGAGAGAATTAATCTCTTCCTTTCTCCCCAGAGAATTTGAAATGTAAACAGATTCAATTTTTTCTCTTATAATTTTTTTTTTCTAGAATGCTTTTCTCTGTTGTTCTATTTCCTTCATGACATGTCAGAAGCTATTAAAAAGAAGAGAGATTGGAACAGTTCCTTTTTGGCCAGAGCAAACTTCACTCATGCTACAGTGACCTGGCTCTAATTGATACTTCCTTTGCTGCCAAATATTCTAGATAACCCTCTAAATTCAGCAAAAGAGTGCCATGGTGTGTGTTACAGGCCTCTTATAGGTTTCTGATTTCATATTTTGCACTATGTTTAAGCTAAGGAAACGATTTTTTCCCTCATATGCATTGTGTCTATTTTTTAGGATGGGGTTCAAAAGGCAATGGATAAATATGCATTGATAATTTTGCATTTAGATTTCTGTGTGCAGAATTCTGGCCATATATTCTGATGCCACTGGCATATGGGAATTGAATAGTCTCTGTTTTGCCAGCTGAAGTTTCCCACTGGCAAAGGCAGGAATTTGAGATAGAAAGTAAAATTTCTCATTTAAAACTAAGGGAAATTGTGAATGCTTTAAAGTGCCTTTGTAGGCACCCCAGGAGGTATCACGCATACATAACTTGTCATTTCCAGATGGCCAATATTAAGACTGAGAGGTAAATATGTCCTGATTTAAAAGGAGTAGGTTATTCTAAGTGCAATTAGATAGCTCACCACTGTCAAGGAAATATTTCCAGATACAAAATATCCAGCTGGGAAAGGTAGGAAATGACAGTGACACATTGTTTTGTTACCATTTTTTCCCCTAGAAAATGTTTTGCTTTTCTTCCTGTCAAGTTGATAGGAGGCCAATAGTTTGGCCTTCACCAAGTAGATTGCTTTTGTACACCAGTTTTGTGTGTATGAAGAAAATACTGATATGGCAGGGTCATCAGACTGGATCTAACCAAATTTTCCTCTCTAAATAAATTCAGCCTGCTCTAGCTGACCTCATCAGAGGTCATAAGAGCAGCAGATGTGGGCTATTCTTTAGAATGTCCTTTAGTTCAACTTGTTTATATCCAGAAGCCTAAATGCTGGATCAATATGTTGTAAGTTATCTAAAGAGCTCTTGCATTTCAGGTACCATAGTGAATTTCTGTTTATCACTCAGAACTTTACTATAGACTACTCAAGAGGAAGATAAACTCACATAAGATATGTGAGTTTTGTGCACTTCCCCCTCAAATAATTTCTTAATGTTTCTTCCTGCAAAGACTAGGATTTGGTAACTACTAGCATGTGGTGTGTTCTGTAGCTGGATCCAGACTGCCTCCTCAGCAGTACATCTCTGTACATGTCTCAAATGTTATATCTTAGCTATGTGGTAGGTAGGCAGAATTTCAAGGCAGAAGGAATTACATGCCAATGTCTGAGGAAAGACAGTAATGCTCTGCTTGCTGTCACTGGATATTTCTCAATACCTATTTCAAAGGTAGCTATTTCCCTTTAGAGAATTTACAGTAGGAAAGCAAAAACAAGCCTACGATTATTTCTGTTTTGTTTTACTATTTGCACAAGTGTTTCTGATGCAGATGTAATTTCTCAGTCCACGATTTATTAGTTCACCTGCCTCTAAATAAGAATGCCAGCTCATTGCCACTCTGAGCAGTGAGGTGCTTTGTTTCATTCTAACTTGTACAACGTGCTAACTGTGGTAGCCTCCCGTGGAAATCTTTTGGCTTTCTGCAGTAGTGTTTTGCCACACCTACCAGACAGACACACCTACATCTCATCTAGGAGCTAGAATTCAGAAAAAGCAGTACTTTTCCCTTTAGTGGCATGGATCCTACAGGCAGCTGTTTCTCTCTACAATGAATTTTTACATTTGGTGCTGAAGCAAAGTGCCTCTTCATACCTATTTTCCCTTTAAAATAAGGCTTATATAAAGATTTCCATGATGGAAAAGTGAGGAAAGGATGCAAATGATGTGTTTTCATGTCTTTAAGAACATGAATCATCCACAGGTTAGCTGATTTTTGTGTATAACTCCCTTTTGCCCATATGTTGACACTTATATTTATAAAATCAAAAATATGTTAGGAATCCCCAGAGCTTAGGTGGCTTTCTAGTCTTAATATCTGCTTATCTGTTTTTTTGGAGCATATACATTTCCAAAGCGTTACATAATTTATAATTATCCTTCAATTTTATTGCTAAGAAAATAATAGATAAAAAGTACTTGAATAATATTGCAGAGGAGAATATATCCAATGTTGTTTCTGACACAAATGTAAATAGCATATACTTTTCCAGTAGCTGATATTGAAAGGAATTTTAGTCCTTTCTGTAATGGAAAACATCATTATTAGTCCTGAATTTAGTCAGATTAGAATAAAAAGATTATTAAATAAAATTTTATAAAACAACAAATTCCAATTTTGATTAAGTGGGAACAACTTTTTCCTTAATAATTAATAAAAATGTACTTTTTGACTTTCACAGTAGAAAATATTTCCTTAATTTCTCACAGAATTTTGAGGAAAATTATAATTTCCAGACTTATGTTTTGAGGGCTCCAAAGAGATTAAAATATGACCAGAATGTCTGTTAAAGTGTTTGGATTCCAGAATGGTGCTATACAATTACTATGCTATTGCCACTCCACAGAAAGATAATAGTTGTTGAAACTTACTCCTGTAAGCCACTAGATTTGAGGCTTTATAATAACATTAAGGCTATATCTACATATGTTACTTAATCTTCAGGAGGGGATTGACACAGTAACATAGGTATATAACAAAGAGTAGCAGCTGAAGTGACTTAAAAAAGAGATCAGGATTTTCTTGTTCACCCTTGAAAGGGAATAACCAAAGCACAGGAACACAGTAAAATAATATTTATGTGTCAAAAGTACTCATGGCATCTGTTTTTTATTGATGAGGATAATGTTTATTGCCATCTGGATTTCCTAATTCATTTTTCTGATATTGCTTATCTGGGGTTGCCATAGGACACAAACAGCTGGACGAAATTCCATCATGTTGCATCACTCTGACTCATTTATTTTTTCTTATCTATGAAAATTTCTTGTAAATAACATCTCAGTCTTTCCCTTTCTGAAGTGCTTTGTCTCTTGCAGAATTCATGTGGTCTCTTTCAGTGTTTTTCTCTCTCTTCCCTTCCTCTTTTCTATTCCTGCTTTTTATTTTTGCCTCAGTCTCTCTCAGATTCTATCTCCCTTTTCCTCTTTTTCTATCCCATTTCTTCAATCAACAAATGCTAAGTAGCTCTATAGATATGTTTTAACTTCATCCATGACATCTAAATATAAGTTAAATATTGCCTGAATAATGTAAGACATTAGTTAAAGTTCATTTAATCTTCCCAACTGAGATTTCACTCTACCTAATTCAGAAATTTTGACCTGATGTCACAGAGACAGGACCTTATGGCTGATTCCCTGGAATTGTTTAGCTGCTTTACAAGATGTGGTGTGGAACTTTTTATAGTTATGAAGATGCCTAATATATTGGCTGTCTTCAGGCTTTTGTAGAGTGTCTGAAGCCACTAATTCTGTATAAGATTGTAGTACCTATATGCAAAAGAAATAATTGAAAAAATATGACTTATCAATTTACACCACACTTCTTTGGAAACTGTGGTAGGTTTTTTTCACAAACTAGACATTTTAGGAGTATCAATTCAGATGTAGCTGGAAGTATTTAAAAAATATAGATTCAAATCTGCCTCAGATTTGGGTAAAACCACAGTGTGGCCATTTTGTGCACATTTATTTGAAAAATGCTATTTTTTTCATTGCCAGTGGCAAAAACTAAAAAGAGATTCCTTATTTGTTTTGTGAGAAGGGACTTTTGGTGATGAAAATTGTCATTGTTCTGCTTTAGAATCTTAGTTATGCTCAGATATTTTGCTTTCAAAATTGTACTCAAATTTTGCATATTTTTAGTCTTATAAAGCAGCATGCAGCATATTGCTGCAAACATAATAGACCTTTTCTAACAACTCAGGACTAATTTCTTAATATAACATTGAGCAAAGAGACATTCCTTTAAGTCAGCTACAAAACAAAGAGGAAGAATCTGAATTCAGTGAAGAAATCATAGTTTATCTCTCACCCACACCTGAAGAGGTGCAGCTCTTTTGTGGTCTCTAAAATCCATCTGAAGCTGATCTAACCTTCCCTGTACTGCTCCTGAAGGCATGTCTCTGGAAGTGGCCCATGTAGGCATAAGGGCACCTATTGCAGATCCACTAGCCCTGCAAGGTGTTCCTCCACAGACTGGGGTGGGATCTGGGTGTTACCACAGCATTGTAAGGGCACTGAGTTAAAATTGTGAACACAGAGGAAGAGCAGGATGCAGGACCAGCTCTGGTGCTGTTTGAGCAGCTCAAAGCTGAGGCACACGAGATGTGGACTAATTCTGAGGAATGACAGCCTGATTCTAAGTTTCTAGGGAGGACATGAAGGAACAGACTGAGGTGGCAAAGTCCTAGGAAGATACACCTTGTTATTATGCCCATGAGAACAGATGGCATTTATGTCTGCCATTGTAAAGGGATGAACAAGCAAGCGAGGTGACAGAATCATTGCTGCATCCTATGTGCAAGCCAGGAAGGATTTCTCTTGGGAAAAAATAAACAAGCATAAAAATAAACATAAAAATTAAACATACTTGCAGGTATCTATAGTAGTAATCTACTGCATGTAAATAAACCTGGTGTTACAGCTGAAAACTAAATTTTGTTGTCGGCTGTGGAATAGAAAAGGAAAACAAGAAGACTTGTGAAAAATCATGCACATTGGTGTGCTGAATCTTAAGCATTGAAGTGCCTTCAGCCAAAGAAATATTTTCAGTGGCCTAGGAAATATTTTCTGCATGGGTTGTGACAATATTTAGTGAACTTGCAAAGTCTGTTGAAAATATGGGTCCAGCATCTGACTAGTATGGATGGAGAATGGGAAGGAGTGTTACAAAGACAAATCAGTGGTGGTTCTGTGCAGCTTGGTTGAGCAAGTGTGGTCTGTTTATAGTGGCCTGAATTTTACTCCTCTTTGGGGTAATGGTGCTAGAGAACATCTCATGAAGCAGGAACTTGATTCACTCTGTCAGGTTTCTCACCAGTGTAAATTTCCCCTTTGTCATGCTCTTGCTGGTTGCTTATTGTCCGGTTCAGTCATGAATCCCTGTAACTTACAAGACAATTAAGTAGCTCCCTTTAGAATGATGCTTTCATATGGGCCATTTTGTTCTGCTTGGCTCTGTGACAGGTGATGTTGCATGAGAAAAATCTGGAAATGAAAAATCTACAGGAAATTAATAATAAATAATCCTTCATTAGTGAAACAACTGGACCTGAGGTTAGGTTGTTAAATGATATAAACTGAGCTACAATCTATGCTATACAGTTTTCTCTTGAGTAGACAATCTACAGCATACAAGACATTTTCTGTTTTGCAGCTTCACTCAGATGTTAATGATACATATCCCATGGAGCATAGACATGCATGCATTTTGAGAACCCAAGAACCATGCTGATTTGATTTTTAGAGTTGAGAGTGTGTGTGTGTGCTGAGGTTTGGGGTTTTTCTAGAGTGGTTTTGTGCTAATTGAAAGAGAAGATATTTCCTACTAAAATCTATTAACTTCTAGACTAGAGAAAACATTTACTGACAGTTGTTCATACATGGAACTACCAGGTTCTTTCAAAATATTTCTTTCCTCAAAAGATATGTACACATAAACAGTGAAAGGAGCAGTGACTGGGCAACCTAGGTGCACTTACATATTTTTTATCTTTATGGTATATTCTAAGAGGAACTGAAATACGTGCTCATTACTGTGGCTACCATGATGAGGGGATAGTTGCTTATTGGTTAGGGTTACTTTTGGCTATTTCTGAGGGTCATCAGAGTAAACAGAGAGGGAAATTAATACATGCTCATTTAATAAGTTTACTGTGTAATGCTACAGCATAAGTAATTTCTTAGGACAGATGTACCTTGTAAGCATTGTAAGCTGAGCAATAGCTACTCAATGCATTATTCAATGAAGGATGTTCTTTATATTTCTCTGACATCCGCCCTCACCAACTAATTTTACTTTGTAACCCTGTCAGTAGTTGTTATTACTTGTATTGATTTTTTTGAGCTTTTTATGTGTTCATATTGATCCTTGTATTTTTGGTGCCACTTAGTGAACACCTCTATGAAAAATGAAAAATATTAGAAAGAAAGAAAGACTTATTTTCCTGTGGTATCATTACAGTAGCAGACCTGGATGGAGGCTGTTCTTCTTGCAGCCTCTAGTGAAGCCTGGGACAAAGCTGCTGTGAGAATTCCACAGTGGAGACAGAGCTGGGATACTGAGGGGAGCACTCTGCTGTCACCACAATGTGTTATGCTTGACATGAGAACAAACATAACATTTTCACTCAGAAGCTTCAGACCTGTATCAACCTGTGCTGAAGGGCACCTGCCTGCATAAGGGATAGAAGCAGGCACCTTAGCATTAATTCATTTTGGCAGCCAGCAAAAGGAAACATAATGTCTTATTTCTTTAATTTCAAAAAGAAACATTATAAGGGTTCTAAGCCTTACATTCTGCTACATTTAAGCTCTTCATTCACTTTTAAATGCTCCTTGTCTTCACAACCTGAGTACAACCCTTAAACTGTGCTTGAAGGCATTTTTCTCTAAGCATCAGGTGCCCTGGAAGAACAGACATCAGAAAAGGGAAATGCCCCTGAGTAGAGAGATATTATATTCATTTTAAGCCTTAATTTATGAGAAAACCTTTTTCACAAATTAAGCTTGAGGAAAATCAAGAATTAAACCCTTTTAAAGATCTTTCTAACAGATCTTAGTAAAATAAGAACAAAAGCAAGTTTTCAGTTAACTCTTCTCTATTTTTACTTAAAAGGTATATTTTGCCATTCTATATCATGTCACAAAACAAAGACAAATTGAGGTGTAGGGTTATTATATACCTAATTTTCCTCTTAATAAAATTTGAGCAGAATGAATTAAAAGGGACTTTCCATAATGACAGGTGAAGAACATGCACTACTCATTGTGTGGGATCTTGACAGAAACTTTTCAGGAGCATTTCTGTGAACTAATTCTGTTCTTTCGCAAAAGTATGTAGGATGAAGAAAGGAAATGTACAGGAATCAATTGTGTGCAAAAATAGCAGTAGAGGATGTTGCAAGTAAGATTTCTTCTCTAGTCTTTATGTATTATAACTACATACGATGTGCCAGATTTATTGATCCTGGAACTGAATTGCAGTATTTTGTCAGATCATTTTAGTGTCAAGTCACATTGGATTTTAGTATCAAATCCCAAAGTACTTGAAGACATTAGAAAGAAAGGTACTGTATCTTCTAAATACCAACTCGCTGTAGTATTTTATTTCAGAAGATTCCATTAGGATCTTAGAGATTAAAAGCTCATATTGACACCATGTTCTCTTTTTATGATGACACCAGCAACACCAGCAGCAGTACTTTCTGATGGATGAGCAGGATCACATGAAAAAGAATCTAACATAAGAATTGATGCCCCTTCCAGCTCTCCTTTCCCACTGTATTCCCCACCCCCCCCCAAAAAAAGGAAAAAAATATTGCTGCTTGCTTCCCAGGCTTTCAATAACACAAGCAACCTTTTTTCGTTTTAATTCTATATTTTTTTTTCCAAATGGAACTATTGGAAATGCCAGGCTAGCATGAAAACATTGCTTTTAACATTATTTCTAGCTTGGCTTTGCATGATTCCTATTTCAAGAAAGTGTGTTGTTATCATACTGGATTTGTTAGGTTTTGTTTGGAACTCCCAGCCACGAGCCAAACACAAAGCTATTACAATGTAGTTCAGACATTAGCAAATAGAAGACAAAAATGACCCTAGCCTTGGGTATCAAAAAGCTACCCTAGTTCAAAGCTGCAGTATGATTGTCAGTCTGTGTGTTGCAGTTCAGACATTCCCCTTCCAGCAGTGTATCTGCAATGTGTGACTGTGATCATAACTGCTGCTCCTGCTTGCCCTGTGTGTGCTTGTTTTGGCAGTTTGGATGGCAGGGAGCGCCGGGCCCCTTTCATGTGGTTTGTGTCACATGTGCTGCAGTGCGAGACACGCGCGGCTCCTTGGGAGCGCTCGCCGAGCGCTGCTTTGCCTGCTCTGGTGTGCTTCCTCTGCAGATGGCTTTCCTGGCTCCCATGGACCATTTGTTTGTTCTGTTTCTTTTATGGTGTGTACACCCACCCCATGCAGTTCCAATGAAGTATGTGTTTATTTCCTCTGCTGTCCAGCTCTGAAGGTTTAGATCTAAGGAGGCAATCACTGACGCTAAGTCCAACAACAGTCGTTAAAACAACCTGTCTTCTCCTGGGATGCTTAATCTTTTCCCTCTTGGAAATGAGGAAGTCTCCACTTGTCCTTTTTTTAACCCTGTATTGACTAATTTTAGCTATCTTACCACCAGGCACCCACTGAGGATGAGATACCCTCCTAAGGCAGGCCTAAAATAGGACAGATTTGTGTCTCTCAGATGACTTTTGTTTCTCTCCCCATTGACAAGGGAGAAGACTAGATGACAAACGTGGGCTAATTGGCTCACTTTGAGATAGCAATATCTGTGTAAGATACATCCCCCTTCAGGGACCCAGTCTTTGTGGTGGCATGCATGAATGCTCTATGCTTGCAAACTGATCCCTGGCATTTTTTTCATCAGCTAATCCTCTTATCAGCACTTTCCGTACTGCTTTACTCATGAGGACAGAGTGGAGAGGCGGTGTCAGCGGAGGGGCATGCGAGTGTACAAGATAAGGGCTAAGAGCCTCCTTTCAAGTGTGTCATTTCCAGACTCACAGGAGTTATTTATTCACTATATAAAACAGTAACAGACTAGCCTAGGTAAGAAGGGCAGGGAGAAAAAAAGTGAGAAAGTATTGGTGAGAAAGAAGGGCAAAACCCCAGAACCTGATAAACAGAAAACCCCTGGAACAGTAGGAGGATAAACCTCCTACTGCAGAATGTTGCAAATGCAGGTGGAAGATTTAGCAAATCCTTATAGTCTGAACTAGAAGTGCAAGCTGAGAGAGGTCCCACTGACATCTTGAAAAAGCTGAATGTGTGCCATATACTTTATTTATACCAAGAGCTATTTATTCCACTATCAAGAGTGATGTTTTCATTAACAACTCTGCTGGTTTTTTTAACAGTAAAACCATCAGAACCCAGGTAACAATGGTAAGTTTAAAGCATTTCTGTTGATCCATCATTTTTCTCCAGCAATTTTCAGAATTTTTACAACTTCTATATTTAAAGGTGTGCATTAGGTAAAGTCACCAGCCACATCTGTGAGAACTAAGGCTTTCTCACATCAGAAGCAAAAGCTTTTTATTTTTTTTTATTAGCAGACCTATTAAAATAATCCAGTTTTTACATCCATATCCTGAAATAGTACTGAAAAGATCAAATAAATCATTAGCAGCAGCAAGATTCTAATTTTAGTTGCTGTCCAGCAGTATGAAAAATCTTATAGGTAAGGACTCCTTCATGTTTACCTTAGGATTAGCAAACTGATCCTGCATGTGAACTATGTGTGAAAGTCCCTGTGATGCCAGAGGCAGCTCTGCTCATTGACAGCATGCACAATCTATCCCACATGCAGGGTGCAAGATGTGTGGTGAAGGAGATTTTAAACCTGCAAGGTTATTACCTGGAGAAAAACTGGCATTGCACTAACTCTGCACATCAGCATTACTGTTGCAGCATAAGGCAATGATCAAAAGGCAATAAATGTGAATCTGTAAGACCTGGGAGAAATGACAGGGTTCAAAAGGGGTTAATTGCTCTCTTACCAGACAGGTATTATATGTAACATATATGTATTATATGTTCTACTGCTTCATTTCTAGTTTGGTCTTTATCCATCCCTTAGGAGTTTCTTGTACAAAGCTGTTGGATAAAAGTCCTCTGTAGTGTGTGTGAATTATAGGTAAGGATTCAGTCCTATGTTCATGGAGCATTCTGTTGTAGTCATTGGAAGTCAAGCCTGTAAAGAAGGCAAGAGTGTGTGTAATCTGCCTTTTAAGAATGTTGTTTCTTTCCCTGAAAATTGAATAAAAATAAAATGAAAAATAATGCTCTCTACCATTGGCACCAGCTTTACAAGGCATCAAAGCAGTGGACTGCTCATAATCTCTAGACATTTCCTGACTGACTGCAAAGGTCATCTTGGAGTGACTGGGGGAAACTGAAAAAGAGTTATCTGAAGGCTAAATAAGGTGAAGGTTGCTGTGGCTAAAGTTCAAGTTTATTTACGCAGAATAAAAAAGAGAAGTGAAAAGTCTGCTGACTTATTTTCTAAAGCTTTGGACAGGTTCATGTAAAAGACAATGAAAATTAAAATAAGGGGAGCAGAATGTACAGTGACATAATAGAAATAGCAGTTAATAATTGTCCCTAGCAACTTGAGTTTCTCCTTATTTATTTTATTCTAACCCAGACAGTGATATCTGTGATAACGCTGTTATTTTCTAGCTTGGGAAATCTTCAAGGCTAAGATCTTATTTTTTTTTTCCATCTGGAAAAATTGCAAATATCTTGACACCATGGAAGGAACATAAAATTCCTACAAGCAGTGAAAATAAGGAAGAACAGGTTTATGTAGTTGTATATGTTCTTGTTTAAATTTATAATATAACTCTCAACAACAAAATGATGTGTGATTCTTCTGCATTCCTTACAGCATTCCAGAGAGTAGTGACAGCACCCCGTGGTGACTTGACCTTGTCTGGGTGCCAGGTGCCCACTGAAGCCACTTTATTCCTACTCCCCTCAACGGGACAGAGGAGAGGAAATATAATGAAAGCTGAATGATATGAGATAAGGGCAGGAGAGATCACTCAGTGATTACCATCATGGGCAAAACAAACATGACTTGGAGAAATTAATTGAGTTGATCACCAATGAAAATCAGAGCAGGATAACGAGAAGTAAAACAAAAACACTTTCCTCCCACCCTCCCACCCCTCTCTCCTTCCCAGGTGTAATTTCATTCCTAGTTCTTTACCTTCTCCAGTGGTTCTGGGGTAGGATGAAGGAACATGTTTGGGAATATGCTTCAGGAGTAAGTACAAATGGAAGGAAACCTCTTATCTTATTTCTTGTTTATTTTATTGATAAAAAGTAAGAACAAACCCTTTATCTGAAGTGTATAAATGTGAAGAAAGAACATGGTAGTAAGCACAAAAAATGAAGCTCTGTTGAGATTAAGATCTAATATTTCTTCAAAGTTAAATTAGACATGAACAGTACTGGGGAATTTTTCTTTCTGTGTAGTTCAATGAATTAGCAAGAGAAGGATCAACCATGTCACAGTCATCCAGGATTCTCATCTGGTGTCACTTTTCACTGGCATGCAGCTGTTAGGAAAGAGAAGGCTATGAAAAAGTGGTGAACAAGGGCATGGGGAAAGAAATAATTAGACTCAAAAAGGAGAGGAGAGGATTAAAATGTAGTTGAAAACAGAAAAAAAAGATAGGTCAAATGGAGAAAAAACTCAATTAAAAAGATGGAGCCCAAACAACACTGGAATGTCAAAGCACCCATATTTTCTAAAGCTATTTTCATCAACATGCTGAATTTGCATCTTGTCTTGGCATTCCTAACAGCTCTTTGAGTTGTTTCTTGGGGACTTGGAAGCTTTCTATAAAGCTCAGTGGAGCCATCTGTGGGATGGACCCTGGCTGTAGACCCCTCTCACATTCTCAAATGTCTGACCACTAGGATTTAATTCTGAGAGGTCATTATAACATGGAAGTGTGCTTTGGAGTCCCCCCGTTCCTCACAGGAAGACTACTGAAATATTATGTGCATGGGCAGAACTTGAGACAGAAACAGGTCAGATATGTAGGAGGTCTTTATTCTGGATGCCCTTGCCTAAATTTGTAGTGTGCTTTTGCAAAATCATAGAATAGAATCACAGAATATTCTGGATTGTGAGGGACCCACAAGGATCACAGAGTCCAACTCCTGGCCTTTCAAAGAACATCCCAAGCATCACACCCTGTGCCTGAGAACATTGTCCAAATGTTTGTGAGCTTTGGCATGCTGGTGCTGTGACCACTTCCCTGGGGAGCCTGTTCCAGTGCCCAACCACCCTCTGGGTGAAAAACTTGTTCTAAAATCCAGTTTAAATCTTCCCTGACACAGCTTCCTGTCATTTCCTCTGAATCACCTATAACATGGTGACAAAGCCCATTTCACTGTAGTGCACATAGTAACAGCAGTCCAGAAAACAAAATAAACAATCTAGGTGACAAAGCCCCACCTTAAGTGTTAAGATACACAGTAGCCAAGAATAAGAGTGCTGCATTAATTGTCAATATCTCCTGTTTCTGACTCAATTTTTGTGGTTGGTTATTACACATGTGCTATGTGTGCAGTGAGAAGAAAGACAAGGGCTAAGTGGGGAGCCTTGAGGGTGGGTCCTTAGCTGGCTGCTCTGATTGCTGGGGGTCAGGAGGGAGGTGAGCCTGGTGGGAGCTGTTGTGGCTGTGCTTTGAGGGATGAGTGACTGCCTTGTCCAGCAGGGAGGACAGCCAGTGCTCAAGATGGCCTCTCTCTGGGTATGCTGAAGTAGGACCTTGTTTCCCGGAGAAGGAAGAATCTTAGCCAAAGTCTACAAGAACATCTGTGTCTTCTGAGGCTCTACCCCACAACACCATTACAGTAGGAAGGCTGCAGTGGTGCTTTCACTGAGCCACTGCAGTAGCTTGTCTTGTCCCTTGTGTTCCTTGGTTGTGAAAAATAAATTTGTCATATGACTGTCATGATAGGAAGCAGGTAGATTTTTGTGCAGAAGCAAGTTGCAGTCAGCCCAAATAGTTGAACAGATGAAGAAAGTCATGGGACTGTTATGTCTGGTACTGTGCTGAAGCAGGGCTACTTGTCTCACAACAGTAATCAGGGAGTGGCTGTCTGACCTGTTACTGCTTGTAGGTACAACTGATTCAAGCTCTGCCACATATCCTGCTAGGGGCTCAGCAGTGATGAAAACAACTGCTATCTGCTTTTCAGGTAGGGGTATGGGGCAAGAAGTCTCTGTCCTGCTTTGAACTTGGACTCTGGGAGGGACAAACCACCTTAGAAGAAAAAGGGAAAATTCTGGTGATAAACTTTAAAGCCTCATGTTATTTGAGGGTGTACTCCTGTGAATCCACAGATCTATATCACAATGTTAGGAGTTGGTACCTGGAATACTAAGAATGCATGTGGCTCTCTGTATGCATCCCTCCCGATATGTCTTAATTGCTGATGGTTTTTCATTTGGTTGTCTTTACCGTGATCTTTCATAGGCTTGGTTTCACAGGAAATAAGCCCATAGGGTGTAACCCAGTAGAGCTGTTATTCCAAGATGCTCTTGTATGATTTGTGATCCTAGTTATTGTACCTCAGCCATGGAGCAGAGAGCAGAATGGCTGCTGTGCAGCAGAGAAGCATCTCTGCCCCTGGAGAGAGATGGTGGTTCTCCCAGTTTTACTCTTAAGTGTGTTTCTACATCTTCCTTCCCTGACAGGCTGCTGTTTGGTCCTCCCAAAGCCATCTGTTGAGCAGGCTGAACAAGCATGGGTTCATCAGCCTTTCCTCACTGGTTAAGTGCTCCAGCCCCCAACCATCTCGCTACCTTTCTGTTGAACTTCATGAACTTTATTAGTGTCTTTCCTGTACTGAGTGACTCAGAATTGAATGCAGCATCTAGATATGGTCCAATAAGTGCTCTGAGCAGAGAGGCTGATTGCCTCCCTTTCTGTTCTAGCTCTGCACCTGTGAATGCAGCCCAGGGTGCTTTAGGCCTTTGCTGCCATCAGGAGACACTGCTGGCTCACATGCTGCTTGACCCCCTCTCTATCCACCAGGTCCTCAGCATCACTGATTCCCACCCAGTCCCTACCTCCAGCAGTGCAAGAATGTTTTCTTTCCCAGCTGGAGGTCTTGCCATTTGTTCTCACTGAATTTTATGAAGTTTCTGTCAGCTGTTTTCTCCAGCCTGTTGAACTGTCTGTTAGGGCAGTCCTGCTCTTAAGTCTGTTAGCTGTATTCTGCCAGTTTAATGCCATCTGAAAACATTATTAACCTTCATTCTGTTGTCTCCTCCAGATTGCGAGAGGAAAATGTTAAACAGGATGACCCCAGGACAGACCCCTGCTATTCACCCAGCTAAGCCACCCACTTGGCCAGTAATGTTCCTTCTTGTGCACAAGAATATTGTAAGACAGAGTGCTTGGAAGCCTTGCTGGAGTTTAGGAAACTGCTTTCCCTTATCCACAAATTTAGTCATTTTGTCATAGAACACAAACAGATGGGTCAGATGTTATTCACCATGAGACAATCCATGCCTTTGCCTGTTCTCAGGCAGAAGTAGTCATTGTCTGCATAAAACACTACTTCAAATACCTGAAAGGACTGTATGTAGTTTTATGAGATGAAAGAAACTGCTTTTTATGTATTTTAAACTGCTCAATCACTTCAGTGTTACAATTATCCTGTGATGATTGGTTCATAAAGCGATAAATAGTTATATTGGATCAAAAGGTTATAAATATCATGTAGGAAGTTGTTTCAAGCTTATTGCAGATTCAGGAAGACAATAATGTTGTTACCTGCGTTCATAGCAGTAAGCTGTTAAACAAACCTTAAAGAAAGTTTTTCTGGATTTCTGGGCATAAGGAGAGTTAACTGCTAAATAAAATTTTGCCAGAGTGCTTCTGAAAACAATGGCTTTACAGCCTGGTTTTTTTTTTTTTCTTTTTAAAAAAAAAAAAAATTATTTATTCTTTAATATTTTTTCTTTTTTTGCAAGTGGACATAGCTCCTCTGTAACATGTAACAGACAATTTTTGCATTTTCAGGGAAGTGGTGTGTAAGTGCATTCAAGAGAAAGAGAGGTTTCTTTATACTATTGCATAACCTGAGAAGCTTTGTAGTTGGATACCCTATTTCTGTTCATAATTAGACTGGAATGTGATGTGCTAACCAGAAAGTAATTATCGTCTACCCAAGGAGTTTTCTGTGAGTTTGAACTCTTCCAATTTACTTTGTCCAGGGTTCTCATCATTCAGGTACCTGTCTGCTAAATGAAGGAAAGAGACACTTCACAGTTTTTTTGGAAGTCCTCTTCTCACTGACTGCAGCCTTTGAAAGTGTAATTCACTAAATGTAAGGGAGAATGCAGTGAGAATCACTGAATGGCATCCAGACAAGGTGGCTCTTGCTTTGCAGAAAGTGCATAAACAGAAGTTAATGTCTTTTAGGGCTCATAAAGCATGCCATAGGAATGCTAAATAGCAGAAACTTTTGAGTTGTGTATGCTAAGCAACCTGTCACATACCTAAAGCAGCCCCACAGTGTTTTTTTCTCTTTAACTAGTGCTTTATTGAAATTGTCCTTTGCTTTCAGATTTAGTACTGCCAGCTTGTCTCTTCCTTCCAAACATCAGATTCTGGCTGCTTTAGTTCAACTGTGCAATGCTGCAGCAACTTTGATTCTGTGTTCTCAGGCACAGGCTGCCTTCCCAAGTGGTCCCTTCAGTATCCAGCCTGAAGGAGCTTATAGAGAATCAGGCATAATAACCAGTGGTATTACTTTAAAAATATTTTCCAGTAATGCTCTTTCTCTCATGTTTTTGGAATCTGCATGTCTTCTCTAGATCATGTTGTGTGATCTATTTCTCCCTCTCCCAGTTCTTTCTTTTTGCTTAGAAACATGGAGGAAAAGGTACCCTCTCATGTACTTCTCTATTGCTGAACTTGTTTACATCTCTCTCAGTAGACACAGAGAAAGAAGAAAGAGCAACAGGGACTTGTAAGGAAAAATCCCATGTTTACAGGGCTGTAGGAACAAATCTGATGAAACTCCCTAGTGAGCTCCAACTGTGGAGAAACTGCAAAAATCCAATAGTTGCAGTGTCAGGAAACCTTGCTGTGTCAATTCCAGTCTGTCAAGATGGAATTGTCTCTGGCACAAATTGCCTTTTTGTTAGAACCCCTTTAAGTCAAAATACAGGATTAGACAGAGTTCCACAAGACCTGCCAGTCTTCAGTGGCTGAGTGTTATTTAGGTAGATATATGTACAACCTTTTAGAAATAAAATGGTTTTAATCAAAATTGAAAGTCTAAGGAGGGATTTCTTTAAAAAATTAACTCTGAAAGCATTTCATAATATGATTGATATTTTCATTATTTTAAAAGTGTCTAAAAAAAGGCAGAGTTTTGATCTTGGACTGTCTTATGAAAACAGCAAAAAATAAGTTAAAATATTATCAATTTTTGACTTTTTATCATTGGCTGTCCAGAGGCCTGCTTGAAAATCACCTTTATGAAATCAGCCACAGAAATAAATCCTAGATTTGAAGACAAAGAAGGTTGTGGCTTTGGACTGCTGCTACTTGAATCTGAAGATAGTAGTGAGAGTTCAAGTAATATGGACAAATTGCTGTTGGAATACTGCACTCATTAGTACTGAACAAAACTCTAACATTTATCTTGAATATTTAGCATTTGCAAAAGATATAATGTTATGAACAGCAATCTTAATGCTGTTCAGACAGATGTAGAGATGAGCAGAAGAATAAAATCAAATATTCATTTTAAATAATCACAAATCTTTCTACTCCACAGCTTATTTGTTACCTTTTGTTTCTGAGTTCATTTGTAGTCATGGATTTTTCACATTATGGTATTCATATCTGTTTAAATTGGAGAGCAAAATTTTATATTATTTAATTACAGAAGCTTCAGTAAACATCATTTATGCCTTATTAATTGCTTCTCTTTGATCTCCTATTCTTGTAGTAGGTTTTTTAAACAAATAAACTAATACTATCCTTATAAATAATGAAATGGTGGTGGCCATTTGATTAGGTTAAATCTGTAACAGCTGTTTTCTCTCCATGTGAAGTTCCAGGGTAAGCTGAACTAGCCTTCACCCTAAGATTCTTTCATCTCTGAAATGCAACCAGGAAAAGAGGATGGATCCCTATTTGGAAAGGAAAGAATAGGACAATAAAGAACATATATTTATTATTATGTAACAAATAATCACATGTGCAGTAAAATTGTATATATTTTGATACTTTGAGATACTTTACTTTTCCTTCATTGCCTTTGACAAATGACTGAGGATCAGACAGAGAGGTTGGATTATTGCATTGATTAGTGCCTTCCTCACAAGCAGTATTTTCTTCCTTATTTCACCTGTTTGTGTCTTCCTCTAATCAGCTTAATGACGTTGTAAATCTTCCCTCACATTCACAGTTCCTTCTCAGCACTTGGGAGGCGACAGTACTTTGCTCTTTTTAGAATAACAAGGTGCTATGAAAGTTTACCTGTTTTTTGTTTTATCTTACTAATGTGATATAATCAGTAGAAAGCCAGCTTATAGGACAGTGATTTAACAAGGTACACAAGTCAAAGGGCTGAATGGTGAAAGATTGTTTGCTTCATATATTAGTGCAAGAGTTGCAGTATCATGTGCTAGGATTTAAATTGAAACTGCAGTCTGGACATAGTAGTCTGGAAATGAAAACAGATAATTAGGAGACAAATGGAGAACTGGTAAGGATCTTGTCTGGAGAGGAAAAAGTGGGTAGTGATTTGGGAAACTAACAGTGTGAACAACAAGTGGCGAAATTACTTTTGTGTGTGTTCTGTTGTCTAGTTCACTTGTGGAATTTGTCATACCTTATTTCTCACATGTGCATGTCTCTTTTACAGGTTCAATATTCCAGCAGTATTTTAATTAGTACAACAAAATTCCACTGCAGTAACACAGTTTTAAAGTCTATAATTTCTTAGTACTGTTCACTCCTGCTGTGTTGAATAGCTATCATACTGTGATATATTGTTGTATAGGTTACTTTTTTAATTTCCTTGTCTTCTGAAGTAGATAACAGTTGCATAGTAGATGAATGTTCAGCATGAGTTGATTGTTTCTATATTGTGCAGAAAGAGCAAACTACTGCAATATATTATTAGAATGTCCTTCTTAACATTTATCAAAGCAGAATATGATTAAATATTGCATTTGTGAGGATAATGAGCTGAGTGAAAATGATATACTGTATTGTAGACTTTCTTTGTTACAAATTTCAAAATCTTGATTTTATTTTTAAGCATTTTTATAACTTGTTCTCTTCTGAAATAATTTGATCTTCTGGATAGAAGTATCCTAAGCTCCCTTGCATCGTAATTTTAAATATAACATAGTGAAGAAGAATCATTCAGAGGCACATACTCTGGGACAGCAGATTGAAAAAATGTAGTTAAGACATTAGAAAAAAAAAGCTCTTAGATACAAAAACCAAAACCAACAAAAATGACAAAAATAGAAAAAAAAACCAGAAAATTCTTTCTCTTGGCCCAGATCCATGGCAATATTTGCCCAGAGTACAGAGTCTTTTGTAGGTAAAATTTGGTGACGTCTTGAGCACTGGAATGCATTAGTGTAGTACTGCATGGTGACATTCCTTGGCTGTTCACATCCTAGTGAGTAGCGGCCTGGGACGCTTGATGAGTTAAGAGGAAAGCATGTATGGTAACATGCTGCACGTCACAGGAAGTTACAGCCCAGGTTTCTACATATAAGGCCATCATTCCAGTGGAAGCAGAGTGTCTGCAGAAAAACATCACCAAAAAAAAAAATAGCATTGAATCTTTGAGCATTCCCAGATTACATCTGTACATTTTCCAGCAAACAATTGGCCTACATGTTTCCCTGAAATATGGAGATTCTTTGGTTGTGAGGTCATGTGTTGGCTGAAAGAAGACTTCCTGTGAAATCTGTAAATCATCAGTAGTGAGATAACAAAAATAAAACCTAAAAAGATTATTTAAGTTAGTTTTCTCCCAAACAGCATGTCTCCCTAGAGCAATAATGCGTTTATATACAATGGTACAGCTGTTGTACTGGATCAGAAATTGTTAGTGACCAAGGAACTGGCAAGAAAAAAAGTACAACTGTAATGGTTTGATGACTGCTTGTAAGTAGCAGCTGCATTTCCTTTTTCTTCACTTTTGTGTTGCTTTCCAAATGAACTATTTAAACCCTGTCTTACTTCAGTGTGACCATCTTCAAGGTTTTTTCCCTAAAGCTGAGCTACTAAATGGTGACCTAGCTCTCAGTCTGTTCTCAGCTGGAAGTAATTGCTGCTCTTCTCATCGAGAAGGACAGCAGAAGGAAGAATCAGAAGGAGATGACCAAACAGTTGTTGAATTCTGCTCTTACCCCAGAGGCAAAAACTGCCTGCTTAGGGATGAGAAATGCAAGAAGATGTCATGGGGAAACCTTAGTTGTGGCTTGCAATGCTGCCTCTAGAGAAGATTTCATTCTGCGGTGTTGGTATTCAAGAACCTTTAATTAACAATCAATTAAGAGATTAGTAATTTAAAACAGAAGAAAATATTCATTGTGGAGTCCTTTGGATTTGAGTGTTTTAGCTGAAGCCAAATAAATGTACTAGCAGTGGAAATAGACTGTGGTAAGTTCTTGGCCACCACATTTGTCACCCCAAATGTCACAGGAATAAGTGTGTTGACAGATAAACCGGTCAGAAATCTTGCTTGTTGGTTTGAAAAATTAAAACCCATGTGCTCCTATTGCCTCCTGTAAGCTGGTCTTTCCATAATAGGCTCAGAGGGAGAGAATGATCTAGCTCTGCAGCTTGGAGGAAACAGTCATACTTTGTACAAAGAAGACTGGAGCGTGTGCACTTGTTCTGACCCACTGCTTGCTGTGGGAAGAGAATGGCTGTGAGGCTGGAGCTCTGTTGGACAGTGTTCATGTACTAAGACTAAGAAACCCTTGCTGTGGTTACTTGGATGTCGTTCTGCGTCAAGGTCCAATCCAGAAAAGCACTTCTGATTAACACTCCAGCTAGTACCCTATCCTGTTTGAATCAGTTTGGGTAGTATTATGTATTTAGTCAAAGTCATGCTTAATTGATTTTCTGACACAGATCCTAAAATTTACCATTGTATGACAATAATACTAGTGACTAAATAAAGTAAAATTATCCTCTGGATAGCACAGCTGTGTTGTTTAAAGGTCTCATGGATGTTTTAGAATACAACTTTGCTGGGAAGTGGCCCTCTTAATTTCTTAACAGAAAGTGTATAAATATGCAGCAGCTCAGGATATAGTCTGACATTGAGCAGTAAAAATTTTGACTGACCATTTTAAGTTTTAAAATATCCCTCTATATCAACCTCGATTTGAGCAAAACATGCTTCTGTCATATAGCTGTGGCATGGTGAAGAGCTATTTTCTACTGAAAATTGTAATCTTCAGACTGCATTTATCTTTCATTCTCTCATACTCTATTCATATAATTTCTGTTCTTCAGAACAGTAGCGTGTTGAACAGACTATGCTAATTTGTTCAATAGGTATCTTTGCTTTTTGCACAGTATTGCTAATGTGGAGCTGCTTGATGAAAAGTTTCATAGTAGCTTATTGTAACATGGCTTGATAGTAGTAAATTAGGTCTTTCTGCTTGCAGCTTTCTTTAGTAGGGTATTTGCTTTATTTAATTGATAGATATAACATGACCTAGCGAATTATAGGGACTAGATTATTACAGCTGTGATTTTAAGGAAACAAAAATCAAAACCTCAAGAAATCCTGTACCCGAGGCTAAAGTAAAATGCAGACAACATGAACTCAAATAACCTTTGCTTAATAAATAAATAAAACAACAAGACAGTGAATTGTCGCAAACATGCTTCCCTTGGTTCTGCTTATTAGGACTGACTAATGTTAGTCATTGGTGAACAGGAAGAACTTTCCCCATGCGTGGCTTAAACTGTTGAATATGTTGACTCATATGTTTAGAATTCATCATGCCGTGACTTATCCATGTTATATATAGATGTATATTTGGGATTCCTCATGCATGACTAGGCATTGATGAACCTCTTGTAACTGAGGGTTGTAGCTGTGCAAGGGAATATCCCAATTATTACAGAATCACATGCAATCACAGAATCGCCTATCAATCTATTGTCTGTAGGACCTGGACTTCACCTGTGAATGACAATATCATAAAAATTTGGGAATAAATAACAAAGTTATTTTTGGTAACTTTGCTTTTTTTTATCCAAGAGAACCCTTGGATAAACAGAGCCCTTTTCACACTAAGGTTCGCAAAACCATTCCTTTCCTTCCACTGCCTCCTTGCTCCAGGATGGCTTAGTTCCAACTCACATAGTGAGTAGACTGCAGTTACCTTTTTTAATCTAGTGAGATTAACTGCTAGCAGGGTACACAAGATTCCAGGACCATCATCTTTCTGCACATAAAAAGAATTTGTGAGACTTTTTGGAATTAGCCGTTTGATTTTTGAACTTCAGAAAGACCTTGTGTAGTAATAGGGACGTTAAGAACGGCATGTCTACAGACCTTCTGCTTCATGCTGTAACAGATGCTGTGTTCAGTTGCCTGCTCAGGTACTTCACATGCTGGCTTACAGCACACAGCTTGGTTATTGGTAACTTCTCCCTCCACTAACTGTACCAACCTTCTTTGGCTTGACATCATGACAGATGGTTGTAATGACATCTGAGTTGACTGTTGCTTTTGAATGGCTATTCTTTGCTTTGCATCTCTAGTTTTAGTCTGTTGATTAGTTGTCTATAAGATTTACTGAAAAAACTTCTGAAGGTATAGACAAATGCCAAAAGTCTTGAAGGATTTTTGCTATACAGAAAAGTCTTTCTTTTTTTATCACATAGGAATTTAGCGTTTTTGACCAGGGAGGGGATGGATAAAATCACTCATTCTTTTGTCTGTGACCTGTAGAAACTGAGGATGTGATAAATAGGTCAAGCTCTTTTCAGTATCCAACTCTTTCTTGTTTCTTGCTCAATAAAAGAGTAAAATAGCTGTTTCCCAGAAGTGAAATGGTTTTTAATCATTGTGTGAATTACGTTATGACTTCATTGGCTTGTTAAAAAAAAAATTCCATAAGCAACCCATTAAAGAAGGTAATTAGAAAAGCAGTGCCTTAGCAAACTCGCTGGAGAACTTGCAGTCCTTCCCTGCTTGTGGCTCATCACAGTCAGAGGAATCTGGCATGCAGATGGTGTGGCACAGACCTTTGTCAGACAGATAGCGAGAAGGCCAAGGGAGTCTAGGAAGAATGACAAAGCAGGATGAGCAGAACAAACATCTTAAAGATGCCTCACACATGCTCTCACAACAGGAGACTGTGTCAAATGTTCTTCCATGTGCCTTTACAAAAAATTTGGTGGAATGAATTATTTAGTGAGACTTTAGGGGAAAATTTTACTCTACAAAAGGATTCTGAAACTTCAATCCTAACCCTCTTTCTTCATTCTTTTTCTCTTTTATGAGTTTAATTTTTCCATGTAATTTTAATTTTTCTGTGTTCAGGGCTTTAACTAAAGGTGATGTGAATATGATTCTTGCGAAAGAGTCCAGTCTTTTGAAAAGTAATGAAAGTCATATTTGCTGTGGTGGCAACAGGCCCAGGCTGTGTTTAGTTGAAGTGTTACTCATTTTGCAATGTGAGGGAGAAGTTTTCATTTTGCCAGGGTTGTTACTAAAACCACATTGATACTGAGGATATATGTTGCCTACTATCTAAGTGGGCTTAAAAATTTATAAAAATGTTGGACTTGTAGGAAACTGCTGTGGTCTTTTTTTTTAATAGGCCCATGAACTTTGTGAAATTGTTGTTTGAAATGCATAAAACAGAAAGAAGGAAGGTTTAGGTATCTGAGAAAAGCAGAAAGACAGGTTTTTGTTGTACTGCATTTTGTATTTAGAAGAAATGACAATATATCTCTTGCCCTTCAACCTTCCATCAATTTGATGGCCTAAATGCATATTTAAGAGAAGATTTTAACTTGATCAAGAGAGTTTGTCTCTCTAAATTCAATGGTAGTAAATGTCTAATTGTTGTCTGGAGAAAATTTTACTCTTCCATTTTTGGAAAGCAAACCCAGCTATCTGGCATATGCTTGATAAATATTTGGGCAATACTGAATGGGTTGCTGGTGCGGTGTGACAACAGTCAAAAATGCAGTTTGTTATTTCTTCTGAAGTTTAGTTATGGTGTACTGGGAAATCAGTCAGTTGATGAAATAAACTGTTTTCTAGTAATATTTTCTTCATGCTTTCTCTTGCATTGCATCCCATAGATGGGATGAGTCCAAGGTGACCTTCAATTCTGGCCACAAGAGTCTTTTTCCATTACACCCTCAACTTCACTCCGCTTCCCCACCCCACCCCAATGACCTTCCAGCTTCTGGTTTGATGACATTAATTTCTTTCACATCTACTAATCTTATTGTATTCCTAGCATTCCCCTTGTGTTGTCTCCATGCTGTACAGCAATGATTAAAATATATATCTAGCAATTATTTAAAATACATATTTTTATAAGAAACCTTCATAAGTGACTAATATATGGGAAGAAAAACATTTAATTCCACTCCCTTCCATAACTTTTGTGTTTCCCGTAAACTTTGATTTTCCTTCAGGAGATATTAAAGTGATGCATTAGCAAAAATGCTTCATAACTGGATTCCTCTGAATGTTGTCACATCATACAGATTGTATGAAGAGCAAATACCCCTGTAAGTCCCTGGAAGTAGCTCTCCTCTTCTAAACTATAAGGGGATTATTTATTTATTTATTTAATCTTATATACTTGCAATATCCTCACAAAGCCCAGTTGAAGTAAAAATGCGGTCATTGGCACAACTGACATGATCTTTTCTAAGCAGTTATCTCAGGCAGTAAAGAACAAGCTACTGCATCCCATTGAAGTCTTTCTGCTTTCTTGTTTTTCTGCTTTTTTTCCTCCCTTTTTGGGGTAAATATGAGATTTCCCTGATTGCACTAAAGATCTGAGTCTTTTGACAAAGCTTCATTTGGCAGATTATTTAAAGGGTGCTTCTTTTAGTAATAAAATTGCATTCACTCCTTGAAAGGAATTAAACATCTTAGAATACGTATCTTGCAAATTTGTTAATCTTACTATCCCAGAAAAACGAGCACTTTGTCAAAATATTTGATATTAATTAATAAAAACTTTGAGTCTATTTGTGCAGAATGTACCTGGAGTCTTGTGTGTAGGCAGAGAACTACTGCTGTCAAATGAATTGACTGCAGTCTAAGAAAATCTGTTTTAAATAGCTTAAGATTTGTGCTTGTGACTCAAGAGAGCCTGATAGAGAATGTAAACTGTCATTATTTAATTGCCACTAGTGATTCTCTGCCAGATTAGGCACAATGTCCTTCAGCTATATCTTTCTATGCTGTCACTTACTAGCTAAACAAGTAAGGACATTACTTGTAAATTTTCATACAAAAGAAGAGATGAAAGGAAACAGGTCGCTGTAGATAATAATTTATGTTGCATTTAATAAGTTGTCAGAGCAATCATCAAATAAATGATCTATGGCTTTTCTTTGCTCAGCACTTAGTATGCAGTAAGTTTTTGGAGTAGCCAAGCGCTACAAAAATCTTCCTCAAGCAATCAATCTAAGAGGAACTCCAGCACTCTCAAGCAAGAACAGCAGCCAGCTCCAGTGGATATAAAGCCAAGTATGTCAGTAGTTTGGCTTTCCTTGGTGTTACAGATCTAAAATTGCTGTCCAACAGTCCATATCAGGTAGATTACAAATTTTATTCCTATTTTTATATTGTGCAAGGCACAGCAGTTAACTGATTCGCTCCAGGCCATGTTTTAAAAGCCTATGCTAATTTCCAGTTTGAGTGGTCCCATTGTGACAGTGCGTGTAGGATCAAATGTTCAACTTCTCTAAGGTAGATACAATTTTGACAAACCCTACAGAAACTTCAGAAGTGGATACTATGCAACTAATTTTCCAGAAATGTAAAGCTTCAGTAAAGCTCGACTGAGACCTTAGTTGGTGTTTCTTCTTTATTTAGGATGATAACTTTGCTTTTATATTCAAGGTCACATCATGCCCCTGACATTACATGGAAATGATTAGAGAAGTGGAGTTGACAAACTCCTCTCCCTTGTCTATTCCTTGCAAAATCAACAACCACACTGCATGCACCTAGCTGCTTTTTGTTTTGTAGCATCTGGCCAGCTGCACTGTTTTGAGAAACTTCAGGGAAACAAAAAAACCCTCACAGGTAATCTGAAACAAAGAAAAAAGATTTTGTTTTTATTATTAGAGGGTTTTTTTTATTCTTTCTAGAAGCTGTCCAATTAATCTTCCTATAAAATTATTATCTTTAAACTTGTGGCTTCTTGTTTGCATCCCACCCTGCAAAAGGAATGTAATCTGTTTATATCCTTCTTATTTTTAGAAATGTGAATCTCAACCAGCAACTACTTTATTTTTTCCTTTTTATTTTATTCCTTTTTATTTTTTGGCAGTGAGATTTGACCTGAAATGCAAGTAAACTTTATGCTTATTTCGTATGAAAGCCTCTATAAACCAAAACTGCTCTGTGTGTGGGTGGATGGAATGAAATGCACTGAAGGCAGCTGCAGTCCAGTGTGAGAATTAGACAACTTGGCTAGATGACCATTTAGATGGCCATCTACCCCTTCTCTTGTTTTCTTCGGAGAATTTTGAATGCTCCATCTAAAGCTGAAGCTTTGGCCATTCTGTTTTTTTGGCTACCATTTGCTGCTTATTTGTTTCTGAGGGCAAATATCTTTCTAATGAATATATTTATTTTGAAGAGGTTTGGAAAGGGAGGTTCTGATGTGAAGGGAACCTAATGAACGATAAGAAAACAGTCTTCTGTGCTGCTTGTCTAATCTGTTTCACTTTTCCTACATTAGTATTGAAACCAACTACTGTCATAGGTCTAAGGGAAAACATGACTCAATTTCACATTTTTGCAGCTTGAGTTCCATCCACATACTCAACAGCATTTTGATAGGCAAAGCATCAAAGCAGAATGGAGATGGTTTTGGTTTTTTACATGGAATGAAATTTCAGTCTGTTGGAGGACTAGTACCTAGAAGGACTATTTAAATCCAGACTGAGTAGCAATATAAGAGGTAGGTACTATGTAGGTTTAGAAAGAGCCCTTATATAATAACAGGGGAGCAGTAGATATTACAGAAATGTGATAGTAATATAGAATAGTTGAATAATATAAGAATGCTTATTATTTTTAGATATTAATTTAAACACAATCACTTTGGAATTTGCTTCTTTAACATGGGTATGTGTTGTGTATAGAGGTTCAAGGTTTAATCACACACAGTATATTCAATATACATAATAATTGAGCTGGGTGTTGTAAGAATCTATAGGTAATTTAGTTAATTTCAGATTGGAAGGGATCACAGGTTGACACTAGTCCAATGTCTTGCTTGAAGCAGAGTTGACTAGGAGGTCAGTAACCAAATAGCCTAGAGCTTTATCCAAACTTTTATCTTGAAAATACTGAGGCTGAAGAGGAGACAAAATATCTGAACAACCTGCTCCAACTGCCCAATTGTCCTCAGGGTAAAGATGATCTTCCTTATATCTAGTTAGGACCTCTCTTACTACAAATTATGCTTCTTATCTCTTCTCCTTCCTCCATGTGCCACTAAGAGGAGGCAGGCTTTGTCTTCCTAATACCTTTCTCTCCCCTCCAGCTACTGGCAGGCTGCTGTTAGGTGTCCCCAAAGCCATCTCCTGCACAGGCTGAACAAGTCTCATTCCCTCAGCCTTTCTTCACAAGCAAGTGCTCCAGCCTGCAGCCATCCTAGTGGCTCTGCTGAACTTGCTGGCTTTGCATGTCTTTCCTGTACTGGAAGCTCAAAAGTTACCATAAGGAGTACAGAAAATAAGACTACCCTTTATCAGTTCCTTGCTTATGTTCAAATTGTGCTTCTTACTTCTTCTTTTCTACTGATACAGAATTTTAATTTTTCTCTTAATGCTTTTTGTAAGCTTTATTGTTTTAATGGCTGTTCAGGTTGTATCTTCTTCAATGCTTGGTTTTGACTAACAAATTGATGAATGGCAGATCTTTTAGAATTTCAGAGGCTGTGTGTTCTTTTCACCTCTATAGTAGATGTACTAAGAGGAGGGCTGGGCATGAGATCTGCTATTACCCAATACTTGGTTTAGAGATGCCAATGTTCTGTAACAATGTCCATGACAATAAATAAACAGCTATACTCATTTCAGTGTTCTCCCACTGCCAGAAATAGTTTCAGGGCACTCCATAAAGATTTCAGATCTCTCAATGTGCAGGATTCACACAAGTGATCTGTTTTTTGCTTGAAACTTTTTAACAGTAAGGGCATCTTACTGATGTTATGCATGTCTTAGATACTTAAATGACCATCATTAATGGGAAAACCTTTGTGGAAATTGAATAATGTCTCAATATTGTTGGCCAGTGGATAAGCCTGACCTGAGTCTTTTTATGTGGCTCATGCATGGGATGGCATATATTAAAGCCTAACTGTGGAACTGGGACCAACTTTCTGATCCTGCTCAGAATGGGGGACAGCCATTCAAAGCTGGCTCATTGACTGCACTTGTGCTCTAGGGATGATTCCTCTAAAGCCTGAAGTCAGCTTCCTTTGGATATGTAACACTAAGGTTGTCTCTACTTCAATTTCTCCACGCCAACTTTTTTCTCCTTTCCATCATGTTGTATCTATATCCAGGTCCATCTCATTTCTGTTTTGCTGCATGTGCTAAGCTTTATTTATTGTTGCCAAAGTAAGCACTTCTGCACTAGATAGAATTGTGATACTTCAGTGACAGAAAAACTGTTAAAATCTGGGCCAGCTGTGGTATCCCAGTTGTTTGGAATCTGGTTGTCTCTAGGAGTATTCCGTTCTCAGAACAACAATGTGTTCATAGCTGGAGTTCACAAGTTAGCAGTGCCACTTTTCTCTGCTTAGAATTTTCATGATTTTGGCAGTGTTACGTGATGTCACATGGAGCTTCCCAGAAGTCCGGAGAACACAGACCATAAACTCTAGTCTCACAAAATGAGGAGCTTCATCAATACTCATGGGCTGACCTGCCTAAGATTGGATGAATCCTTGTCCTTATAAAAGCTGCAAAAGCCTTGTTTAGTGAGTGAGTTTGTTTAACTGCTGTTAGAAGGCTTAAATTTATTTTAATAGTAAACTTTTCTACTTTGCTGAAAGAAGTTGAAGTGTCTAAAACTGAAAAGATTTAAGAGCAAAAGAGGTATAGTATATTGATACAAAAGTGTACTTACAAAATCTTGCAGGATAAGGTTTCATAAGAGACTTGGCTTAGAAGAAATTGTTTCCTCAGACTAAATGTAAGCTAATAACTTAGTGTTTTGCTGCTGCTGTGACCTTGCTTGGCCTGAGCTAATATGCTATATTTTAGTTGGGGGTTTTTGTGATGTAAAAAATGATTATGCATATTTCAGTAATGCTGTAATTCAGAAACCTCATGCCTTTATAAACTATTCCCTATTTTTGGCTAAGGGTTGTGTGGAGGGTGGGTGACACACCAGAACTTGATGATCTACCCAGTACATTCTGTTCTTTGAACAAAACTGCAAAACCCCTTTCACTGAGATTGGTTTGAACCATTTCAAGAAGCTATCAGCATAGATTAAATAGTAGTATGGATATTCCCTTCTGAGTTATCTACACATGTTAAACTCTGAACTAACAGATTTTAAGCAAACGTTGCACAACGCAGAAGATATGGAAAGGCTCTTGACTTGAAATCCCCAGGTGTTCAACATGGTGGTGGGGAGAGGTTGACTGAGTTAACTGAGATGCTGAAATTACCTGAATTCGGTCTGAAATGGTTAATCTGATATTGTCTGTCCAGACTTTGAGCAACACAGTCTACAATATTGACAAACTTCATGGGTAAGAGCAAAGACTGTAGACTGCTTTCCCCCAGAGAAGGTCTATTTTGGCTTGCACCAGTCCAGTAGGAAGTTAGCAATAGCCTGCCACAATAATAGCTTAAGTGATGCTTTAAGGAAGCTTGCTTTTCTACTGCCTGAAAAATATGTTTTTTCTGGGGAAAAAAAAGATTTTTCTACAGACGTTTCTTATTTCTAACTGAGTGTTAACATGCTTCTTTAGGAGGTTTAATAATGTTTGTGATTTAATTGCGCTTCAACGTTACAGCATGAATACCAGCCTTTAGAGACAAACTGGAGAAGCAACTCCTGGCTGTTCTCCAGCATAAAACCAAAACCATTTCTGAGAAACCCTTGTTACTATCAGCTAGACTGTCTGGAGTGCTTTCACCCTCAGCTACTGAGGGCAAAATACAGGAAATTTGGTCCAGATACAGCAGAGGAAAAAAAGGAGCACATGCCCAAGACATGAAGCAAAGTTTTCTTGAGGATCTTATCCCTGTGTACTGAAAAAATGAGACTCACAGTTTGTTCATTGAACTAATGAACTAATAGAAGCACTTGGTTCCCATGACTTGTGTAAAGCCCCGAGTCTTCAGTTCTCCTTTCTGAGGACCTCTTGTTGATCATCTCAGTAAAAAGATAGAAACAGCACTAACAGAAACTGAAAATGGAAGATCCTAATATACTAACAGTAAAAAGGAGACAAAAGTACAAGTTAACACAGAGGTCTTGTGATTCCTTGTAAAATATGTACATAGTATGCACTTATAAATTTAATTAGGACTTTCCTTTTACATTTCTGATACCAGCGATACTGCAGATGGCTTGTAACATGGATTTGACAAAATCCCTGAATGACAGCTACAGAATACAGAGTATCACACTGTGAAAGAGGAAAGAAAATAAAGACATTTTCAGAGACCTATAAACGGAAGCTTAAAAAGAACTGATTAAAGACAACTGGCCCCTTCTTGAGGTAGAGAGAGGTAATACTAAGCACACAACAGCCAAAGTAAGGAATAATTTATACCCACTTACCTGTACCATTCATGGAATAGGGTAAGGAATAATATTTCACAAAGATAGTGAAAATGCCTTTCTTACACATTTAGGTTTTCTAGGAACTAATCTTGCAAGTATGATTGTGCAAGGCTACTGATGTAGAATTCACTCATGATTTTCATCTTGTTTTGTAGATATGGATAGGAAAAATTGACTCAATAGATATTTCAGTTGTTTATATGTCTTGGGAACAACTTGAGACCAAATCTAGAGGTAGGTCCTATGAGATCTAAAGACTGACTGAAAATATAAATTACAATTCTTCACTAAATATTGCAGAACCTTGTGCTCAGCTGCTTTTGAGTGGGCAATATTTAACAGAAGTACTTTAAATATGATCCTGTTTCTTCCCTGAAAATCAAATGTATCTTTAACTCAATCAGACATATCCAAGGCAGCATTAAATGCCTTCTGACATTGTACAAGGATTTTTTCAGGAATTAATTTTCTAAAGGATACATTGTGCTTATTTTTTTATCCCACAGCTGGAAAACTTTCATCTTAGGAGAACAATCTTTTTTACTTCCTTTGTGAATTATGGTTTTGGAAACGTCCATATCACCTTGGTATTCAACATTTTTTGTAAAATATTCTACTCTGCACTTGAGACAATGAGCTAAATATCTTCCTAGTGTAAAGACTGGTATTTGAATTAAGGAGTGGCCTGATTAACAGGACACTAGTTAACTGTCTTGTTCATATACTATTTATACACAATGCTGCATTGAGACTGGTGTGGATTCTGTTGAAGAAAGACATCACAAAGCAAAATTAAGAGTATCCTATAAACTTTCCATTCTAGATGCCAAATCTCTGCATAAATCATAGTTCAAGAATGATAAATCATTTCTGAAGACCATGAATTTAGTCATTTGCCCATTTTTCCTCATTTGTTGAAATTTTTAAATATATATATTTTAATCTCCTGTGAATATTTTTAGCAATGAAGAAATTGTTGTGGAATATGTGTCAAATGTAATTCCCCAAACTCTCTGACAGAAGTTGTGGCTATTCAGCTTAAGCTGAGGTGACCCAGCCTGTGTTACCTTTCCACTATGCTTGCTAAGCTTTTTGACCTGGTTCTCCACACATACAAACTGATGCAGATTAAAATAACCTTAGTGAATAGGGGAGCATGGGAGAGGTTGATTTTCACCAGAAAACGAATAGGTGCAGTAATCTAAATGCCCATACTCATGCTGAGGAGGTGATTATTATGCAGATCAGGGACTGCTAAAACCAGCTTCATCAATTTGTAGGAGGATGGTCTGTGATCTTGTGGAAAACCATTACCTGAAGTTTCTATGCCTTCTCCCATCTTGACTTCATTTACTGGACTGTCTTCCTGTTTCTTAACAGAAGTTTACTTCTACTAAAATTCTTCTCCTAACAGCCTTTGGCTTTGGGAATTCCTGGGGCCCCTGGTATGACTCTTAGATTAGGAGAAGGGATAGTGCTCGGAGAAAGTCAAAGGTTCCAGTAAAAGGAACTCTACCCTGTGTGTTGAAACTCAGGAACCACCAGGACGTCCAGCACAGATTCAGACTCTAGAGTGATGAGCCAGATACAGGAATACGTCAATATCAATGATCACTGACAACAGTGGAAAAAATCCCTCCAAAAAAAGAGGAATGTGCGCAATACTGAATGTACATGAAAAAATTATCATGTTAAATTATGTCTGACAGCAGGGAACAAATGAAAAAAATTCTCCATGGATGATGAAATCTAGAGTTAGTGGTCTAAACTGCAACAGCTCCGCTGACTTCACTCCACGTTGTACAAGCCAGCTTTCCAAACAACTGTGTTAAAAAATGCTAATAGCATAATTAAAATCAAAGCACATTGCCAAGAGAAAACCATAGCAGCCTTTTTGTTTTCTTCTCTCACTTTCTCTTCCTCTAAAATGCTGGAATCTGAAATCTGATGAAAAATTGAGCATGGTATTTAATTTTAGCACTCTCTGTGGATAAGGCTTGATTAAAACCATCAATTAAATGTATACTGCACTCCAGAGGCCCTGAAGTCAGTAGGAGTCAGGGACTGCAGCTTCAGAGATGGTATTCTGAGGAGCTCTTCAGCTCTGTCTTCAGAGATGGCCATTTCCACCCACATCAGCCCTTTGTTGTAAATACTGGCATACACCTCAGTGCTCTCAGTGCTCTGCAGTTCTCAGAGCTGGACCTGTCTCAAAAGCATTGCTTCAAGTACAAACAGATCCCACAGCGTATTAAGTGTTCTTAGACGTGGCTGTATTCTCAACCTTTCAATGACTTACCAGGATGTTATACCCAAATCAGGCATGGCGCCTGCCTAGTCCTTGAGAAAGGACATTGCAGAAGCTCCTGATAATGGTTTTTAGAGGGATTTTATTGAAATGTTTTCATAACTTCATTGTAAAATTAGTCCAAGCAGAATAAAATTTAAAGCAGTCTTTCCTTACCACTTTTAAACAGCTCTCTTCTCTGTGTTTCTGGAAATGGTGCAATAGCATCGAGGTAGGTCAGGTAGTATTATGTTCTCAGAAATATTTTTTATACACAAGAGTACTTTCCCAATGTTCACAGACGTGGAGAACTAAAAAGTAAAGTGCCCTTGTTGCATTATCAGTACATGCAATAGACTGTAACCTGAATTTTTGTTATTACACAAAGACATTTAAATGCTTTCTCTCCACACCAAAAATATTTTGTTACCTGTTACAATAGTGGCAATCTGCTCTAATCTTCTTGACTGGTTACTCTTGGTATTGATTTTTTTTAACAAATTTTTCTAATTTCTNAATAATAAGTATATTTTGTAAATAATTCAGATTGGTTCAAAGGTCACTCCAAATGAGCCTGAACAGTCCTATGCTTTGGGAGTTTGCCTTGTTCAAGAGAATTTAGCAAGAATCAGTGTAAGTGCATCCATGCTACTGGTAAATTTAATTTAGCTTTTCGAAGGAGAAATTTAAAATATTTTAAAGCATTAGAAATTGAAAAGTAAAATACAGACAGAGGGTTTTCTTTTTTGGTAGTCAGGAAGTAATTTATGTCAGTAACATTTGAATTAAGTATTACCATTTTCTTAATCAAGACTTTTTGAGGGACATTTTTCTCTGAATATTTGGACTAAAAAATTCCAGACACCACCTAGGGCAATTAGTAGCAAGGAAAAAAGTCAGTCGGAAGTCACTGCACCAGTAAATGGCTTACAGTATTTGATTTTGCTTATTGGGCTCACCAGCTGTAAAAATGATTGAAAAGAGCTATAATACACTTCATAGTTTATTTTCTTCTTCCTGTGAAAGCACTGAAAGCAAAATATAAACTCAAATGATTGCTCAGACACTGAAAAAAGAGTTAGACTTTTTCCTGGAAATAGGCATCTCCTGATGTGGGTGTTACAGGTGACTTCTCCCTCTGCACCCCTAAAGGTTGTCTCAAAGATGCCTTTATGAAGGAGACCACAAGTAATACCGTGAAACATTCCTGCTCTCCAGCTCTCCTGCTTTACAGCCTCTGTAAACAAACATTAGCTTAGATCAGAGAGTGTGGATACAAGATAACCCCTTCTGCAAACAGCACATGACTTCTAAAGCCAGCACAGCGAGTATGTTGTCCCTCTCCGGACCCTTTGCTCCGGCGAAGGGAGTCTCCTCATAACTCAGCAGTCAAAGGATGCTTTGATGTGTGGGAGCCTCGGCGCTGAGATCCTGCTCAGTGGCACGGGAGTGCTCAGGAGCTCCAGCTCTGTGAGGCTGGAGTGTCGGGTCAGGCTGAGGCATGAATTGCAAAGTTTGCCAAGGCTGTGTCTGATCTCAGAGTGCCTGTGGAGCAACCAAAATAGTGCATCTAATGTACTGACATGCACATAACACTGGAATGGTGAGTGTCTCTGATTGCATAAAGGGGTACTTTGCAGACTCTTGTGCCTGTGACTCAGAGCAGACACTTTCCAAATGTCTGGGGCTTATTCTGTTAGAAGGAAAAAAAAAAAAGCCAGCATTTTCCTTGTATTAGTCCAAAGGAACATTTCACAATAAAAAATAATTTTTATTTTTTTAAAACCAACTCACACTGGTATTTTTAATATGTCTCTGAGCTCCTGATTAAGAGCCTAATCCAAGTTTTTCAGAAGGGCAGGGATCTTTGACTTTTTTGAAAACAAATCTATCTACAGAGCCATTTCTAGCTCAGAAACTGCAAAATTTTTGAATGGGCTATTTTCTTAAAAGGACCCTTATGATGTATTTATGTATATCCTTATCTTTTACTTCACAATAGTTCTTCTTGCTTGTCTTTTATACAATAATCCTTTAGGTGTTCTTTCTGTTTACTGTTTTCAGTCTTAACTAGGATTTTAAATTACGAGGGGATTAAACTAGAAAAAACCTACTCCCTAAGTAGGAATCTAAAATTTGGTACTTTTATCCATGTATAAGTTACTTATATTAAACAGGAATGACCTTATTTTCCCTGTAATGGAAGAATTTCAGAGAACAATTGAAATTATATAGAGAAATGGAGATTTAACCCAATTTAAAAAAAATTCAATTTGTCTAAATATACAGGAAACAGTTATTTGTGGGTAAGTATTTTAAAAAAAACTATAAAGAGAGAATAATTTGGAGTGATACAAGAAGATCTTTAAGTTGTTATTAGTGGTGTTGTCTTAGTCTTCTACCTCTGTTTTAGTCCAGTCAGTAGAGCCAAGGCTTCATCACAATTTTCTGCTTACTATACCCAAAGTTCATCAGAGCTTTGGAACTCCAGGCTAGAGCCTCCATCATCTAATACTGCCAATTTAAAAGATGAAAATTAAACAAGCTGTTCTTTTAAATTGAGTGCAAGTGGTTTGATGTCTGTGAAATTATTGTCAAAGATTATATTCCCTCGCATAACTACCTATTTCTATCCAAGTGCTCTGATATTCCATCTCAATTATTCTAAGTCTATTTTTGTTAAACAACAAGGTTTTGACAAAACCAGAAAGATATGTTCTCCTAAGAAGGATCCATGAATTTGGAGAGTTGAAAATAGAGCATTCCATACATGACCCCTTATGTTGCTGGAGTTGAGTCTTCCTGGATTTAGGATTCCTAAACCTGTGTCAATACAGTTCTTGTACTGCATTGCTTTGGAGTATATGTCCGTGATCTAATTATCCCCATTTGCTTATCCCTGGCAAGGTCTGCAGGACACCTGTTGGGGTAGCTGCAAATTTTTCAAAGCTGCCACTCAGAGCAGCATTGAAAATGTCAAGGCTCAGCTCAGAGCCTTCCTGCTGCAAAAGCTGGCAGTCCTGTGAAAGTGAAACCATACTTAGTAGGTGGTATTAAGTGTGTTTATTTCTCAGAGCCAAAAATCTTCTTAACCCTGAAATCATATAAAATCTGAGATTAAATCAATGCAATCTCCTCACATAAACATTTGAAACACACCAGGCTGCAGAAATCTACTAGTTCTGCAAACTACTGAAATTAAGCTATGTAGCTCTTATTTTTTTTTATTGACAAAATTGCACAAAGCTTCCTTTTTTTTCCTTTCACTTGGCAAAGTTGAGCTTATTTGCTTCAGTTCTGTGCAGTGGGTGAGAGAATGCTTAAACATCCTGGGAGTTGCTATATAAATCTGCTTTATCTTAATTTCCTTCATCTCAATTCCAGCTAAAAGGCAAATGTAAGAAGTTATACACAAGGGCAGTTTCAGGATATATACCCACCATCTGCAGTTATTTCTGCAAAGGCTTTAGTTATACACAATATTGTCTAGACAAAATAAAAAGCAGTTTGCTTTCTCTTTAAATAAAAACAAGCTCTTAAATTTCAAAAAGCATTATGGAGTCTGACCAAAACTAACAAAAGCTAAGTAATTCCAAGATAAGTTTGATTCAATCAGAGCGACTTTGCTCAGTTGATGCTGGTCAAAAGTACACAAGTGTATCACAAGGCATACAGAATTGACTTTGACATAAAAGTTTTAGAGCTTTGCTTTTCACTTAAGGTCTCCTTTTTATTTTTTGGAGCTTTTGATAGTTTGGGGTAAAGGTGTTGTGATTAATGGGAAGTAGTTCACATGCAATCAACAGAAGGAATGAGTTAGCTTCAGTGATTCTAAGAGCTAATGAGGTCTCTATTTGTATATATCCATTCTGAAGTATTTCAAATATCTTCATAGCAATTTCCAACAGGAATTAGGTATTCTCTAATTAGATGATTCTTAAATTTGTCAGTATGCCACCAAATGTTTACAACATTGTGTTAGAATCTGTTCAATTTCATTGAAAATTTTCATGGGACCCATGCAGTTAATGAAGGAGAAAAAAGGGGACATATCTTAATTATGGGGGGGAAAATTGAAGTGGTCTAGATGACATAAAAAACTCTTTATATCTGAAAAAAATTAGTGTGTACTGGTGGTGACTTCATTGCCTTCTGAACAAAGCTAACACATTCAATGTAGAGAATTTGGCTCCCGTATTAGCTGATCCTAGCTTTTGTCAGTTGTCTTTGAATGGGTATATTCTCCAAACAATTTATAGACCTGACCCACAAAAACTTACATAGACTGTGGTGTGGGACTTCTCTTATGAGTGAAATATTCTAAAGGTACAATAACCATACCCAGCACACACATAGTGGAATTACAGCCTTGGTGTCTATACAAGCAATTTTTTATCTTTTTGCAGCATAATTATTCACATCTAAGTTTGGCTACTTTGGTGATTATCTATCCAACAATCCAACTCTGGAGCCATCAGGGTGTCTTCTATACTAATGTGTATAAATGAAGACAAACCAAAAAAACCATACCAAAGAAAGGCTAAATCTGCTCTTTATCTGCCACTATATGATGCTTCTCCTTTGTTCTTCTCAGAGATGCAGCCATGGAAGTAAGAATGGTCCTGTGTGTGCAAGGTTCACAATCATTTAGCAGTAAAATATGTGGAGCCATATTTTAATTTTGTTTACATGCCACCCTGAGTTTTTAATGCCTAGCTAGTGTTAAACAACTGAGGGGTTTTTGTCTCTGTTTTTCCTCCAGTTTTCCCTCTGTAAAATTCAGACAACTCTATGTCCTTACTAAAGGTGAGCAAATCAGAAACTTGGAAAGCAGCTTTAAACAATACAGAGAATCATTCTGTTTGCGCTTTTTGGACTTCATCTTGTTCTGAAACAAAAACTTTGTCAAATACTGCTTCACTCTAGTGCCAGGATTTAATCTTATTACTTAAAATCTCTGTTGGATTTTACAGACTTTTGTAATTAAAACTTTTCAAGGTTTTCCCTGAGGACAAACTGAATAGGATCTTTAGGGTTTAATCCATTATTTTTTATTGATATTCCCTTAATCTCTTGAGGGTACTTTGCTTTTAAGTGCATGTTTGTTTTCATATACAAATACCATAGAAGGGCTTATCTTTAATTATATTTTTATTAGTATGTGTGTTTTACAGTTTTTAATATTTAATAAACCTAATTAATTTATAGAATACTAACCCTTTAATCCATTTTAACTAATCACTCTGTGTGATAAAGAGAGGACTTTATTAGGAAAGAATTAAATTCATCCTTCCCCTACTAATTTTCATTGAGAGGATCACTCCTCAGCTCTGGAAAGTCAGGCTCTTTGGAGGTTATATGAAGTCCACACATTATGGAGCCCTGAAACTGGAGGTCTAAGTGCTTATGTTGTAGCAATTAAAGAGAAGTCAACCTATCCCATCTGCTGCAGTCTGTATTAAATATTTATCTTCCCAATTTTGATTTTTTAAAAATTTATGTGTGTTTTTGATTTGACTGATACTTACACTGATTTTTGGAACTCTAACAGAAAACTGTTTTCTTCTTAGATTGGAAAACCAAAGTCTTATTGCCATTTACACTTGAATGCCTCTGCATCACTCTAGTGGTCTAATAGTTGTCTAAAGGACTCTGAGAATGGATAGGAAGAAAGGCTTCTGGAGATTATAAAGAATATTAATAGTCTATAATGTATCGCCAAACAATTAGAAAAATGTTTTTTGCAGAATGTGATCTATCAAAGAGGCTTTGATGAAAACAATAACTCATTTCAGAGCAACGAAAAGTTGAGTCAGAATAAGTATGCCTTCAGTGTATCTAAATAGAGTAAAATCAAGGACATTTGGAAAATTCTCCAGTTTCATCTTTGAAAAGATGTTAGAACATCTACACTTTTAACAAAGCCCCAAAATCTCTTTTTGAGACTGTGCTTGAGAGGGGGAATCAACCCAAAATACTGATTGAGAAATGAGTTTAAAATATTTTTTTTCCATTAAAAAATATTTTGCATCCAATGACTTGGGCTTTTTTATAGCCTAAACCTCCTTTTTCTGTTGTCATAAATGGCATCAGAGCTCCATTTCTGCAAGCCTAAATATTGCTCAGTGTTAGCATCAGGCCAGGGTTATTTTCCAAGAGAAATTTTGTATTTGGGGGAAAGTAGAAAGCATTTTTGTGGCATGCTGATGTTTGAAAAACAATGGTTGTTTAGAATTGCTTAGAGGAGTGGAATGTCAGAAGTAGTCTAAGAGAAAATGGATTTGTTGGCAGGAGACAGGCAAAGTGGTCAAAGTCATGTGCTAAGTGCAGTTTGTGACATGGCTTTTTGATTTGTGCTGTACCTAATACACCTGTGGATTTTGATTAATGTGCAGCAACATGGAGTTGTCTCTGTAGGCTGTCCAATTCCAAAATGTACATTTTAAATGCTGATTGCCATAACCAGCAGCCAGATGTTAAATTCCTGTAATATTATCACTGTATCTAGAAAAATGTCAAACTTTTTGGCTAACAAAAAATTTGAATTCTCACTAAAGTTGATTTGCAGAATGTTTTTCAACATGTTTTTCTGACTTGAACGATGAAAAGCTGTGGGTTTTGAAATTACTAATATACAAGATGGCTCTAGTTTAAACAACAGTGGAAGTTCCAGCCTGCCTGATTCTTGGTGGGGCTTTAGTGAATGATCTTATTGGAAATAGATTAATTCCATAAACCTACATGTGGAGATAGAAGTAATAATATTAAGTGCAACCAGATTGCTAAAGGAAAAATCCAACCACAGTTACATCAGAACAGCACTGGACAAGTGTAGTTTGTTTTTCACTTACAAGTACAAGCAAATCCTAAACCATTTCAGAAAACTTCTTGAGTTTTCAAACCAGAGAGATAGTCAATAGAATGAAACAACTGGAGCATTTTGCTCTCTATTACAATATTCAAATGGCTTCTTCAGTTAGATAACTGGAATAGTGTTTTGTGTGAAGAGCATGGTTGCTTAAGTAGGGCTTTGCTTTGTTTTTTAATATCAAACATGAGAAAAGCAATCACATGCAATATTTGAAAGTATCAGATTTTTTTTGGGTGTAATTCTTTTATAACAGAATCATGTCTGCTTATGTTTTCATGTGGGAAATGTGTAGAACTTGGAAGAAAAAAAAGAGAGCAGTTTTTATTTCTCATAGTTTAAATTTGATTGAATCTGAGACTCAAAAGAGTCAGGAAATGTGATGATATCTTGGTAGAAGCACGATTAAGTTTTGCTTAGAACAAAAGTAAAAACTGAAAATCCCTTATTTTTCAGGTTGCTCTGCTATGTTAACCAGCATCTGCTATATCATGGTAGATGGATCTGTCCATCTTCAGGGATATACGAGTTTGCTAACTTGCAAAAAACTTAGCTCTGTCAATTTTCCTCTCCCATTTCAATACAGTTACTGTGCTCAATGAAACATGATACTGCTGTGGATAACCAGACTATCATTATCTTGCTTCTCTGATTATCTAGGTTTTCTCACTAGGTGATCAACAGGCATTGTGTGGCACACACAATGAGGAAAAGCAAATAATACAATATTAACACTGTAGCGAAGCAAAGTGGTGCTCAGGCTTTTGTATCCCCAGGGGTTGCCTTGGCTCTTCAGAACTGAGGAAATACAAGTGTGGCTCTGCAGAAACCATGTCTGAGATTGCAAAAACCATCTATGCAGATCTGCTAACACTTTGGTATTACTTAGCTTTAATTTGGTTCATCTTTAAATGGATGTCATAGAATCATGGAATTGTTAAGGTTGGAAAAGACTTTTCAGAGCATCAAGTGCAGCCATCAGCCTAGCACCACCATTCTGGTCACCATTAAACTCTGTCCTCAAGTGCCATATCCCCACCTCCTTTCAGATAGTTGTTGATAAAGTCTCCCTGAGCCTCCTTTTCTCCAGGCTAAACTAACCCCTCAGCTCCCTCAGCCACTCCTCATCCCACTTGTGCTCCCAACCCTTCCCCAGCTCCGCTGCTGTTCTCTGGACACGCTCCAGCCACTCAGTGCCTGTCTTGTAGGAGGGCCCCAGAGCTGAGCACAGTGCTCAAGGAGTGGCCTGACCAGAGCAGAGTACAGGGGACAATCACTGCCCTGCTCCTGCTGGCCACGCTATTGCTGACACAGGATACCTTTGACCAGGATACCATTGGCCTTCTTGGTCACCTGGGCACAGCTGGCTCATGTTCAGCTGCTGTCACCAGCCCTCCCAGATCTTTCTCCACCAGGCAGCTTTTCAGCCACTCTGCCCCCAGCCTGTGGGGCTGCAAGGGGTTGTTGTGATCCAAGTGCAGGACTCAGAACTTTGCCTTCTGCAAAGCACAGATTTTGTAGCTGTTTTCTTCCAGGAAGTCCCTACTGGTCTTTCGAGTTAAGTCACACATTAATTGATGGACCACTGCCACTCACTTTTCAACATTCTCGTTGGGGAAAGGACTGAAACTGAATCTAGTTACTATGCAAGAAAAGATGGTTGCTTATGTTTCTTGGCCCTTAATATTTCTAGGCATATTTCCTTAAATTTTGCTGAAGATCAGCTTGGATCAAACTCTATTTGTCTTTTGAAGGCTTTGGAATCATAGTGAAATCAGTATTTTCGCTTCTAGGGTAAAGTTGTTTAAACTGCTTTTTACCAAAGCAGATTTGGGAACCTGTAGAAGTGACAGATTTTCTTTTATATCACTATTATAAATTAATATAAATTAATATATATCTTCGCTTTGATGACATTTGCCCAGAACAACAGTTTTGCAATCTAAACAGATACACTTAAAATGCTGCAATCCCACGTAGCTGCCTTCAGAAGCAAATTGATTTTTTCTAAGTGGAACTGTTGTCAGGGATTAAATTGCTTTATGGTTCCTTGGAAAATGATACATGACATGGAGAATGCAAAAAATTACATTCTCACAAGTGTAATTCATCTGGATTTGATCTGAAGTAGAAAGGATGTACAAGTAGAACAGGCTGAAAAGGCAGATCTATTTATGAAGTTTGCTCCTGGTCTTTTGTATAGTCAATAAAACAGGTCTCATGTACAGCTTTGAATGATAGCATTTTCAGGATATTTTTCTTAAAATGTAGTAAAAGAAAGCTATAAAAAACTAAAGACATTGCTGAGAAATTAAGACCAAATACATTCTATGCATGTATTATATATAATCTTAAATGCAAGTCCAGCATGTTCAAACTTGTTTCTGTATGAAATTTGGCAGAGGGAAAGATAAAAGGCTTTGTAAGGAAAATACTAATTTTCATAGGAGAATTAAAGTGTCTTTTCCCGAATTTTTTTTCTTTCCAGATGGACGTGCACAAAAAATCTGACCATCCCTGCAGGTGTTTATTGATACAGAAAAAAAACCAGTTTTGCATTAAAAGCCCCAGCAGCAATCAGTTTCCTTTTTCTTGCTTACCCCCTATCAGATTCATCCATCAATACTTACTTCAAAGTACACTATTTTCAAAGGTGTATGGTGATCCCTTAAATTTTTTTTTAAATGCAAAATTCTATTTTGATACAATTCTGAGGAAAAGCTTTGCTGAAGATTTAGGCTCCTTTAAGGGGATTTTGGAAATTTCAGGAATGCAAACATCCTCTCAACACAAAAGCCATCAGCCATTTCAGTATTTTCCTCTTTTCCTTTCACCCATTATTTTTTGAGGCTGAGATAGAGAAGCCACCCAACACTTGAAAAACAGCTACATTTTTGTAATAAGTCAAAGACCCTGCTTCACCTTTCAATTGCATGAGCACAAATCTTCTAGACATTGAAGCCTGAAGGAATCCTCTGAGAGTGAACCAAAGGCTGCTGAATCCTGTGATATCAGAAAAATGTTCATGGACACAGCTATTCCAGGCAACATAGGTTTAAATTCTGAAAAGCTTCCAGACAGGTCTCATGAAAATTTCTGACCTGTAGAAACCTGGAAATTCAGCTGCTTCCTGCAAATTGCTTTCTCTACAGTCATTGTGGTATCACTTGTTGCTCCTCTGCAACTTTTGCACTTTCAAGGCTCTTTGCCAGTGCACTTGCTTGTTAGCTAAAGCTTCTGTGTATGGGAAGGAGAAACAGTTACAGCAGTCTTTATGTGGTCCAAGGTTGTAGGCAGCTTGCTTTCTTCAATTTGTTATTTTTTCTTGTTCTGTCTCCTAGAGTGTTCAGTGTCATTGGAGATGTGGTGCATCTTCACACCAGCTAGCCAGAGAAGCTCTGCCTGCTCTGGATTTACATGATAAACCTGAATTGCTTCAAGACCAGAAGAAAAGGGATTTTAAAGCATTTAAATACTTTAAAGATTTGGAAAGCCATCCCAGAATTCAGATTACTTGATCACCAATTGGCCATCATTCATCTAGACATGTTACATTTACATCAGAGGTGACAATTCCTGTCAAGTTCTAAGGGTACATCTCCTCATTTTTCTCTGTGAATTCCCTTTGAAGGTGCATCTCCTATGATGAGTTGTAATTATTATTTCCTATGACAAACTGATGTTTGTCTTGCATTGTGGAGGCAAAACATATTGCCATTAAAGAGAAAGGGAGGCTGAAATGACAACTTCTACAAAGCATTTTTAAAAGGCTATTTCTTTTTCTTTAGAGCCAAATTTGGCTTTCACAGAAAAAATCTGCCTTGCTTGGCATTTCACATTAATTTGGCATTGGGAAAAATCCACTTTCCCAAAGCCCCTAAACCAACAGAATAGAAAGGGACTAGTTGCTACGTGGCAGCCCAGGGGCAGCAGGACGTGTTAGCCAGGTCCAGGCACTGCCTCAGCCAGGAGTGGCACAGCTCAGCAGCCCCAGACACTGGGCACCTCCTGGGAGACAGAGATGGCCCGGGCTGGGACAGCAGATCAGTGTGAGCATGTGGTGAGGTCTGCAGTGCTGCCAGGCTGGGCTGTGGCTGTGGTGCAGCTGGAGTGGCAGCTCTGGGACAGCCCAGCCCTTAGCCAGGCACCTACAGTAACTGTTTTACAGAGAACAAGGGCTCAATTGGTTCCGTTTCGTAAATGAAGCTATTTAAAAGTGAGGGTGCAGAATGTGGCATTGCTTTAATTCCTCTTTCCTTGGGTGTCTTTCAAGTGTGTGCCTCAATTCCTTCATCTGTAACTGGTTATAACAGTCCTTGTGGAACTATCCCTATGACAAGAGTTCATACCCCACTTCTGTTACAAGCATTATAGAACATGTATTTAACTCCAATGCAGTCAGAAGCTTTCTGGTTGAATGTGCCATTTTAGAGCTGAAGATGTTAAACAAATGCACTATGAATAAAAAATGCAGACCAACTCAAAAGCAATGTGATAAATTATATCAACATTGTAGGACACTATACAGATATGTATATAGAACACTATGTATATTGTTCTGGGTGAATGGCTTCCATAGAACATTCTTAAACAAAAATGTTGCACTGTAGGAGTGATGTTTACACCAGGTGCAATAATTTCTTTAATAGATGTTTTGTTTTCATCTACTGAAAATGCTGAAATATTTACTCGGTCCCTTCAAGACTGATAACCTTAGAATATTTAGAAGTTTTATGTACAGGGAATCATACTTGATTTACTGATACCTCTAAATGTATTCATCTGTTTTTCTCTTGTTATCATATTAGAGTACAATCCTTGCTTCACATTTATGGTGCACATACAACCTTATTCAATTTATCATTCTTGACACACATCTGCTCGCACTTCCTTAGAATGAGCTGTTTACAGCTAAAAGTAGCTCTTGGCTATAGATATTTTTATTTTTCAGTAAAATTTAATATTTTTATTTGGGAAAAAAATCCTTGTCTTAAAGACTACTTTTTTTGTAACTCACTGCAAATCATTATGACGTGCTAAACCCACGGATTCTTTGAATGTCCAGAACAAGTGTCTGTGGTTAAAGGTTACTTATTTTCTAGCAAACAGAGGCCACTTGGTTCCTGCAAGTGTTATAAAATAAACACTTTGTTAGTATTTGCTTAGAAGCATAACCTTTTCAGTATTGTGTATTTTCTTAACACTTGCATTTGTCTGTTTGTTTATTTTTTTCTGGAAAATTGAAAGCTAATATAAGTCATGAGCCTTTGAAAGATTAACATTTCAGCTCCCTACTGTTAATTATGGAATGGCACAATCACTCATCTATCTAAGTCTAAACACACACATATATGCAGGATGTCTGGTGAACAGGAGCACTATGATACTTGCAAAAGTTAAGTAATACTAAAACTAAATTTTAGTTTCCTAATGAGTGGGCATATACACACAATTTTTGTCACAGGGAAACAGGTATTTTTCTTCAGAAGCTTTCTGTCTCATTCACAGTAAAACCTAACTGATCTTCATTTAACAAGAGTACTATTTTAATTTTTCTCTTACTTTGCAGTTGAATGGATGGCCCCACGTTATTTTAGTGTATGTTATTGAAATTCTCTTCTGTGATTATTTTCATAGTGTATTTCTCCTTATGTCCACAACTGTAGTCCTCGAATTTCTCATTGGTTTTCACAATATCTCAGTAAAAGGGAAGAATATTATCAGACAAAACGAAACTGAAATGTGGAAATGTTAGAATTAGACGCTTCTACTCTTTATGAGCCCAGGGCTTGAGAACGTCTGCTTTTATTTTTCCTACAGATGAATCTAGTGCTCATCGGACATGGATGGGGGAAAGTAGGCTCTTTGTAAAACATAGTGTAAATCCAGAAATTTTATATTCCACCATCTTGATACCAACATTGTTTACAAGCTTTTTTGCTGATAATTGTGTTCAGAAATTTGGGAAAAAGTGGCATTCAAAGGCCAGGGTTCCAGTCTGCATCTTATACAGGAATATCATTTGTAAGATATTTGCATTTCTGTCCAGGTTTTGCTAGATTCAACTCTGCTGCTCATCTCCTTCTGGCCGTCTTTGTTGTAGTCCTGTCTCTCCCCTACTACAACTTGTCATCCAGTTCCATTCCTCTCATCTAGGTAGACACAGTTTCTGCTTTCCAGTTTATTCTATTTCAATCTCATTTTCATCATAGTCCTGTCATACATTTCTCAGACAAACCCAAGTCTCTGTTCTGGGCCCAGCCCTTGCCTGGTCACTGCTATCTGATCTGGTTATGTCATATCTGCCTTCCCCTTGAAATACCCAGGTCATTTTAATCTCGCTTCCCAATTCTTATCCTGGGTTTCTCACCCAGTTCTGATGCTGATCTTTCTTTCCAGTTTGCATTCAGATGCCAGTCAATGATTATCCACCTTTACAGTGTCAGGTCCTGTAGGGTTGAAGGTGTCCAGCACACAGAGGAGAGTGCTGTACTGGGGAGTGTATCTCACTCACTGCTCAGCTATGCATTCCAACTCAGAAAATAGAAACTATGCATTTTTATTTTGCCTTGAGAGAAGTAGTCTAATTCCATTCAAAGTCATAATAAAAGGATCTCCTAAAGGAAACCATGAGAAATGAGAGGGTTTCAGTTCCCTGTCTCTGTCTTTCTGTGACCTCTCAGGCAACAAGGTTCAACCATGGTTCTCCTGAGTCTAGTAGGGAAGAGGAGGGCTAGGAATGCTTCCTGCCTTTCATGGCCACCAGACATGGTGTAGGGAGGAATTGCTGCAGAAGGAGAAGCTGGAGTGGGAAGCCATTCCTGTGCACAAGTCTTGATTCCCGTGTTTGTCTCCCTTGTAGCAGCCTTTCCTGGGTGCAGCCTGTGAGGAGTGCTGAGGAATGTTCTCTGGGGGCCTGTACAGGGGATAGGGATCTGTGAGGACCATGGCCATGTTGGTGACCTGACTTTTCCTGGCATGGTAGACACATCTACCTCAGCTTATTCTGTTGCTGCATGCCAAGCCAGCCCCTCAGCCAGAGCCCTTGCCACTCATTTGTCTCCTAAGTCCGGAATGGGGGGATCATGTCAGCTGGCCAGAGAGATGTGTGGTTTGGCCAGGAGAGGCCAGAGCTCATGCTCACACCATTTCCTGCTACACTGATCCATGCTCCTTCCCATCCTCTCTTCCCTTTACTCAAACCTGTGCTGCCCCTCTGCTCACCAGACCCTTAAGCTGGCAGCAGAACCAGAGCACTGGTGCCAGACAGGCACTGCAGATGACAGCCTTTCTGCAGATCCAGATAACTGGTGTCAGAGTCTTTAAAATAAAATGGAAATGCTGCATTATTTGCTCTGCTGGTTTTCAAACCATGGATTTCTAAATCTGTTACAATACAGAGAAGAAAACTTCAAAGTCCTAAGAGAAAGCAGAAGGCAGATAATAATGCAGGGAAGGAGAGAACAATTCCCTGATGAGGAAATCAGAACAAATCAATAAACTGCTATTTTTATTTCTCACAGTTTGGGGATGAAAGATACCAGAGCTTCAAGAATTACAGGTGTACAAGCACTTTAGGAGGTGTCGCAAAGGAGAAGGAATTTTCAAGCGTCTGCTTTTATCAATCATGCAACTTTGAGATGTTACTCAGTATTTCTGTCACTTCCAGACCTCCCAGTCATGTGAACTTGCTTGGCTTTCTGAGTGATACAGGTCAAGGGCAAAGTGCCATGCAACAGTTTTAAATTTAGTGATTCCCAAAACACAATTGTGTTGATGAGGTAACCAGCATAATGATGTGCTTTGTCATTTTATAGAGTAATTTTTAAAAGATTAAAAACTTTTAAAATTTGGAAGACACAGTAAGGCATGAATGTTTGGCAAGGATTTCATAGATCCATCAGTAAGGCAACGAGACAAATTGATTCTGTTTCCAAGGGCTTTTTGTTTTGTTTTGTTTTTTATTTTCAAGTGCTGCTCAAATATGCCAGATTAACAACTTTTCAGAAACTGAAGTTCTCTATTACTGAACATATATTGAACCATTCAGGACCCAAAAATATAGTTCAATTTTTCTTGATTGAACTGTACTGCAGTTTAAGAGACTGTCCTCAGTTTGACAAGCTTAAGGCGTTGACCTGTGGGGCATTAAATGAATAAATAAACTATTGCTAAGGTTACCAAACACTGTACTTGAGTAAACAGATGCTTCCAAGAGCCATAACTCACATACAGTTTAAAAGAAGCAGTATTGCTCAAATCATGTGAGTACTTGATAATCTCAGATTCCTGTTTCAAGTTAAGTGCTGTGGTGGACAACTTTCTGAATTGCATATTTTTTGCCTATTAATGCTTTATTAAGGAATTAAAGTCTGGAAAATGGATATGTTTGAGATCAACGTGTTTCCCAATAGTTACACAGAGAAACAACATAAATCACAAAATACATTATTTTCTCAAAGGAGGCCTTGGCATATACAGACATCCAGCTTCTTTTGGAATGAATCACACATAGAAGCTGAACTGCTCACTTCTATAGTGACTCATTTTAATACACTTCTTAGACCCTGCTCAAGAAACAAACAAATTCATCAGCACAAACATGCCCCATCTGCACTGTTTATTTCAGGGACTGTTGGTTCTTATCATGTCATGTTTTGAGTGATGGGGGGACCCAATGCCCGAAAACGGACGTAAAGCCATGTGTAGTGTGAATAGAATTAAACCTTGTCTCCTTTTCAATTCATGCATCAGAGTGGAAAACATTTCTTAATGTGTGAAAACTTCAAGGAAATGTTAACCTGGCTTGGTAAAAGAAGCATCAGCAATTCTGTGCAAATGAACAGAGATTGTTTTGACCACTTCAGTTGAAAGGCACTTTGGTATCTGAAGCAATCTATGTTGTGTAGTCAGATGTAATATGATTTTTATTCCCCTTAATTGTCAGGAAAAATAGGGGAAGATAATATCATTAGGCCACTGACAAAACCTCAGGCTCATAAGACTTTCTGATGCTGAAATTGATAGTTTGTAGGTTGTATCTATTTGGATAGAAAAATGAAAGACTAAATTAGATATCCAGTCACATTTTAAATGCTTCCTAAACCAGCCTGGTGTCTGTGAATATGCTGGGTTTTTTTTCTATTTGGTTTAAGTCACTTGAGTAGGAGAATCTGGTTATAAATAACTATTTACATTTGCCCCCTTTTTTGTTTTCTGATCATCTCATTTTTGTGTGTTTTTTTATGTAGGCAACATCTGGAAAGGCCATCAGTTCGCAACATTTCACCTCTAAAGTAATTTTTTTTCTGTTAGATATCTGTCAGAAACCAGTAGAATTACAAGCACTTTCATGTATTTGAGAAAATCCATAAAAAAGAGTACGTTTTAAAGCTAAGTAAGACTCAATATTGTTCGTATTCCTCAGATATCTTTCAGTGAAATGATACCATACTACCTCTGTGTGTAGAGCCTTACATGATGTTGCAAACTGCACTGTTGTGGGATATATAAGTTATATGTAGGAGTCATTTAATATCATTTTATGCTTATTAATCTAGAAGTGTATCTTGTGTAACATTATCACATTTACTCCTTTTTGTTCTCATAGTAAGCTACCAGTTACTCATCCTTTCAGTGTTTCCCTGTGGAAAAGAATGATTTACTCTAAATCCATCTTTTCTGCCATATGAAATGACTGACCATAGGAGAGGTTGGAGGAAGAGCTGATGAAAAAGGTGGGAGGGGACAGGGACTCTGGGGTCACTGATTTCTATGCCAAAGCATTACAGCACAATTTTCTACTTCAAATAAGATGCCTTAAACAACAGTTTTGGATCATGCTTACTCCACATTTGGATTGTATCCCTTTTGTTGTGCAATATGCAAATTTCCAGATAGTGACAATACCTGCCAGAAATAATCTCCAGTTATGGGGTCTTAAATTTTGGGTAACTGGTATAATGAAATGCTCCAAAGAATTATCAGCAAGACTTGCTCATATATTTGGGTAGTCTGATGAAAATCTGTTAAGTCTAAATTTTATTCATTCTGCTTTCAGGCTACAAGGAAGACATTTTAATTTGCAAGAAGGGAGGGGAAAATTTGTAGAATTCTTATACACAGGTATAAGAATTAACTTCTAAAATTGAAATATATACACAGTGTGGTTTATTATATAGGATTGAAGCTGGATCTTCCTATATATTTCTTGCCAGCTCACCAACTTAACTTAGTAACACTTGGCACAGCTAAGAACTATTTAAATTAAAATGCAGTTGTGAGTTTGTGGGAGGTATCAAAGATCAAACAACCCAGAGAATGAAGTCTGTTCTCTTTTTTCAATATGATATTTTGCCATATTATGATGTAGGTATATTTTCAGACTAATACAGAGAGCAGGTCAAATAAAGCTCCCCATAAATGTACTTGTATATACTTGTGCTTGTATACATTGACATTATATCAGCACATTAAACAATGAAATATTGAAGTAGTGAAAAATAGTGAAGTATTGAAGGGAAAGTGCTGTCAAAGCATATGTGCCTGAGTGTCCTGACAGCGTCCTTTTTCTCTGGTGTGCCAGCACATATTCCAGAGCTTCATTCTGCCTGATGTGTCATTTACTGAATCACTGTACTCTCAGTGTATGAAGAAATTGTGAAGAGGATGTTTGTTTTACTGACTGAGGAGAGAAATGTGTGATTTCTCTTAGTTTCCTTTGTTGATTTCGAGTTGGCTAAGCTTGACATAGATGAAGGTGACCTAATTTTGATCCTGACAAATTCCATTGACTGTGATAGAAGGAAGTGCTACAGAAAATATGTAGTTGAGTGGCAGGACATAATTAATCCAGCCACTCAAGCTAGGTATGCACAATGTCTCATCTTAGAGATAGCACAGTTGCAGCCTTTAGGCTTCAGAGATATTTCTTCTGCAAGTTTCCAAACTCTTTCATTAAGCACAGTAGAAGTTGCACAGACCAGAAGGAGTGGTACAAGTCCAGTTTGAAAGAGTATTTTGCAATATGATTCCATGGCCTGTCTAGCCAAAATCTTTAAAGTCTTAATTTCAGAGAGTTGCTACTAAGCCTTCTAATTAGGTATCTGAACACTGTGTATTTAAAAAATTATGTCTGATCACTGGCAAAGAAGACTGATTCAAAATACCTCAGGTGCTAGAAACTTCCTGATCCAGAGTCACCGTGCTGTGAAAAGCAATTGACAGCAAATGATTGATTAGAAGAATGTTAAAAAGAAGTTTTTCTAACATGTGCACTTGCTGATGGTTGTTTTATTTACAGCACCTTTTCCCTCCAAACATTCAAACAAATTACCTACAACACTGATTTTTACAAATCTCATGAGCTTTAGAGGAGTTCCCACTTTTGAAAATGACATTAAGTGTATTACTGGACTCATCTTGTCCACTTCCCATTTGTTTTGAGTGAGCTCAGTTAACAGTTTTTCTTCCTAAAAGCACACAAGTTAATTCAGGACTGTGCAAATCACTGTAACTTTGCAGTTTATGTGTTGTGTCCTGTAAGAAAGCCAAATTTTTATACCAAAAATGCAAACATTAAAAAAAATCTGCCATGCTACTCCACTGCCTCTTCTAGCTGTGGTATGAGAAACCATCAACGTACATTTTAATTCCAAGAAAAACCCCCTTGAAATTCCTAGAAAAATCTTGAAAAAAACTGTGGATGCCATTCTCTTTTATGCAGAAGAAAAAAGGAAACTTTCCACATGATGCACTACTTTTGTGGAACACATTTTGTTACTTAACTTTGCAAAACCTTGGAACATGAACTGAACTGCCTTGTTCACAGCTATGAATTCCCTGAGGTGGTGGAAAGGTGAGTGTTGTGACAGTGATGGTAAACGCCTTCGTGGATCAGTTCCATGGTAAATAATTCTGTTGATGATGCAGAACACTGTACAGAGAATCTTAGTCTTCTTCCAACTCTTTGTCAACCTTCTCGCATATGATCTAATTCTGTAAGTAGATAAATGTTCATTATTGCTTCTTGAGGTAGCTTTTCTTCTTTTATTCTGGAAAATGCAGATGTGGTCTGAAATGCCCATCAGATTTTTGAGCTGGTTCATCCTGTTCCTTTATAACATGTATTTTGGGTTTTTTTTCTGCACTCAGGAGAATTTTTATTTCAAACACTCTAGTGAAAAAAAAACCAAAAAAACAAAAAACAATCAATCCAACCCAAAACCAACCAACCAAACAAACAAAAGAAGTGTGGCTGGAAGAACATGACACTTGCATCACACTCCAGATTTTTAGTCAAATCAGTGGTTAATAAAGCAGCTCCTTCCAAGCTTTGGGTGCAGGCTGGTAGCTCCTCAATGAAAGCTTTCATTATTAAGGGATTTTTAAAACGTGAGATGTAGGGAGTGAGGTGGGCTTGTAAACTTGGTTTGTAGTAGCAGGATGTGTCCTTCGTGTCATTTGAAATTCCGTCTGAATACACATCAGTCTCTATTCAAGAGACCACTGCCTTCCAGTGTGATAAGTGTACATGTAAGTGCTTTCATTGAAATAGAGTGGTTCAAGTCCATGCTAAAAATAAAGCATGTCTGTTCATGGTTTACTGAATCAAGAGTGGTTTGCTGTGAGATAACTCCAGTACAATTTTATCACTGCAATGCAAATGTTGAGTACAGTAGTTCAGTAGAAAACCCAAAACTGTTATTAATTTCATTCCCAGACTGATGCAAACATCCTCTCAGCAGGAGATCATTTCAGCTGTTTTTTTAATAGGCTGAATTTGTAAAATAATGTCTCCTCTGTAGCCTTCTGCTGAGAAATTGTTATTCCTTTTTATATTTAAAATCAGTATACATGCTTCCAGTTATTTCTTGTTACACAAACCAGGTCTTACTATAATTAATAATTTGTCCCAGATTATGGTTGTTTTTTTAAAAACAAGTTAATATTTTTTAGTTCTACAGAACTTTAATTGTACACTATACTCTTGTAATATTCATGTTATGTTCCTGTGAATTTCAGTGAAAAGAGAATTTAGATTACAATGCTATAGCAAAACAGTTTGCTTTACATAGTTATCATGAGGTCAAAGGAGTTTAGCCTGTCACAAGAAAATCTTTTATGTACCTCAGCAGCTGAAATTATACTGGAGTGAGATAATTTTCAGATATCACCAAATTAAATCAGATAAGCTGTGTCTGGTTAAATAGAATGGTTACAAGTAAAATTGTCTTTGAGAAGGTTTTTTTTTTGGTTTGTTTTATATTCATGTACATTTTGGCTAACTCTTGGAAAATTGCTCAAATATTTGCAGGTAAAATAACATTAATTTCCAGAAATGGCTGAAGTCATGCATCTATCTATCTATCTATCTATCTATCTATCTATCTATCTATCTATCTAATCTATCTATTTTTTTTTTTTTACATATTCAGAGAGACCAAAGTCAGATTTTTCTTGAATCTTTTTCTATCCTGACATTCTTAATGCTTTTTTTATCACATCACAGCTCAGCTCGTTCATTAGTTGTCCTAAAATTGTGTTACTGTGGTGACAGTGCTTCCAAACAACCTTAGGCAAAACCTTTCTATACCTTCATTCTTCTCTTTCATTTAATAGCAAGAAACCTTTCAGTCAGAGTTTAAAAAAAAACAAAACACATTCTAAAAACTAAAAGAAAGCAAGCACTAGTCTTTCATATGCACGAAAAAAATGGGAGGAGGAAATCAAATGGCTGATCTCAGCCTAGGTTCTCTGGCAAAGGTACCAAATGCAGAACATTCAGATTTTTGGATGAAAAGTGGAATGAATTTGGATGAAAAGTGGAATGAAACCATAGGGTCTGGAGCTCATCAGCTTGCAGGAGGTAGCTACTAGAAAACTGGGTTAGAGTAATTCTGGTCTCTGAAGGTGTCACAGACCCACAGTGATGGCACCACACCCCCTCAGCAACTGCTTGGAAAGATGACTTTGTGAAGTTCTCAGCAGCATGCCAAGCCTTTAATTTAGAAAGAAAAATGCACAACCCTTGAATTGGCATGAGCCCACTAAGGTCCAGAAGGCTGAAGTGGTCGTAGGAATTACTCTTCCAGCATTGGATCTTTTACAGAGGCCTCCCATCCCTGCCTTTCCATGCTGCAGCTCTCTGTCTCTCTGGAGGATATTCCTAGAAGACTCTGAAGCTCACAAGGTGAAGTGGAGAGTAATATGGTCAGTTTACAAGAGACAATATCTCCCTAACTCTCTTCCCCTGTGAATAAATATGTATTTTGCTGAAGTATTCGTTAAAAAAAATTTAGACATTTTGGATGCAAATTAGATAATAACTTTTTTTTTTCTTTGAGATATGATTGCATCAAAACAGATTTCTAGTCCTGGATTCTTACAAAGTTCGTGTTTCTTCCTTCCAAATTTTGAGAAATCCTTACATAGCTGAGGTGCTGGAGATGACCTCAAAAACACTAATTAATATTCCATAATGCTAACGGCTCAGCATGAGGAGGAAAGTGGGTTACTAAGGAATGACAGTAATCACTCAGTAACTGAAGTTGTGCCACAGCTCTGTTATAAATTTTCACTTTGACACTATATCACCATGTCTACCTCTCCACCCACAATATTCTGCTGGTAGAGAAATCTTGGAGTTGATGAAATTTAACACAATCCATCTCATCCTAGAGAAGATTGTTAAAATATGAAACCAGGTTTAAACCTAGGGGGAAGAAGGGATATTAAGTCTCCCTGGTTTTGGGGTTGGCAGGATTTCAGTAGTGTTTATGAAAATTTAGTTGCCTTTGGTTTGCTTGTCCTCTCCCCCCAGTGGTAACTGACTGCAAGTGTGGGAAATATGGCAAATACAGTGAATCAATAAAAACTTGAACCAGAGTGTACTGGTCTATGCAGTAATTCAGTTTAAAGGTGAATGCTCTGTGGGAACTGAGCATGCCCTGGACAGTCTCAATCCACAGTAAGGATCTGTTGTTATTGCAATCCTTTCTTCACTGTAAGACAACTCCTATTTTTCAGAGGTTAGACTGGCCTCATTCAATTGAAGTTTTGCAGACATCAGTCTCTCAAATGGTAGTAATTGAATCATCCTGAAGCATACAAAGCTTTATCCAAAATAGCTAATATTTGCTGAAATCTGGAACAGTTACAGAAGTGTGAAACGATGAAGAATATTTATTTCAGGAAGTAGAATTCTGACAATCCTAAAAGGACATAAAGAAGTTAGTCTTAGTAATTTCATCCATCACATGATTACCACAGTACAGTAATCTAATTTTTGCTTGTGCTAGTAGCTTAGAGCTTTTACTTATTGTCGGTGTGTATATATCACTAGGTCCTGGACATCTCAACTGAAATTGTAAACACATTGTACTTGGCACAGCTGTGATAAAAAATAATCACAGGCCCAAAATCTGATATGGATGATCTATCATTTTTCTTGGTCTATGATTGAAGAGCCATAAAAATGATATCCTTATATGTCTTCTAAATGTCAAAAGTGGTCTTATTTATCCTTAAGCCCATTACACTGCTTTAACCTCAGGCCTGCTCTACTTCCCATGACTGTTTTCAGTATTTTCTTTAAGATATTATCAATGCAAGGCTCATCAAATGCCAGGAATTTACAGATAATCCCCAATGTCATCAGAAAGAAAGCAAACTTCCAATAACTTTGTACACGTCATGTCACTTTGGCTTTAAAATTCCCTGGGAAATTTGGTCAGCAACCAGATTAAAATAAACATTTAAGCATTTTGAAAATGGCATTGCAGTTTTGCTTTTTCAAAATTCTTGTCCTATCCTTGGCTTACAATGTCATTGACATGACTTGGTCATGTTTTGCTAAGTTGACCTTGCTGAGGAGAAGTGCAATTTTGGGACAAGTTTAAGAGGCAACAAGAGGTTGTTTTTGAATGTACAAAGATCATAATTTGTCCTTATAAACAGTGCTGGATTTGAACTGGTCTCTCTCTAAATCTAGCTGCTAGGTCATGGAAAGCATTGGTTTCCTGGCATTAAGAACCAGGAAAAATGCAGAAGAGAGGGTGAGAGTGAGTGTGTTTGGTGAGTAGAATGGAGATTGCTTGAAAGGTCAAGCAGGGCAAGGATTACAGGTCGGGCAGAACTGGGAGGCCATGAGAAAATGATGTAGCTATAACTTGTCCCAGTATGGTGTGGTACAAGGGACAGGACAAGGATCTGCCCAGGACCTGCAGAGCTGTGCTGTTTGATGAGAAAAGCCAAACCACAGACTCTGTTTGTGTCTTCGCTCTGTTCCTTTTGACCTACATTCTTTCTAGACCATTTTTAGAAAGTTTAGTCATTGAGTGGCATTAGCAATATATTTCCTGGGTGTTCTGGGACTTTCTGAGTGTTGCAACCTTAAATGTTTCTTAGGAAAGTGTTTTATTTATGAAGCATCTTTAAGTAGTAAGGTCAGTGTTCTGTTTTGGGGCAAAAGCTTCCCTCTTGTCAACAAGAAATTATCCCTGTATTATGTCATTTTCTCTTCTTTATTATAAATTTCCTTAATTATGATGGTAACTTGTGTATTGTCAAAGAAATGTTGTATTTCACTAGATGGAGTTTTGAAGAAGGGGCAAGTAAAATGTATCAATCAAGATAAAAAGAAACAGTTAAAAATTGCTGAGTGTATTTTGCTGTAACTGTATATATGCATTACATATTTTAAATCCTTTGTTGCTGGAGAAAAACCTGGTATCAGAAAGCTACAAGACAAGAATATTTGCTATATTCTTTTACAGAGAAGTTTTGTCCCTCAACAATTGTTAGGATAGACTTGGTTTCAGACAAGCAAAACTATTTAAAATATTATATATTTATTTGTAATTTATATATGACATATATATGAAATGTAAATATGATATTGCCATGGAAAAAAGAAATACTTGATAAAGGATGTTATTTAGTTAAGGGTAAAAAGTGTTACTTAGGGGTAAAATCATCAGAAAAGTCCTCTCCAGCACTATCTGCAACACACTTGCTTTCTGCAAGTCATCTGTTCATAGCACCAGTTTATTGCATAAATAACTGAGTGTTTAGCTTTCAAAACTGAATGTCTACTATTTTTTATGATGTAATGATAAATTAAAAATGTACTTTGAACAGATGCAGAATATTTTAGTGAACCTTGTCTCTGATATAAATTTTCATTCAGGGAAGACTAGTTTAGTCTGACAGGGACCACAGGAAAAGTTAAGGAATGAAGTTATACTGGGTTTATAACTTGATAAATTAAATTAATTAACGTGAAGGAAAAGAAAGAGGAATCTTGATAAGATGGTAACTTGATCATTATTAAATCATTGTGATTGAAAAAACTTGGAAAAATGGCATCTGAAACAGCCATCAGTGTTGTGTTTGCTACACAGAAAGTAAAAAAATTCTATTTTGAGCAAACAGGAATTTCCAAGTAATTATTACTCTAAAGACATATCTCAAGTTCTTAACATGGAAGATGCTTACACCCTTTTTGAAACATACTGCCATTTATAGAAACTGTATTTTTAACTGTTAAAATTTTCTTTACAGTTCCAATTGCAGAAACATTTTAAGTGCTATTTGAAATCTTCTTGACAGTATATCTTTAATTGCTTGTGTTTCCTTTGCATAGGTGACTTTAGATGTATAGGACTCCCACCAGTGGCTACCAAACGTTTGGCATGAGAAGATAAAAAAGATTCCATAATTAAACTTTAAATGCAGAAGCATTTCTGGCATTAAGAGAGTTCTCAGAGCCATTCAGATCTGTGGGGTTTTAAGGAGAAGATATGTTGCTAAAGTCAATTGCAAAATAAAACTGAATTTCTATGACTCTTATTGTCTCTCTGTTTGCTCTTACCAAATTCAAGCTGGGGCAATTCTGACTGCTTGGCCATTTCATTCATTAAAATGACAAATTGAATTCTACTACTGCAATGTAGCTACCCTGGAAGTCTGATGCAGTTGTTCCTCAGATGTCACCAGAATTATACTAAAGAGTGTTTATAGCTGCAGAGGCATGAAATAAATATTATTCAAAAGGAGCTGGTACTGTGTCTATATTAAACTTCTGAAAGACTGCTTGAAAATGCTCTCAGCAAGAGTTTTGTTTTCTCTTTTGTCTCAGGCCTACATAAATAATTGTATGAATTTCAGCACAAGAAGCAAGGAAGACTGATGCTGGGGCAATGAAGGGAATCTTAAACAAGACATGGAGGGTTACTCACGCAGATATTTTTTTCGTTGCCGTTTGTTTGCGTCAAGGTACCAAGAATTTTTAATATACATTAAGAGGAACTGTGTGCCTGCTTACTGGCTGCACAATCAGATCAGACTTGTATGGTTTGTTTGCTATAATACAACTGCTAAAGTTTGCAGCTGAAATTACTACAAGAAGTGAAATAGTATGTTGTTTTCCACAGCTTCGTGTTATATTTCACAGAAACTTTTAAGCTGTGCTGCTTACAGGTTTTATTGAGGTAGAGGTTCTAGAACACCTAAATGTCTGTTTATTTGCATAAAAGCAGTTAGTCACTTTCTGAAACCAAAACTTCAGGGAGGAGCATTCTTTGGTCTCAAAGATTTTAAATTTTTCTATCAAAATAAAAAAGCTATTTGTCTGAATAGTTTCTTTTTATTTTTCTATGCTGTTTTTTGGGTTTTTTTTTTAAGATACTCACTGCAGTATAGAACAAACCAGGACATAATTGCCAGTACCAAACTAGTAAACATAACTGACTCCTGAAAAAATAAAGATTCCAATAAATGTTAAAATTGGATTAGAAAGTCAAAATTAGAGAATCTCAGCAAGAAAATGGATTAGTTTTTAAGGTAAAAAATACTTAAAGTCACTAAATATTAGGATCTTCTCTGGAAGAGAAAGTGAGGTACTGATGCATGAATCCATGAGATAGACAAGTTCAAGTATTGGTAACCCTGCCTACTTGTCACACGTTTCTGGCAGCACATCACCTTCTTAATCCTTGAGTTGCAACTGGTGTAGAAATCCTGAAAGAAACATCTCAGTGAGCCTACATTTCTTATACATCTTTATTATGGGAGCATGTCTTTACTCTCAATCATGGACGTGGAATATGTGTATCGGTGCTTCTATGTTAATGATAGTAACTTTGGTGCTCATATTCCATGAAATGGTACTTCATGGATGTAGGACATTCAGACAGTTGTGGAGGAATTTGGTCTTTTTGCTCAGGTGAACTCTATGGACAAAATGAACATGGGAAATTTATACTTTATTGCCCATTAACAGAAATTTCTGATCAATGTTTTGTCTATTAAGAAGAAAGGAACACAAACAATTAAAAAAAGAAATGCTGCCCAACACTCACCCTCTCCACCCCCAGTGTGTTCAAACTCTTCAAGGTGTTTGTATTTCATGCATAAAACATTCTTTGAGTGTAGTTAGGGGATGGCTCCTCAGCTGTATTGGAGACTTGTCTGCCAGAGAAATGACCCAAGTTCTGCTCCCTATACTGACTAAAATCTAAATATTTTATTTTAAAGATTAGAAGAGCTTTAGCTAAGGAAGCAGGAAAAAACACATGGCCTGAGTAATTCCTGAAAGAATGCCTGAAAGGTAGGAGTCCTTGATCCAGACATGAGTCTGAGACTGAATTCAGACATGGATTCAGACTCGAGACCCTGTATGCAAGCATGAGTGATTTGATCCCTAATCTTCCACATGCCATGGAAATGCTTTCTTATCCAGCTAGTGCAAGTGATGTCAGTCATCACCATGACTGTTTCTGCAAGGAGCCTAATCCTGGCATTTAGCATGCCTTTAGTTTAACTGAATTTACTGAAAATTTTACTGAATTTAGGTGGCAGGTGGTCTAACCACAGTTTTTCTAGAGATTTCAGGTAAGGCTAACATCCCTTGCCCAGGCCATATTATTCCAGGAATGCCAGTGGCACAAGACTATAATCATGTGGGTACATTTCAAGCCAAGAAGGAATATGGTAGTGTTTTCAAGCAATGAGCATGATGTAGATATCTGTCTGGAATATTCTGAGGTGCTCAGTTGGCCTAAAGGCTTAAAATCCTGGTTTAAGCACCAAAGGGCTTGAGTTTATAATGCAATTAATTACTTTAACAATTTCATAATGAATAGAGAAAGAAATTACAAAAGACTGTGGAAGAATAGGGTCCTTTTGAGAAGGATGATAGACAAGCTCTTCAGGATTCCAGATATTTCTTGATTAGAAGAGCTTTATGATATCCTTTTTTCCCTGGTAAGGTATTCTATCAAACATGACAGATTAAAATAAGTTGCTGAAGGTTTAAATTATTTCATCACCTGTAGAAATATCTGGCAAAGATTTTTGTGTGTGAGTGAATATGTTCATAGAAGCTGCTTTGCAATTCTTCATACTCCCAGCTTATAAGTATAACAAAAAAGAACAATAAAATATCAATGTGATTGTCCAGAACACTGAAATAGTTGCCATTCAGTTTGCTGGGACCACATGCACAGCTTTTGTCTGTTAAGTTTTCAGGGACAGTGTACATTTTTTGTTCTCTGATGTTTTACAGTGATGTACCCATACTTTTTTTTCAGAACACTTTTTTCTCTTATTATTAACTTACTGGGAAAGACTCCTTCCTTCTCCCTTCATAGAATATTCCAGTTCTGACTAAGTAACAATTAAAAAATATTATTGGTTATTTTCAAATCGCTTACAACTCACATAGGAGCACTGTGTTGTGATTACTTGCTGTTCTAACAGTAGATACACATTCAAAGTCATTTTATCCATTGTTCAGTGCTTCTGAGCTTGCTTTGGTGACTGCATTTGCAAGTGTTGAATTATGTTTCTGATAGATGTAGGCATGAAACTACTTACTTATTTCCACTGAAATCTCTGGAACCACTTGTGTCTGTAAGGTTATGCATGATTCAGTATTTTGCTGGACTGGGGTCAGAAAGTTCAGTGCTCTTTCAGCCTGGCTTATTAGGCACTGACCATGCCATTTTAAAATTTTAATTTAAAACTTAATTTAAACCTGGGCAAGGCCAGATTTCTATCATGTAATGCAATCTGCTCTTTTCAGTTTCCAGTGTAATGTTAACTTGTGTGTAGAGAGAGGTGCAATGGAAATGATGCCACTTGCACAGTAAATGAAGGCTGCCCAAGCCATAGGGTAATGTGTTGACAATGCATTTAACTAACAGGTTTAGCTTAATTTTTAAAAGAGTCCTAACTGCATATTGTGTGTAGACAAGCACACCTGATGCCCAGCATGACTCATGTTTAGTTGTTCATATAAGCCTGGAGATAAGGTATTTAACTAGAGCATGCCTTCTTGCATGCTGAAACCAAGATCGTTATATAATACCAGGAGCAGCAAACAACTTTTTCAAAGTGGCATGGAAACCATTCAAGAGTGGGAACTGAATGCCAATTTCATTATCACCTATAAGGAGCCAAACAATAAAGTATTGTAGCTCACAGTCTGAGCTCAGAACAGGTTTAAGTGCACCAGCCAGTAGGCAAACTCAGCCAGGCTAAATCCTGCCAGATAGAATATATCTATTAACAGAGCCATTAATAGGTGCATTCTAAATGTTTAAAAACTTTGTGAGAAATGTTCATGGAATGAAATGACAATGCAATGCACCAGGCAGTTCATAGTCAGAGTGAGTTCATAGTAATCTTTTATTCACTGGACTTGGGATATTTTACCACGTAAGCAGCTCTTTTAATCTTCATTTTACAGACCTGGAAATGAAGAATTTAGAGGCCATGCTCAACAGGAACAATAACATTTCAAACTAAGGAAGGAAGATGCTAGGGAGGTAGAGAGGAAGTGATGAAAATGTTTTTTATTTAGTGTTTTTGTGGGGAAGTTGTTCTAATATTCTAGTTCTGAATATGTACAAATATTGTTATTTACCAAGTTACCAATTTTATTTCACAGAAAAAATACTGATAAGAATTTATTCCTACCAATCTCTTAGGCCTTTATAAGAAAATTCTCTTTATTCCTCATCAATCATTTGAGCAACTATGAAAAAAACAATGAGCAGGGTCAGTGTATTAGGATCTTCCCGTTGCCTAGTTAGATCCAACAATGAAATAACTGTGAAAAGTAGTTGGATTTAAGAGACAGAAGAGCAAAGATGGATCTGGCTATATAGAAGTCCTGCCCTGAGGTATGAACTTTCTAGGAAAGGTCTATGATATCCTTTAAAAAAATCACAAGAGAAATTGTGTCCTGGTTAATGATAAGGGCTTCAGTTGTAATAATTCTAATTATAGTCTAATTATAATCTAATTATATAGTCTAATTGGCATTCTAATATTAGAGCTTTTCCACTTGAGAATACAGAATTAGAAAGTTTTGTATGTCATGTTAGGGATATATGCAGAACTTTTGTCAAATATAATGCAGGAGAAAATATGTTAAATCAATAATTCCTCCTTTTTGCTCTGTACGCCTTCCAGTAAAACTGAGCAAGGACACAGACAGCTGTTATCAAAACTGAAACAGTAGTTTGATGAAGGAGTTAGAATTTAAATGTTTGTAATCTCCTTTTGGTGGAATACTTTCTTCAAGCATTTTCTGAAGAGGACAGAGGCAGAGCACCACTGAAAAATACTTGCAGTATTCTTCAGGATGTTCTGCCAAGAAGAAGCTCCATCTCTCCTCCTGGCAGAGGTGACAATGAAGATTTTAGTCTTGAATTTATTTCCAGGCAGCAGTTAGTGTTTACCCTCCAAACACAGTAGATTGCCTTCATTAAAAATCATGTCCAAAAATGTTGACGAGGAGAAGGATCTTTGCTGCTGCTGAACTATTAGAGATGTGCAGATATTCACATGCATACCTCACACATTGCAAGGCTAGCAGTTACATGTAACAAACATTAGATTGTCCTTCAATGGTGTCATTTTTTATTCTCATTAAAAGGAATAGTTCTCTTATTTGAATCTAATTGTGGTGAATCATATCACTCTTCACAAGTGAGACATTGTAGTTCCATATACAATAGGAAATTGTAAGAAGAAAGAAAATCCAGGGGAAAACCCAAAAGAATTTGTAGTTCATAGCAGGTATTGCTATATGGGAAAACCCCACAGAATTTAGTACTTCTATTTCTGTGAGCTGAAGCAGAAGAGTAAGAAAAGCTGTAGGTGGAATTGTTCATTCATTTCTAGTGTATCCCAGTGAAGATTCCTCCATACCAAATATAGGACTACTCAGTCTTCAAAATAACATAATGTAAGGGAATTTCCAATACATTTTGTTTCTATTTGTTTTATATTCAAGGGGTTCTCCAGGGAATAGTTCTTTAAAATTCCCAGGATAACAGAACAGTCTGGTGACAAGTCCTTGCAAGAGCCTTCATTTCCTTAGTGCAAGTTCACATGCGACAAAGTTTGAAAATATTTTTTGTATTGCAGCACTTAGACATTACGGAAGTTAGTAAGGACTAAAGGGGCGGGGAAACACAGCTAACATCTGTTTCTCAAGAACAGTAGAATCTTATCTGTCATTCTTAGAATCATGATTTTAGATCCAGGTTGGGACTTACATTTAACTGCAGCTGTGAACTTTCTCAAATGGTTGCCTGCTATTTATCTGGATCCATAAATCCCCATAGCTGTGTACATATAAAGCAAAATAATTAAAAATGTCAAAAATAGCAATAAAATAATAAAATTTACAATTCAGTCTGGAAAATTGAACCTCTTACAAGATGCTACTCAAGAGGCCTGAGATAATTTATCCATTAAGTTAGAAATAGAACACAAAATTCTTATGCTTCATGCACAATCTCAGTATTAACAGAGCCCATTGACATTGTGAACACCGGGATTCATACAGTACAATAGGGAGGGCCAAGAAGTCAACATTTTTAGACTGAATTTAATATTTGAACTGGGCTATAGTAAATTATTTTGTAAGGTGTCCACACCTCAACTTAGTTCTAGTGTCTTCTGCTTGTGTGTCCTTAACTCAGCCAGAATAGCCCTTCAGGATTTTTTTCCCAAAAGACCTGTTATAATGTCAAATGGGACTGAGCTATTTTCCTCAGATGTGGTCCAGACTTTTCTCACTTCTGAGGAACAGATGTTAGTATTAGGTCCACTTCACATCTCCTTGCTACATTTCTCCCTGAGTTTCACAGACTTGTAGTTCTCCCATTGGACTTTCAGCTTAGATGCTCCAGTCTGTGACCTAGTTTCTGAGGGAACTTGGAAAATTTTGTGGCTATAACATTAACATGCTCTTATTCTGTCACCGCGATTTAAACAAAGTTAATAAGTGTTTCTAAAATTGAGCTTTACTTCTTGAGAAAGATTCGAATGTTATCATGTAAAAGGAGCTGAACTCATGTTTGTTTCCAGAGTACTTATGTATTTCAGGGGAAACTAAAAATCTAGAAAGTGGGTTAGTTTTTCAAAACTAATGTCCTCGTGTAGGAGTCTCCTCTGAAAATATAGTTTACGTGCCTGACCTTTGAAGCCTCCTTATTGTAGACCTCTGGCTGAAACGCTGGTTGTATAATCAAGCTGGGATTTGGTTTATTTTTCTTCTGTTAGTCATGAATGGGTAAGGAATGAACTAGCATAGTTTGCAATGACACATTTATTGTGTTGTCTTCCAGCTTTTTCACAGAGTTCTGTCTCTTTATGTTTTCACATTCGTGCTCACAAGAATTAATAAAACTGCAGATCCTGTATTTTTCACAGTGTGGAGTCAGTAGTGTCAGTTGTGTCTGTTGGAGATTGTTTGTGTTTGTCTTCTGTTGTCACTGTTTTTGCTCAGCCAAAAAAAAAAAAAAAACAGCTGAAAATGCTTTGTTGCAATTGAGAGTTTTGGCATAGATTTGTAGACCAGTGTTGTTCAGGACATCCAGATGAAAAGAAATTTTGGTATTTGGTAAAGTTTATTCCCTGTACTTGTTTCCAGAACATCACAGTTCGCTATGCAAGCCAGAAGGTGAAAAAGAAGAAACGTTTTAAGCATTCTTGCTTGGCTAGTCAGTTTGGAGCTGACTGTCCAGGTTGTGAACATTCTCCCACCATTTTTGTTGTTCTTTGAGCCCAGGTTTTACTGGTGTGTTAATTTAGAGTTTTAAATTTGTACATGTGTGTTTCAAGGTCTGTTATTAAAACCCAACCCTATATAGGAATGCCTTCTTTTTCCTTATGCCAAATTTTTACTGGGAGAGAAATTCTAAGAAGTGCACTGTTGCTTTACACTTTTAGACTTGAATGTGTCTTTTTACAGCAGATATATCGCCTTTTGATAGTAGCTGTTATTTTATCACAGATCTGTAGATTGGCAGCAGTTTCCATCAGATGATCACATGAATTATTTTCATCATGTTGCATGTGTCTGTCTTACTGAAATTGTGTACTAGTCCAAGCCAAAATTCATTATGCTCAGACACACATGGCAATGTTATGATTGTATCTTAGTGTTACTGGGAAAAGACATCAAATAATGTATGATGTGTTGTTTTTAGTTCTTTTCTGTTATAAATTCTGTAAGTGATGTGGCAATTGAAATGAAGCAAGATTATTTGGAAAATGTGCAGAGAAGATTGTAAGAATTGCCCTTTTTTGTAGTTTTTGTAGACACTGGAAATTCTTGTTCGTTTTCACCTGTCTCACATAGTGATGACATACCAAGAGAGAATTTCAGAACACAACAAAACTTACTTGGTATTTCAAACAGTGAACTTTTCTCTTATGAACTTTTCTTGTAGATGTTTTGCTTCCCATATCTTGATGCAAATGAAAAATATAAAAAATATATTGTGTTTGATTCCTTTCTATGCTTAACTTTTGAATGCAAGCTGGAGGCAGGATGATGACAGGCTGTTGAGGACTGTGAATCATTTTGATTGCAATCCTATATTTAGTGGACGATTTCAGAATCTTCAAAACTGTAAAATGTTCTCAGTTGAAGACAAAGCAACTGGGCAGGCATCACAGCTTTAGTTATCCCTTCACCAATAATGTTTTTCTCCAGAGAGAAGGATGTAGAAAATAGCATGTGGTAGGCTTGATGGGCAGTATGTAGATTGAGTAGGTGGATGTTCATCATCATAATTGTTTTCTAAATAAAGTCTAAATAATGTTTAATAATGTCTAAATGTGTAGTTATGGGAATACTTTTTAGGTTTCTGATTGAGGAATGCAGAGCTATCCCATTTTCCAGCCTTGTGCCAAGGTCAGATCCATGCATCCACCAGCCCTTCCCTCTATGCTTACACTAGGTTCCTGTGGAAATGAAATTCTCTGCATGGACTGGGAAAAAATTTGGGCTGTATTTCAGCAAATCTCTAGTCTGTGTAATGGGAGAACAGTACTCTAGGGATCCAGAAAGGTCTGAGTTTCAAATGTTGATGTATGTATTTCTAAAATTTGCCACGGGTAAAAGTAAACTTGGCAACAGGGAAAGTGAATAGGAATAAAGTGGAAGAAGGGGAAAAAAGGTCAGATGGGATTTTGTAGAAAAGAAGGAAAGGTAAGAGAGCTGGGCAGTGGGAGTGGGATAGTCAGGTGAAGAAAAGTGGAGTGTTTTTATGGCTATCTTCAACAGGTAGATGGTAAACTTGGACAAAAGTGACAGAATGTGCATCTTGGGTGGTGTGGTAACACCAGCAAAGCCAAGGGGCTCTTAATTTCCTGATGCTTCTCCTGTTTAAAGGAGTTCTGGAGGCTTCCACTCAAAATACAAGGCCTTGCCTCTTCTCTGCTACACTGACAGCAGTGGCTTCTTTCAAGGCTTATCTCACGGTTTTGAGGTTTTTATTTAATACTGATAGTTATGAAATAAACTGGACTAAGGTTTAGTTCTCTTCATTGCCATCACTTGATTTGTGCAGTAAATTTTAGGCTTTAAATGTGTTCTGGTTTTCATAAGAACTTGTCACCCAAAAGCTGATGATGCTTTCATCTTGATAAGAATTATGATCTAGCAACCAGGAATGTGGTTTTGGTCTGGGGATTTTCTTTCAGTGTAAATTCAATATCTTTTCCTAGAATATACTCCGCCTAATCTCTGATCCCTTTTACAGATGTTAGATGCAGTGCCATGTCAAAATTTGCTGCATGTGGGAGAATCTCAGCTTTAATTCAGTGATATTCTAGTCTTGGTGGCCTTTAGAGAGGGAAAAATACTAGTGGGTCAATAAAATTGATGAAATTAGCTTTTTCCCCCCCAAAGCTTTTAGTCCCAGATACATGCAATTTGAGTTAGCAATTGTATTCTTTTCTGCAGCTAATACTGACATTGCAGGTGATGACACTGAGCATTAAGATAAGATTTCATGTGATAGCAATTGTAACTTATAGGATCTACCGGTTGACTAATTATTTTCATATCATGAAAGTAATACACAGCATAGTGGTTGCTCAATAAATGAAAATAACATTACATAATCCTATTTATCTCTTTGACTTAAAACAATGATCAGTGGAAATACTATTCTTATATGTTACAAAATTCATGTCTGTGATTGTACCAACCAAGAAAAGACTGCTTAAAAGTCATCTCATGGATGGGGAAAGTTATGACTCATAAATCCCCCCCAGAAATTTGAGTTAGCAAATACTTTTTGATGAAGAATGGAAATATATTTTAATTATTTTCAGTGATATATAATTAATCATTTCCTGTCTTTGCATAATATTTTCCCAGCTTGCAGAAAGAATTCTTTGGCAGATAACAAAATGTTTTGTGACAATGAGTTATAGAACTTTTTACTACACAATATTTAAGAAGTTCTGACACTTAAGAGAGGTTCCAGGAAATATTAATCTAGTTGGATGCGTAAAACCAAACACACAAAAATGTGGCAGCTGTAGCTGCTGAAGTTTTTCTCCAAAAATGAGGCAGTGTGGTTACCAGAGCTAAAAGGAGACTAAAATAATGTATTAGACATGCTGTAAAGATCAACCTGTAAGGAATGATGGAGGAGGAGTGGGAATTGGGAAAGCTACTGCACCTTTGTCATCAGCAAAGAATTTCCTCTGTATTGTTTACTATCCTCCTTTAAAAGACGATAAAGTGTGCAGATGGAACATGAGAGGTTTTTAAGAAAGCTGTATTCAGTTAGATCATCTCAACTTTTCCAAAAGGACTCGTCTCAAAATAATTTAAACTAAATGCAATTCTGAGAGATGACTGGAGTCATCTGACTGGCAAAATTTATGGGACAAGTAAAACATCCATCACCTTAAAAAAGTCATATACATTTATCCGCAAATAAAAAACCCCTTGAATTTATTGTGAGTTAAATTCTGCAGCTCATGGATGTAGATTTCCCACTGAGAGTTGCCCAAATCAGGATGTGAAGAATCTGGCCCTGTCATACAATTTGTGTATCTGTATCAGGTTTGTGTAGCAGGGTTGTGGTAGCAGGAGGGTTACAGAAGTGGTGTCTGTGAGAAGCTGCCAGAAGCTTTGTCTGACAGTCAGTTCCAGCTTGTTCCAAGACAGACCCAGCCTGAGCCCATGAGCGGTAGTGCCTCAGTGGCAGTCTATTTAAGAAGGGGGAAAAGCCAGTGCAGAGCAGCAGCTGGAGAGGGAAGTGAGAATATGAGAAGGAAACAGCTCTGCAGATACTGAGGGCGATGCAGAACAAAGGGCAGAGGTGCTCCAGGTGCCAGATCAGGGATTCCCCTGCAGCTTGTGGTGCAGACCATGGGGAAGCATCTGTGTCCCTGCAGCCCATGGAGGTCCATGGTGGATCAGAGATCCACCTGCAGCCTGTGGAGGGCCCATGTAGGAGCAGGAGGATGCCTGGAGGAGGCTGTGACACCATGGGAAGCCCACACTGGAGCAGGCTCCTGACAGGACCTGTGGACCTGCTGGGAGAGAAGCCCATGTTTGGGCAGAAGGTTTGTTGGCAGGACCTGTAACCCTTGGGGACCCCATGCTGGAGCTGCTGTTCTTGAAGGACTGCACTCCATGAAAGAGTGACCAACCCTGGAGCAGTTAATTAGGAAGTCCTCCCCTGAGGAAGAAGGAGAGGCAGTGACAACATGTGACTAAACTGACTGCAGCCCCATTCCCTGTTCCCCTGCACCACTGGCAGGGAGGAAGGTAGAGAAATCATAAGTGAATTTGAGCCCAGGAATAAGGGAGGGGTGGGGGAAGGTGTTTTAAGATTTGTTTTATTTATCTTTACTTTTATTTGGTTGGTAAAAACTTAAATTAATTTCCAAGTGTTGACCCTATATTGCTTGTGACAGTAATTGGTGAGTGATCTCTCATTGTCCTTGCCTCAACTCATGAGCTTTTAATTATATTTTTGCTTCTCCTCTTCAGCTGAGGAGGGGAAGAGATAGAATGACTTTGGGCCCCTGGCATCCAGCCATGGTCAAAGCCATCATGATATCTTGCCATTTGATATGTAACTCTTCATTATCCTCAGCTGTCTTGGACAAACATGTAAGTTGTGCACACAGAGCTTAAAAAGGAAAAAGTCCTGATTGCCTGTTTTCCTGTGGAGCCAGTGAATAAATTGGAGACTGGAGTAGCATGATTGAGAAGGGAGAAATAAGTTCTGAGCTGTGGTTATCATACAAACACAGACTTACTGGGAGAGGCTAAAGGAAATTTTGCATGCTTATCATATGAATCAATGGAGTACAAGTTCATGCAAAAACAAGATGCATCTGCCCCTACAGCATTGTACACATGAACCCAGAGACCCCTGTTTGGGAGCAACAATCAGATGAAATCAATTTACCATCATAAATTAGGTGTAATATTCACTCATTTCATAGCCAGATAGCGTTTGTGGGGTAATTTATTAAAATATGTTCAAATTAATTATGACAACAAATACTAATGAATTAAAAGAACCATTCCAATCCAAGAGCTAAGGTAAAATTATCAGAATTTCCTAAGGAAATTTCTGAGTTTTGAGGACTGTTGCCTCACTAATGATGTCATGTTAAAACATTGGGTTATACTGGCCTCCAAAAAGATGAATTCTTCATGTTCTTTTTCACTCACAGGAATATTTGAATGACCTATTTAGTGCTGGTAGACTAAAAGTGGGGGGTCAGATGACTGCTGGAAGCACAGATGTTTTTCAAAAACATGTGGGCTTGCATTTTTAATAAAAATATTTAGACACTGATGTTCCACCAGTTTCGTATTGGTGCTTGATTATCTCTGAGGATCTAGACCTTAAGCTACTATAGTGGCAGTAAACAGAAACAGATAGGAAAATCTGCATTTTAAAGAGTCTGAATATTTGCAATTATTATCAATTTTGACAGGAACTGTCTGTTTGGTGCAGAAAAGTTGAGACTGATTACTACAGGCAAGAAAAAACACCGTCGACTGTAATAAATTTTTCCAAATGAATAATTTCTTCATCTTCAGCTAGAAGCCAATCCAAGCCTAAAAGGGTCCTACTAAAATGTGTGCATGTTTGGAAGAAAGATAAATTCTGAACAGAATGAATTCTATCCATTTTGCAACCTACAGGAAGACAGCTGAAAATGCAGGTGACTATATCTTATATTGCTGAGCTGCGAGACAAATCAAATCCACAAATATTTAATCCACATTTACAAGTAGAGAAGCTAGGAAACAGTGTACATCCCAGGAAAGCATATCTACTGTCACAGACATTGTGATTTCAGGAAGGTACAGAGAAACTGATTTAAAAGTAGTCTGTCAGGAACAATTCAGTCCAAAACAAATAACGTTAATTTAGCAGCATTTAAAAAGGGTGTTGTGGTTTGGTTTTCTTCCTCTGTGTCCTCTATATCCTCTATATCCTCTGATCATCAAACTATGATGTTTCATTCTGAAGAAATAGAAAAAAATAGCAGAAAAATAATTAGGATGCTAAAGTGACAGAATGAAAACACTTATATAGAGCTTTGCAAGAAAAACTGCCTCACAAAATATATTAAAAAACTCATTCCCACATAACTGTAGAAAAGGCAGAGGACAGTCAAGGCTCTTTCTAAACAGTTGTCATGAGTGCATGCTCTGAGGTAGATCTGATTTCAGAATAGAGAATTCTTTGGCATTCAAGGGCTATGGGATATAAAAAATGTGCATATTTCTCCTTTGTGTATACACACATTGGGATAGGTATGTGTCTGTTTACATGTCCACATCAATGCACATTCTCCATCTGCTTGACTCACAGACGGTTAATTAATGCCATAATTACCTCTCCAGTTGGAATAATTTGCCAATCAGAACAGAGATGTGAAGAAAAGTGTAGCCTAGGGCAAGATGGGGACAGTGTGTTGGATGTTGTGGTTTTTCCACAGCTTTCCTCAGCCTGTGCCTCAGAAGTGCTGCTAAGGCAAGGTGAGGTGTGCAGGAGGAGAGTGGCTCAGAGGAAAGAGCAAGAAAATCTGCTGCTATGGAAGTTATGATCCTTAAACTGTGAGTCAGAAGGTGGCTTTTCCCTGGTAAAAGAGCAAATGGTACCTCTTGACCTCATACAACTAGGAAGTCATGTGTGTGAAAATACAGCCATTTGGATATAACTTCTGATTTTCTCTGATGGCCAGTGTATGTCATTCCCCAGATGGCAAGGTGATAGAATAGTCAGCCTTGCTGTGGAACTTAAGAGACTGAACTCCTAGTCTTATTTTTCGGTAAAATTAGTATTTCAGTGTCTCTAGAGTTGTTATTTTTTTTCTCTCTCTTTTCTCTATATTGTTCATAAACAGTGAGAAGGATGAGAAGGGAAGAAAAACTTCTCATGAAGTTGCACTGAGATATAAGTCAGGGGATATCATAAGCTCCATCTTGGTCTTCATATTTAATACAGTGAATTTAAGAGGAATATGGAGTTTCACAGTTTGGTAAGAAGAATGCAATATACAAACTACTTATAGAAATATATTTCACTTTAGACTGGTACAATTTCTACAGCTTCAAGATGATACAAGAGATTTCATTCTTCCCTGTTGAATAATCTCGAAGTGCTTAATGATATATCTCATGGGCTCCATAGGGCTGAAGGTAACATTAATGCCAATGGAGTGATCACTTCTTTAGGAAAAAACTGATGCTAATCTAAATGGAAATTATCATACACTGAAACACTTTATTATTCCAAAGTAAAGAAATAATAAGAAAGCATATCTCTCAAAAAACTAGTTGAGAAATAACCTTTAGAAAACATGAGATGCTGATATGTAAATATCTTTGGGAAGGCAAACTGACAGAGAAGAAAGTGAAGAAGGACTGTCGTTCAATGAATGCAGGGGTCATATTAGTATAGTAGGAAATTATTTCCCCAGAGAGTAAAGATATGAAGCAGCATATGATTTAACAAAGTTCTAGAAGTTTCCTATAAGAGGAAGAAAAAAATAATATTCATTTACCAGGACAGGCATGCAAAGTACAGTTGATCTTGAAAAAGCAGTGCATAATTTCTTTGTTTCCATTTTCAAGCATTACATGTAATTAAAAAAATTATTATATAAATAATTTATAAAGGAGACAGAACAATGATCATGAATACATAAGTAACAGGTTGAAGGTTCTTAGATAAAATAAACATGGTCACATTGCATGTGAATGAAGTCCACTAATGAAAATTAGTACAGAATTCTTAATACTAAAACTGGTTTCTGAAGGGTGAATAATTATCTTTGGAAATATGGATGATTTTAAAAAGGAAATGGATTCCAAGAGATATTCTGAAAAAATTATTACTTAGTAACAATAGGGAGAATAATAAATAGTGAAACAATGTGAAATTGTCTAAGACACATTACAGTAAATGTATCTGTTTTCTGTTTTTTTGAGTGGGAAATTGGCTAATGGTGGTATGATGCCTGCCTGCCTGCAGATATGGTGTATCTTGAGCTTAGAACTTCTGTATTGTCACATCAATTCTCAGAATTAAGCTAAAGAAGTCAGGGCTGTATAATATTTTTCCCACAAATTTTGTTGCACAACTATCTCAGTGAGAAATTATTAATTCACTGACAAACTGGGAGAGTATTTCAATGAGTCAGCCTCAAATTTTAAGCAATATTTTAGTATAATTAAAGTCTTGGAATAGATTTAAGTCTTGGAATAGAAACTAAACTCAAGCTTTTTTTTTTTTTTTAATACAGGCCTAGGAAATGAATGCCGCTGATGATCTCTCAGTGACACAGATGTCATTTACTTAGAATTCTGTAAGGCCTTTGACATTCTCTCACACAAAATCCTTTTCTCTGAACAGGAGAGATATGGATTTGAGGGATGGACTGTTGAGTAGGTAAGGAATTTTATGAAGAAAATGTTGATAGAGAATGCACACTCTTGGATAACTCTAAATACCCAAGTATACTATTTCTATTGCTAAAGATGTCTTTGATATTGTGTCCTTTACAAAGTACCGAAGGAACTGAGGTAAGGCAGAGGCCTCTGATGGTGCCTGACTTGCCCATCCCTGAATAAAACAGAACAATTTGATTCTGAGCCAGGTAAATATTTGGGCTCTTCTGAGTGATCTGCATTAAGGCCTTGTACACAAGTGTTTTAAAAATGTCAGCAGACCTGCTAGCAGCTAAGAAGCTGTGCAGAATAATAAACTGGATTTGCCATTCTTCAATTCAGTTTCTTGTATAATATAACTAGTGAATGAGAAGAGTAAGTTGTAAGAGGAAACACCATTTCATATGTGGAGGAAGTAGATGAAGGCAGGGAGAAGTGGTCTGAAGAGATTTTTTTTTCAGTTTTAAAGGTAGTGGAAAAGATCTGTTATCCATCCTTCCATATGGAAGAATAATGCAAACAAGTCTGTTAAATAGTGCTGTTAACTGTCCCTGCTGTAAGATAGAACTGAGGCTTTCATATGTTGAGAATGAAGAGGATGGAATAGCACAGAGTTTGAAGATGATTGTTGGCAGGATCACCACCAAAAAACTAAGACTTTTTTTCATGTCTCCCGGCATGCATGTGGCTCAGGCAATTCAATAAGCCCTTACTTCTGACAGAACTTGAAACAGACAAATATATACACATATATAGGTTTTTATATAAGAGTTGTGTCTTAGGAGGAACACTGAAAATTCCCCTTAATCATGTGGAAAAACAAGCAGCTCACTTTTAATGGCTCTACAGCTCTAGTTATAAAAGAACTTAAATTGTTGTCTTATGGTGCCACAGTGCACAGGTATATGAAATATACTTAGGTCAGTAATTACTGGATGAATGGTCTTCGTGGATTAACTTGACATAAACACCCTTTGGTGACTGAATAGGAAATAGATATATAACATATTCTTTAGAAAAGTTGGTTTTGATGCAACAGACAATGTCCATACCATGCTCTCAAAGATTCCTGCTACATGGATTTCTGAAATTCAGAATGGGATGAAAGAGCTTGAGTCTGTACAACATGGGTGAATTTTTCATGAAGAATTTTTCTGCTAATTATTTCAAGACTAGGAAAATCTAAACTAATACAACATTTGATATCAATGCAATGCTGAGATTGCTGACTAACAGATAAAAAGAATACCAGCTTTTCAACAATGCACTCTGCCTCACACACTTCACTTCCAAAGGCTGCTGGAGCACGTAATGATTTCTGTGTTATACTCAACTGAAAATTCCCTAGCTCTGACAGTGCCAGATACACTATGAATTGAATTAAATATGTCCTTTAGCATAATTTATTGCTCCCATTCTGTGAATTGCTGCAAGTTTCAAACATCTGGACCTGTCATATTGTATTATCTCAGAACAATAACCATAAGCTGAGAGACTGATCTGTTTATGAGAATGGTATCTGTGCAGGACCACAAAATCCCAACCAAGAACATTCATACTTCCCTACTTTTCGCCTTATGCTAGAGCAATTTACACAGTACCATTTTGTGTCTTCATCTTAGATCTTGAGTGGAGATTGATTTAACAGAAAAGAATACTTTGTTTATGGCTGCACATCTATCAAACATAGGCATGGACAATTCTTGGGCAGTGCAGAAAAGTTAAAAATCCTCTACTAAGTTTTAATTTACTGTTGTGTGTTATATAAGACTTTTAATAGCTATTCAAACAAATGAACACTGACCTCTAATGCAATTTATGTTTCATGGTCTTATATCTGTTTGTTGACAAGTGCTGTGTCAGTAAAACATCCCTTTACTTAATTATCTGTGGGTACATTTTTTTCGCTTTTATGAATTATGATAAATTACTTGTCAACCTTCTTTTTACAAACTATTATTAGTATAGTAACAACCAACTGAAGAGTCCTTTGGACACATGGGAACCTTGCATAACCCAAACCTGGAACATTCTGTGTGAATGAATTATGTCCACAGCCCACCTATAGCTGCTATTGGCCTCCTTTTCCACCAAGGGCAGGCCTGGGGAGAGCTAAGAGCAAGTTTATCCCTATGGAATAACTTCACTGCTGGCTAAAGTGCAAACAGGAGCCTGGGGAGGCACTCAAGCACCACATGGGAATGCATTTTGAAAGACAGCTGGGAGCTGTGTTAGCCTTGGCCAAAGTTTTCAGAAGTGCTGGACGTGTGTGCTGACACAGACGTTGAGTCTCTTCCTCTGCCTGTGCTTGTGTCTGATCAGACAAGCACCGTGCTGGGCTGCTGTGGGCCAAGGCTGCTTGCCTGTTCTGACACGATAGACAAGGTGAAATGCTGTGTAATACTGATGTACCTAGCTGGCTTCTGGTCTGAACCTGATTTATGTTTGTCTGGGAACGTGCAGGGTTCATAAACATGCTTCTTTTCACCCATGAATATACAGATTATGTTACATGAATTTTATTGACTGCAAATTTTCAAATGATTTACACATCTTTGAAAATTTAATTCCTAGTAGCCTCTAAATAATTTAATTTTGTACTTTCAGCCTAGAAGGCCAGTGTACATTAAAGAATACACAGCATCACACAGATGTGACACTGCCTCTGATTCAGTTTTTAGCTTAAAGGCATTTGCTTTTACTTCATATTAAACTAACTGGAAACATTCCTGTAACTAACTGAAATGTTGCATACACATTTAATTTAGAATATAAAAGTAAATATATATTTGTACAAAAATATTTAGGTATCTGTTTTGCTTACTCTTTATTGAATAATTAAAAATGACACTTCTGAGCAGTTAACTCACAAGTGGCTACTGAACATGTACATTTATATAGTATGGAGTCTGTCTTTTTATATAGTATCTTTTTTTCAGATAGTATGGCCTTTCCTTTTTGTTAGTGCTATGATTTCTTTACATTTCAGCATCGCTCTAAGGAAGCAGATGAGTTAATTTAATTAATTTCATTTTCTAAAACTAGTGATGGAAGACCTGTTGGGGAATAAGAATTAAAGATACAGTCAAGTTATTATAATTGTTCTCCATGTTCAGATCAGACAAATTCTCAATGAAAATGGTTTGAAATTATAGCAAATCTTCACCTCAGATCTTTCTTGAACCTTACCCAGCCCTGTCTGTAAGCTCACATGCAACTCATCTGACAATTCATCTTTCCTTCCTTCTAGAGGTGATCTCTGCACAAAATATACCAGTAGCCCAAAATCACAAACTCCCAATGGGCAGTGTCTTCTGTATTCATGGGTTGTGGAACTGGGATGAACATTTCCTGAGATCCCCTTAAAGGCTTTACCTTAGAAATTCTGCACCCTGGCAAAAAGAATGAGCACCTTTCCAAACTCATAGACTGTATTCACTTCATGCTTCAGCCTACTAGTGCTGATATCAAAAAAGTTTCTGTTTGTCTATCTAATGGGAAACTTTACTGGATTTTTCCCTTAAAGGCCATTTCCTTACCTGAACTTCAAGTGCAAAAATAGAGACATGAAATAATATTATGGGTTGCCAAACAGTCTCAAAATAAAAACAACACTTATATGTTTTATTTTGTGTGTACAATTCAGCACAGTCTTAAAAAGGCATGAAATAAGATTCAGATTGTTTTGAAGCCAGGTTCATGGCCAGGTTTTGTTGAAAAACTGAATCTCTTCAGCCTAAAATCTGCATTGAAAACAAAGCTTAATCTGCTATTGTGTTCGTCAGTGTTGCAATGTTAAAAGGTTGAGTGAGTCAACCTTCCTCTGTTCATATGATGAATGATCAGATTAAGACATTTCCTTATTTAAGAACCAAGCCTGGTCATTGTAAGGGTCAAATGGAAGATCACTCACGTTGGAAACACCCATTCTGTTGCAAGATACCACTGCACTTTTTGCTTGAAGGGTCCAGCCAACTTGTGTTTACTACAGTAGACACCTGTCTTGAATTATGAGAGAGAATGCAGTTTTTGTTCACTTTTTTAAAAAAATTAGTTTAATTATTTATGTAAGCCTCTGAAGTGAGACCCTCAAAGTGTATTTTGTAGTGAAATTTATACTGATGTATTGTCTATCTGATGCTTTTAGATGAAGACCACTGAGGTGTGCTAGAAAGTGGAGCTGGTTACTACCCACTGCAATGATTCTTAGATCAGAAAGGATTCCACTGCACTTTGACATTTTATTTCATTTCGTATGTCAGCAGCTGTTGTCTGTTGAATGCTACAGAGCAAACTCACCAATGAGGCCAGATTATTAAAGAACAGCAATGAGATAATTTGTATATTCTTTGTGTGTCTGCAAGAAAGCACAGAAGTGTAACAAACAAAAAATATATTTTACCAAATGAGTATCTCTGCTCTGTAAAAAAGTTTCTGTTCTTCTGTGGACAAGACAGTTCTATGCAAAAGATTTTTATTTAATAAAATAATCCGTCTCTGGATTGAATTTACTCAAATAGTACACTAGTGCAGGATTAACAGCTGATGTTAGACTACTGGCAAACAGCACAGTCATAAACAATTTTTTTTCTTGTGTAGTTGCAAAGCTGCCTACCACCATGTCTGTGAGTTCTTGGGAGGGAGAGAGGCTTTGGCAGGTGTTTATTCTTGCCTTGGCAGTGGTCAAACTTCTAGCAGAAAAATTAACAAATATAATTTTAGAGGTAAACTACTAGATACATGGTCCAACTTACTCCTAATTTTTTGCTATATTTTCAGGAAATAATTTTACACATTGCTTTTAGAAACGTGCTATACTCTGTCACATTTAAAGGCAGTCTTCAAAATTTCTTTTAAGAGCTTCATGCTAACTTTATAGCAAAAATCAGATTTAATTATTTGTTTCATTACTTATGTAGCTGATACTACTTTGACAGCTGCTGCCACAAAACACGAATATGGCTTAAAAATAACACAGCAGTAACATCAATACACTTCACAGAACTGCTGCAGCTGCTTTGGGATGAAACACAAAACCTCCCTAAAGGCTGCAAACAAAAACAAAACAATATGTGCTGATTTATGTTGCATTCTGGAAGTCAATAAAACTGGAATCTAGCAAGGAGCACATGAGAGCAAATTCCATAAGAGACATCTGCCTCTGGTAAGTGATGCTGCCAGTGCTGCAAAACTCTGAAAAACTCAGAGTTTGACAGTATAAAATGTCCTGACTGGTGTTTAGATGTTTAATTAGCTGCTGATAGGCACCATAAGAATACAAGTATGTATTTAGGCTTATGTTGGGGAAAAGCATATGGTCACATGGTCAATCTAGCAGGACATATTTATAGCCTTCACAGTTACATCACACCCACAGCGTGGGAGTGGGCAGTGCAAGAAGGCTGATCTCTCTGGGAGCTCCAGCTGCAAAACACCACAGACTTTGGCCTGGATGTGTACCATGGAGTCACCTGTGGTTAGCCCATTAGGTCCAACTTGTGTCAGTCCAGATTAATACTGCAACATGCATCGTAAAAATATCATTATTTCCCTTCAGTTAGGAATGAAGAACCAAGTTTGGTTCACCGCTCATCCCTGTTTCCTGTCTTCACATGACAAAATACACACTTTAATGGCCACAGTTCTTGATGGTGTCACCAGAAAGGTCAAAAATAGGTTAAGTTCTGAAGTCTGAGTTATTTTTTCAAATTCCTTTTAGAAGTGAGGCTTGTGCAACTCAATGGAAACATGGGAGGAAAGATAAGTTGGAGGAAGTTAATGCTCCTACGTATGATGCTTGGTCTCTGTCAGGTGTGCTGTAGGTGTGAAGAGTTTAGGCAGGCTCCATATGCCACACTGAGAGAAACTAACAAGTGGAGAGGACAGAAGTTTCCTACTTCTTTTACCATTGGTAAATTTGATGTCATCGTGATATGGTGGCAAGGGGTGGGAGGAAGCAACTAAAATATAAATTTCTTGCAATTCACCAATCCATAGCAACATCTCTGCCTGCACTCTTACATGGGTTAAAACAACCCAGAAAACATTTTCATGCTTCATTTCCTAATTTGTGATATTTTAAACTCTAAATAGAATAATGAGAAGGGAAGACCTGCAGAAAAGGAAACAGGCTCTTTTCATCATTGAAACTGAACTGTGGGTGTTCCCTTGACAAGCATAAAAGTAAATGGACATTAGGAATACAAATATAATGTATGGAACATTAAATATATAAAGAAAGGGATTTTTAAGTGTTAAATATTTAAAGCAAAACTTTGAATGAAAAGGACTTTAATTAAAGTTTTATAGGAAATGTGGCAATTTTTGGTATATATTTAAAAATATATTTTAAGAAGTGGAAGAGTAAATTAATTTGAAAGTCTGTAATTGAAAAATAGAAAGCGAGACAAAAATTTCTTGCTAATATTTCTCTAATTTGAATGGTGTCAGGACTGCTCACAATTTATTTTAACCTTATCTAAGAGCTTGTCTGCCTATATGACAAGAGAGCTAAGTAATAAATATGCTGTAAAAGCTGTATACAAAGAACATTCTGAGCTCGGTTGTTTTTTTCTTACTATAATTGTTAATCGCTCTTCTAAAGTAATGTCTGAAATTGATTTTTTTTCCTCAGATTTGGAGGACTTCAAAATACTGAAATACAAAAAGTGAGATTAATAAAAGGCAATCTTAAGAAAGAAAAATTCTGGAGCGCATGAGGGGAAGTATATAACGTAAACATTCTGTGTGAGGAAGCTTTTTAGCTGCAGACATTATTTTAGACAGTGATTCTTTAACCCAGAGTTAGCAATTGGCTAAATTGTCCTTCACCACAGCAAATCCGGAGTGCACATGCACAGACAGAGATGTAAGGTGACCCTGTGCAATGAAACAGGGTCTGTGCCCTGTCCTTGCCATGGCACTCCTCAAACATTCCTACTGTTGACTCTTTCCTTGCCATCAGAACCTTCAGAAGTGCTGAGCCCAATCTTTTTGCCTCCAAACTGGGCTGTAGTAGATTTTGTATGCCTGAGAATCTTTTCCTGACCCAGAGGAATGATTCAAGAATGAATTTGGGTGCATGAGACCCTCCAGCAAGTTCAGGCTGCAACCAGGTGTGAGCACGTTTGCCTGCTGGGCAAGTTGGTATCTGAGAAAGGGCTCAGACTCCCACTCCATTGGGAATTTAGTCCTGGAGTTTATAGCCTGTGGCTCATGAACTATTTTTGACTTCAAGCCTACAGAAGGCAATGAAAAAAGGAAAAAATCAGCCTACTGCTGTCAAGCTTATATTTGCTCCACAGATGTCTTGTCAGCCTTGGAAGATTTGCAGGACTATAAAAATTAAAGAAGAGAAAAACAGTAAGAAAAAAAAGAGACTGATTTGTAGGCCCTACCTTTCAATGGAGATTGAAATTTCAATTGTGCAGTCAGTCACTAGAAGATTTGAACTACACTCAGGGAGTTGTGAGGAGGATGATTTAAGTACCTGGGAGGAAACATTCTTTAGGTGAAACATATTAAATTCAATGGGAACAAGTTTAGGCCCAAAACTGGAGAAGATTAAAGAAACTATGGGGATTCTAGTACAAGTCTTGTGAAATAATATATCTATTAATCAAAGAAATGTGAAGATTTTGGGAAAAGATATTAAAATAAAATTAAAATAAAAATTAAAATTAAAATATTAAATTAACTAAAGCCTTAAATACCCAAAACCTAATCAACTGGATATAAAAATATAGTTGTTTTTTGTTGCGAATGACCAATGATAAGTATGCAATGCAGCTTGGTTTCGCATACACTGCAGCATGATTTTTTTTTTCAGATGAAAACAGATTTTGGATTTTTATGGTACATATTTTTAGTAGTAATTTTGAGAGATTTATGAGGAATCATAATGAACATAATTAAAATAATCCAATTATCCTAGATGTGCACTTTTGCCAGTTGTGATCTGTGTTTCATTCTCTGATGCATCAGCATTTGAATACAAAAGGTTAAATCAGACCCCACAAGATTATTTATATGTGTGTTTGCCAAAGAAAAAAATAGAGCTTTCTAAATTGCTTTGGAGTGCATTATGTCATTTAAACCTTCATAAGGTGCATAATAAAGGTGGATATTACAGATGAGTCAATCATATTTTTCCAGAGATAAAAAGAGGGGTCAGGGGAAAATTTGAGCACAGACTTTATTTAAAATTTAATGCTCCTCACAGTCTGAAGAGCCTTTGTAATACCCATAAGGTGTTTTTAGTTTTTAGTTAGCCTCTTGGTTTTTTTATCAGAAGTGGCAAATATGCTTACAGATAGAATCAAATCAATCTCAATTCTCAGAAGTTTGTATTCAAGAAAGCCATAAGAAATTTGTGAAGACTTTTTTTCATAGACTGAATGATGAACTTCGCATGAATCTTTTGTATAAACTTTAGTCTTAATCACCTTGCAGTTGAGATTTACAGGTGCATTACATTTCTTTATATTGAAGGAAAAAAAGACTAAAATCTGTGGCCCAGATCCTCTTTTGGATAGATTCCACTTAAGGAATCAATTTCAGGATACCAAATTTAACCAGGTTGAAAAATCCTGTTGAGACAAGAAGCTTATGTTTTGTGGCCTTGCCTTGTGTACATTTCACATACTTTCCATATAATCCCATATTTTGGTAAATTCTGTCTCAGATGAAATATTTATTTTGTGACTCAGAAAATAGGTTTGAGAAGAGTTTCATCTTGTAACAGTAGCTCACAGTGGAACAAGCCTCAAAATATCTTGTACTGGGGCCTTGATTTTTTTTTCTGGTTATTAATCTTCTTCTGTAATTATTAATATAAAATTTATCTATCAGAAATTTCATGGAACTGAATTATTTGTGTTTCTTTGAAATTACCAAAAAGAGTTACAAAAATTTTATTAGTTTATTTTTATATTTTCCATTTTCCTCTAGGGTGTTGGCTTGAAAATGTCTGAACACTGGTAATCCCTTGAGACCAAGCTCTCTATTATCAATCGATATTTTTTTAAGTACAAGTGTCTGTACTGAGAGAAATAGGTTGCAGTTAATTGATGTTCTCAGTTAAAGATGAAATTATTGAATACTGGCTCATGATAATGACCTCAGGTGAGAGTAGAACCTGCTCTGCCTAAAATTAATTAATTTTTGTGTGTGGTTCAGTACTGCAATATCCCTGTTCTTTTTTTCATTTAAATCCTTTTCACACAGAATTTCATAAGGCTACATGTGTAGGCATCAGAAGGATCTCCACAGTTCCCTAATCTGGGTATGATAGTTATGATCCATCAGTCCCTGGAGCTGCAAATTCCTGCAGTTCTGTGCTGTAAGAACAGATAATGATGCTCCACAGAAATACCAGTGTGTTGCTGAAAGTGCATAAAAATGTACAGTGATTACATAAGACACACCACATCATTCCCATTAATCAATTACTTTGATTAATTCCTCTTTCTCAACTGATAAAATTCATGGTGATATTTCTGAATGTAAAGCATATCCTATAAGGGTATTTATTTATATAAAGGGTGATTGTTTCCCTAGCATTTTAATTGATTCAAAAATTATATAATATATTAAGATATGAGTGCCAGTAAAATTCCTCATTCACATTCAAACATATGGCACAACATGTACATAAAATACTATGCTAAATTTCTAAACTTGATGTGCAAGAGAACTTCAACACTCAAATATTTGCATACTTAGACAATGAGATATTTGGTGTTTTCATGTCACTTTGCTGAAGTCTGATAATGAAAGTTGCTATATAAGCAGCAGAACTAGTAATTTATTGGTTTCATCTGTCTCCTAAATGCAAATGGAAAGTTCTTCAATAATGCATTAATAAGATCTATTCTCTCTATTACTGGCCTACCTCTGAAAAGTTTGTAGATATGTAATGTTTTTATGATGTCTTTACTTCCTGTTACTTTTGTCAGAAATCAGCTTGGAAAAGTTATTAGGACAGTGTGATGAACTTAGTGTTGGTTCTTCAGGAAATGATGCTAAATTACTATTTTTTTTAAAACCATTTTAATATAGTGCATAAGCAACACACCATAAACAATACATTTGCTTCTTCTTTAGCTAATACCAGTATATTGTACTATTAAAAACACATAGGTCAGATACATGACATAATATTGAAGTGATTTTCCATTCTGGAAGTGATTTTTTTTTGCTGGAGTGCTTTATAAATTCATGTTACTGAATCTGCTTTGTCCAGCTGCCAGTTTGCCAATAATTTAGCAGAACAGCAGTATCTCTGTTGTTTTGCTCTGTGATCAGAGATGCAGAAATCATCAGAGTCTGCTTTCCAAAATTTCAAGAAAATCTAATAGGTTAGCTAAACTTCTTCCTTGTATCTTTTCTAGTAGGAGCTGTGAGGGTTTTACTGAGTAAGGAGCAGCAAGGCAGATTGCATTACAATGCTGAACACAAATTCTTTCATTAAGAGAAGAAAGGTTGAGGAGGTCTAACACTAAGAAAGGCTGAGGGGTTTGCATGTCTTGACATTTCCATTTCTAATGAAAAACTTCTGGCACCTTATGCTGTAGATTATATAGAAAGAAGAAGAATATAGAAGATTAGGAAAAAAATTTTGCTAGACATATTTCAGTAATGTTAGTAAAATATGAATTAGAGTTCATACAGGATAAACACTAAATTTAGAGTTTTTCAAAGAACACTGGTTTAAAGGAAGATTGAATTCAACATTAAATAATTTAGAAGTTTTCTTCAAGTAAGTATCCATTAATCTGAATAAAAAGACTTGAACTTGAGTAAGTGCAATTTTTAGAACTACCTGAAAAGATTGATTCATTAAGATTTTAGAAAATTTCACAATAGTATCTTTTCTTCATGGCCTTCTCAATGCAAGTTAGAGATGCCAGAGGTAGATAAGCTGCTTGAAGAATTTTAATTTTAACACTAAACAAAGAGTCAGTTTGGACATTATTTTATCTAAACTAGTTACCCATTCAACTTGACTTTAGACCAAGCTATGCCTAATGGCTAGAGAGTCACAACTGATATAATCCTAATGTGCTTTCCTTCAGATAAAATTCCAGATCAGATTGTAAAGTGCCAGGCATTTTCTGTTACCACCCCAATTTTATTCATTGCCTGCAGACTTTAATGCTTTATTTGTGGGTATTAAATACAAGTTGAATCTGAATGTTATTTTATTAAATGGAGAGACATTGTTTTAAGTGAGTCAGAGGAAAACTATATATCAGGAGTCCAAATATTAATTAAAAAGAATATGCCATATTCAGTAGCATAAAATACCATAATGATGAACAATTATTATAGGATAAGATCCTTTTCTGGCAGAAGATACATCCCTTGGATTTTCATGTCAGTGCCTAAAGCAGTAAGAGCTTCCACAGTTAGTGGTTGGCAATTTAAACTCAAATTGCAGGAGACCTTGCCAGATAGAATTTTAAAAACTTCAAGATTCAGAGACTTTGTGTTACGTGCCTGTAAATTAAAATTATTGGAGCCTTTCACCAAGTCTTAATTGTAGAAAGTTCAGGAAAAAGCAAGATCATTTGTTTACCCTATAAGTTAGGATGGTAAAACTAAGATTTTGAGAAGAAAAATCTCTTAGTGAATATTTATCACCATTTTCTCCACCCCTGACCCCAAAATTGCTCCAGTATTCCTGGGCACTAAACAACTCCCTTATTTTAGGAGATGACCATATTTTAATGTCAAAACAACTCAAGGAAGAAAGAACAGTACATTCTAGGAAGCATGTCAAATTCAGTTCCAGTCAACAATTTAAACTGTGACAATCTTATACTGCAGTTCTTAAAACAGGTACTTCTTTGTGCAAGTTATTTCCTGTTAGACTATGGAGTGGAATTTCTCAATAATTTTCCACATAGTTGGGAGTTTCATCATTGAATTAGCCTGCCATATCTGACTAAAGGCTTTATAGTGATACCTAGTTCCTAATTCTGGAGCCATCAAGTATTTGAATTGCTATAGATATGCCAAATTTTTCTGAAGGATCAAGTTTTCCATTTAATAGCGAATCTTACCTTCATGGGATAAAAATCATGGTGTCTACCAACAGCAGCAAAGGCCATTACAGGCTATTGGGTAAAATAGAAAGATGCAGTCCAAAACTCAGCATTTCCTTTGAATAGTTTGTTTTGCATTTGAATACAGTTCGATAAGAATCGAAGTGTCTGCTATTTAGACTGTTTTGCTATGTAGAGAGCATCCATTTTTCAGGTTATAAGTAGTGTGGTCAGTAATCCAGATAATTATTTAAATTCTCAGTTAACCTTGTGGGCTCCAGCATTCCCACTTTTCCTTCTCAGGTGTTTGAAAATACTTGCATGCTCTGAAAATAATCTTGTTCTGATGGGGACATAAAAGTTACACTGTTTTGTCCTTTGAGATGTATTGAATGCACAGTGACCTCAGCCTGCTAAGCTCTAGGGACATTGTGGGAGTTAAGGTAGCTGACCTGAACTAGTAAAAAAACAGATTTTGCACATTTCTCATGTTTTGATAACAGCATTGATGACAATGGGTTCCCATTGGGACAACACTCCTGTAGGTAGCTTAACTCTGGAGGCTCAACAAGAGTGATAGAGTGAAGGACATTTCTACCATAAAGAAGCAGTCTGACATTAGGACAAGGAGGCTTCCTTTCTTCTTTTTCTGTAAGGACCTCAGTGTCCCACAAGTGCATATGAGCCACCAGTGTGCCTGACAGCAGAGTACTCACAGGAGGAGAAATATGAGAGCAAGTGATTAATTTTGGGATTTAATTTTCTCACTGTTCTGTTAGAGAAAGGAGGTACCCTAGCATCACCTAGGAAGGAGAGGTTAATGATTCGATCTCACATCTATTTGAGACACAAGTTGTCTAAAAATATGTAGGACTTTTAAATGATTGTGTTATGAATCTCAGCTTCTTCAGAAGATGCAAATAAAATCCAGTGTTGCAGAGGATACAAATCCAGTAACAATTTTGTCAATGGAAAATCCCAAAGGTTAGTACTTCTATACAGATTACAAGAATCAACAGTTTTTCCTTTTGGACTGATGTTAAGACTGCTTGAAGATTTTCAAGTGATTCAAAACCAAGTAAATGAAATCAGTTGGGCCATGGCACATTGATACATTTATCAAAGAACATACAGATTTTACTTTCATACCATAATTAGTTCTAACAGTCATATACTGTAACTTGTTTAAACCACTTCAGAATTTCCAGATAATCAGATAATATGGCAAACTATTAAGGAACAAAAATGAAGCAAAAAGATGTGATTAACATTTAGCACATGAGATAATTTGAGAGTGAAAACAAAAGCTATCTTTGGGCTAAAGATAACTTACCTAAAACTGACAGATGCATTTTTTCAAAAATTAAATGTGATCAGATTTTGACACATTTATATGTCTTCTACTGCAATAATGCAATAAAAGACTGGAAGGTTTGAGGTTAGTGGGCATGATACTCTTTCCACAAAGAGATGTAGAGATGGAAGTGCTTAAAATTCTCGGGTATCGAAGTGTCTATCTTTAGGGAGACCTTTTCTTTATATGAAAAAAATAACCCAAAAATTTACAGAGGACCTGAGGCCTGACTTGTGCTCTTTGGTGGGGATGAAATGACAGCTTACTACCTATCTTTCTGTCAGGAGACAGATTAATACTGCCATTAGCTGTTTGCCATAGACAGTGATCTGCCGAAGTCTTAAGAATGAGAGCTTTCTTGTTCTGTGAAGAGCTTGGTTTTCCTAGCTAAACAGAGATTATTGAAATTCCACATTAAAATCTCCTTTTGACAGAAGTTGTATGCCACTATCAGTACTTTGCATTGAGACAAAGAACGTTAAAATCTTGTCTGGTTAATGAAATTTGAATTATCTGCTTTGAATGTGCATTTGAATGTGATATGTCCTCTTGGCATTTGCTCACAGTTAGTCAGATCCCTTGCTTTTTTCTTTTCTGAAATTCTTTTTCAATTCATTCATGGTTATACTGTGTTGAAATTGACTCCTCTTTCAGTTGGTAATGCAGAAGCAGAAGGAATGCATTGTATCTTTTCTGAAGAAACAAGTAAGAATTTCAGAACTTGGCCCAGAGATTGGTCTGCATTGCGTGGATTTATGGGAAAAGACCAAATGCTTAAATGCCATGGGAAGGTTTTCCTCACTATTTAAAGTATATATATATATATATTTTATTTTTTTTAACCAGAAATACATATGTCCCAACATCTGTAGCATAGAGTAGGAAAGGTCAAATTTCTTGGTGTTTTTTTTAACTTCCTGTATGGTTTGCATGCATTTGTAGGAAATTTAAGTCTTTTTTTAATGTCAGTCTAGCATGCATTTTATAAAATAGTTTTCCATCACCAAAATATACAAAAAAAAATTTTATGGGTTACAACTATAACCAGGGTGAAATACAAATGTACTATTTCGTTTTCCATAACCAGCTATTACTTTATATCATATTTAAAAAAAAATAAAACAAACAGGAGAAAGCAATATTCTGATTATGAAGCTTCAATGATTTAGACTGAAAATGTCTTAAAAATTCTACCTTCTGGGATGTGGTTCCAGGTGCTGGAGGAGCTGGAATTTGTCTGGAGCTGGTATTTCTACAAAGGAAACCTTTTGCTTGCAGAGACAGAACTGTCTGGTCTCAAAGGCTGCCACTAGTGAAACCAAAAGCATGCAAAAATAATTCTACCTATGAGAGAGAAGCCCAAGAAATGGGAACAACTGTAGAGAAAATGGCTACCAGCTACAGAGGATGAAATACACTTCAACCAGCCTGTGCCAGAAAATAAAAAAGAAACTTGCTATTAGAGACAGGATGGGCAAATCAGAAGGAAATGCATGATTCCAGCATAGCCTTTAGAAATGTCTTGCAAATTTCAGTCAGTTCTAATTGTTATTTAAGAGTAGATATTTTTATTTCTATTCACTCCCTTTTTAGGCAGGTCTGAAGATCTAAGGTGTTATCTTTAAAGAGAGACAATTCTCACTATGCTTGGTGAAGTCCCAGTCATTCCTCAGTCTTCTCAATAGTTTTCCAACACATCCTCGAAAAAAATTAGCTAACCAATGGAATTTACATATAGTGGATGTAGTAATTTGTAAAGTCTGTGGGATTAGACATAACCAGGCAGTTCTGTCCAGCAGTGTCTAAGGTGATGCAATACACTCACTGAAGAGGAATCAAATGCGGTTGAGCAAGTTCTCGGTGAATCAAAAGAATCTTTTCTTGATTAGGCCAGAAGAAAATCTGACTGAAAAAACACAGCTGGATTTTAGATTCATGGCTGTACCTCTCCAACATCCCCATACATAGAGAAAAAAAGGAGATGATAATTGGCATGGCTGGAAATATTGTGGGATGGCTTCCGAAGGATCAACTAATCAGCTACTCATTGAGGTTATCTGTCCACTGATCTCCTGCTGACAGGCAGTAAAAACCATGGCTGCCAAATACTTTTAAAGCACAGATCTCTCTCAGGATGCCAAGCCTGCAAGGCCTGTTATTTTGATGTAGTTTGCCTGGATGTGGAAGGCCTGATTTGGAAATCTTTCTCTTTGACAGATGTTGTTTTTGCCTTTGGCTTCATAGGAAAGTGAAGCAAGTAATAAACATAATAAAGTCACAGAACTTAGAGGTAAGCTTTCAAAATAGTCCAAGAAAAATATTGTTTATATAAAATAATTCTGAACTGAAACCAGAACTGTCTCTGGACAAACACATAATTGTAACTCATGGCATTCTCTTCTGACTGAATACCATATGAGTTTTATATTTATTTTACCGTACATTTTGGGAAAGATAGCCTGCCTGTTTTTGAACAGTGAATATTTAAAATCCAACACAATTTGTAAGATGTATTTAATGGTCACTTCTGACTAACAGCAGCTGCCACTTCTGGAGCATTTGAGAAACACAGGTAGACCACAGACATTGCAATGTTTTATTAAATCTTGGGAGTGTCTTTGAGCATTTCTATCACAGTTTTGTTTACAAATTTGAGACTTCTAAATCCTCTCTCTGTGTGCCATATTGTATTGGGTTTGTATGGCCAGGTTTTGGTGGGGTGAGGGCTACAAGGGCAGCTTCTGGGAGAAGCTGACAGAAGCTTCCTGTGTGTCCCACAAAGCCAATGCCAGCCAGCTCCAAGGTGGACATACCACTGACCAAGGCTGAGCCATCAGTGACAGTGGCAGTGCCTCCAGGATAACACTCTTAAAAGAGGGGAAAAAATTACTGCACAAGAGCAACTGCGGCCAGAGAACAGAGGGGTGAGGACGTGAGACAAAGAGCTCCACGGACACAAGGTAGTGCAGAAGAAGGCACAGGAGGTGCTCCAGGCACCAAAGCTGAGATTTTCCTGCAGCCCATGGTGCCAACCATGGTGAAGCAGCTCTGTACCTGCAGTCCACGGAGGACAATGGGGCAGCAGAGATCCAACCTGCAGCCTGTGGAGGAGACCCATGCTGGAGCAGGTGGGAGCCTGAAGGAGGCCCTGACCCTATTGGAAGCCCACACTGAAGCTGTGAACCTGTGGAGAGAGAAGTCTGCACTGGAGCAGGTTGGCTGGCAGGGTTGGAAACTCCCTGGGGGCCACATGCTGGAGCAGCCTGTCCTTGAAGGGCTGACCCCTGTGGAGAGGGAGCCACACTGGAGCAGTTCATGCAGAACTGCAGCCTATGGGCGAGCCCAGGTTAGACAAGTCTGAGGAGGACTGTCTCCCCTGGGAAGGACCCCACCCTGGAGCATAGGAAGTGCATGAGTAGTACCCCCCATAGAATAAGCATTAGAAACAATGTCTAATGAGCCTCATTTCCTATCCCCCATACTGCTAGAGGGCTAAGAGGTAGAGAAGATTGGGATTGCAATCGAGAGCAGGTAAAAGGGATGGGCATGGAAGATTTTCTTTTATTTCTCATTACTCTACTTTTATTTGATTGGCAGTAAATTAAGTTTCCTGCCCTTAGTCTATTTTGCCCCAATGGTATTTGGTGAGTGATCTTTCCCTGTCTTTATCTCAACCCACGGGTCTTTTGTTGTATTTTCTCTCTCCTGTCCAGCTGATGAGGAGAGTGATAGACCACCTTTGCTGGCTACCTGGCATCCAACCAGGGTCTACTCACCACAAATATCTAGGAACTTGATTCTTAGGTATTTTTCTGTTTGGAGTGCCAGAATTAGAATTTAATGTAAACTCTGAAGATTACAAAGGTTGGCTCATTTTATTTGCTACATTTGAGCATCTTAATGTGGGGTTTGGTTTGGTTGGTTTTTCTTTGGTAATTTTTTTTGCTCATTTATACTTAATATGACCTAATTTTTAAAAATCTCTTGCACAAGCCAATTCAAGCAATGTGACCTAAAAGCATAAACTCTTCTGAAACAGTGGGTCATTCAAAGCAACTGATTGCTTCTGCCACTAATTTTTCAGACTACAGGTTGTAAGCACAAATGACAAGAAAAATCTCCTTGTTCTTTGGTCTACTTCAAAATCTGTGATAAGGAAAACACACATGCATTGGACACACTCTTAGAAAATCTTCTTTATTACTTCATGTTAAACAGGACCATAATGATGTTAAACAGCAAGAAAGACTCTTTGACCTCAGAGGTTTAATTCTAGCACCTAAAATTAGGTCAATTTTTAAAGAGGCATGTGGCTCAAGGACCTAGAAAACAAAGAAAAATGAGACAGATTATTTCCCTTCTAAAGCGTGCTGCACTAAGAAAACCGAGCAATCTGTGTTATTTCTTCTCTGAAGTTTCAGTCTGGCATGCAATTTATTTGTTTTTGGAACAATGGGCAACATTTGCTGTGATTTTGGATATATAGTATTGCTCATGATAAACAACCTAATCTTTTTTTTCATTGATCCATACAGGTGACTGGTAATTCAGGATCATAGGATAATTTCTATTGGAGGGGACTTTGGGATATCTCTACTCCACCCTCCTGCACTGGCAGGATCAGCTATGAATCAAACCAGGTTACTCAGGGCTTCAGCCAACAGAGTGTTGAAAATTTCCAGAAGAGCAGAGAGGCACAGCAGGAGGTGCTGGAACCCAAATAACCTGCTTGGAGAAAAGAACCCCAACCTCCCTGCAGGCTGTACCAGGGGACTCTCAGCCCCATGAGTGGTCCCCATCCATGTCTCTGTGCCAGAAGCTCTCCAGGTCTCCTTTTGGTCTAAGGGGTTTACCCAGGGATAAGGGAGTTACATAGGGGAACTTACCAGGGGAACTTATAATGTGCTGCTTAGGGTAGGTATCAAAGTGGAAAAAGGGAGAACTCAAGGTCTTTTGAGAAGGAATGAGTGTGTAAGACTAGACCAAAATGGGGGTAAAAGCTGGCATATGGTCAGTACTCTTGTCTGGTCATGTCCTGCACCTGGTCAATTCAGTCTGATCTATCTTCTCATCAAGTTCCACTACGGATTCTTTTTGTGGAGGAGGAGCTCTAATTCTCTCTTCTCCATCTGAGTATGGAGGTCTAGGTGTGGCAGGTGCAGCAGGGACCATGGGTCATTGGGGGTCATGCATCTGGGGTGCGAGAAGTGAAGGACAGGGCTGAGGTCAGTGTCTGATCACTGAACTAATCGGTGAGCAGGTGAAGTGCTCTGGAAGCCGGGGTGCTCAAAAGTGTGTGTGTGTGTGTGTGTGTGTGTGTGTGTGTGTGTGTGTGTGTGTGTGTGATGACCAGAGGAATTGTGAGTGAAGAGATCAGGGGATCCAGGCCAAGTCACCGAGAAGTCTGAATGCCAACAGGGACATGTCTGTGTGTCTGTGTGTCTGTGTTTAGGGTTTGTGTGTGGGACTACAAGGGGTCTGGAGCAGCACCTGGAGTGGGACTGCAGCCTCAGCAGCTCATGTGTCCAGGCACCAGCAACAGGAGATATCAAGGATCCAGAGACCAAATACTGGACCTTTGAGGGTTTGAGCCCAGCCACTAGAGGAATCTGCATAGTACATTTGGACGTATTTCCCACTAATGGACCTTCAGCCTGATGAGCTGGAGAGGGACCCTGGACTGAACAGAGTTTCATTGTGTGTGCCAGAGGGACATTGTGCTGTTTGTGACTGCATGAGTGCCCTGTGCTCCTGTCTGCATTGATCTGTGCAGCTGGCTGTGTGTATCCATGGGTATGTATTGTATGTGTGTTTCCATGTGTGCCAGTGGGAAGAATACATGCTCAGACTCTTTATTGGTTGGACCAGGGGCATGAAGCTGTAGCAGATTTGCCTCTTTTGACCTATCCAGTTTGACCACTACTTAACATTTACTATCACTAGCTGCTGTTAGAACACACAGAGTAAGATGTCTTTTGTTCTGACCCAGTAGAGCAACCCTGAACAGACAATTAAGGATGTATTGTAGAATTTCAATGGACATGCCCAGCAAAAAATAATTTAAAATAATGCAATAAATTCCTTCTAAATTCCCTTTACTTCATACTTTCCTTATCTGATTCTCTTCTTTATCCTCCCTACATGATGTCATCTGTTGTCTTTGTATCAACTAGCCTTACCTTGACACATTCTTGTATAACATTTTAGTTTTACTGCTTTTATATTCTTTGATTTCACCTGAGGGAAGAATAATCATCATAAATTTAATAATTCTTCCACTGAACAATGAAGGAAATATTCAAGAAGGAATCCAACAAACAAAATGAAAACTGGTGTAAATGGTGGCTAAATACTTAGTTGATGCATAGCCAAAGTGACGTGCAAATTAGGATTTTGTTATTTTTCTTAACTGTCCATAAAAAAACACAATAAAAAGATGGAAAGCTGACATGTAGCTACTTAAATTTCAGTTTGCTGCTCTTAATACCAAATTATGTTATAGTAGTATTTACCTATGGACACGAAAAAAACCCTGATATACGTGTTCTAAAGTTACTATCTTATCCGCATAGTTTTTAAAAGCTTTTAAAAATGTTTAAGACAAACCTCTACTTTTACTTATGAATGTGAAAATAACTCTGACCAAAGCCACCACATATATGGTAGAATTCAATGGATAAATTAGGAAAATGTTCAGCCTAAGAAACAAAATACGCATCATAACCAGCTTAAATTGTGATGAGACTTTAAATTACAGATTTTAATTAGCAGAAAGCAAATTTCAACCACCTTTTTACTGGAGTTAGTAATACAAGGCCAGACTGTCCACTAGAAGAGTCTGTGGGTGGGAATTTAGGACAAGACTTGAGCTCTAGCAGAAGTTTTATATCCCCAAGAGCATAGATTTCACCAGGATGGATTGAATCCTGACTTAATATTGTCTCCTTCTTACCTAAAAACACTGTGAGGTCTCTGGTGCAGCTCTTTACTCACATGCACTGAACTAGAGATCAGAGAGTATCACAGCCTGAAGTTATATGACTTCAAGTTAGAAATGAGTATGAAGTTTCTTGGAAGGAGCTGAATGTCTTCTCTTCTGTTTGACGGAGCTATACATAACCAAAGGCATTGCAATAGCTTGGGGCTGTGTGTTTAAGTTATTTCCCATGTGCACAAGTTGCACACAATTTAACTGCCTAAGTATTTACATATTTTCTGAGACTTCCTTGTTGTAAAAGAGGAACGTTTGTCTACATAATTGTCAAAACATGCTACTCCTTAATCTGGCATAATATTTACTTCTGTGGTAGTGTGTGTCAGGAATTCAGGCTCAGGTTGTAGATGATATCAAATTTTAGTAAGTGATAATGACATTAGGGAAGGTTGCCAGGAGAGACATCTGAACTATGCAAGTTAAAAATTTCCATTCAAGAATTGATTTAGCGTGCTTCTGATTATAATGTTCCTTTGAAATGCTATTGAAATTCTTATGCCTATTTGTACTAGGCAATGCCTTTTGTAATGCAGTGCAGCATTTTCTTATCACTGAAGCTCAGCTGCAGCACATTAAATCAGCCCCCAAGAGCATCCACCTCACATTGTTTCATCAGCAAATCCTTTTAAATTCCCCCCNAAACATACATAAATGCCTGGTGTTATTAACCTAACTTTGTAAAACATGTTTTCAGATGAAAGGGCTAGAGATGAAGACATGAAGACAGGCATTCTTAGCTGGCTAGAATGTAGATGCAGAGCTGACAAGTGAGTGGGCCATTTCAGCATATCTGTTCCACTTGATTGGTACAAAGCTTTCCAATGTCATTTTGACTAGCTATGAAATCAAATTATTCCGCATGAAGTGTTGTGCAGCACTGAGCTGTTCTAATGCCCATTGGATATTGTGAGTGACTCTTCGTGCATGACTCCTCATTTCTATAACTATTCTGGACAACTGTTTTATCCTAAGCAGCTAAGAATCCAAAATGTCATCTCTGCCCGACCCTGGATTGTCAGGTCCAAAGGGAGCCCATGGAGTGCCCACCAAAACTCACTGAGTGTCCAATTGCCTTGCCATGCTTCACACTCAGGGATATCCTCTGCAGATGCTGTTCAGGGGGTCCCGACTTAGGATTGGGGTGGCTAGGATCTTGGGCTCCTCTTGTACTCACAGTTGTCTTTTTTGACATGTATTTGACCAGAATGTTGTTGCACTACCTTTTAAGGGCAAAATTCCACTACTGAAATGTCCCTTTAATCCCTGCAACAGCAACACGCCCAGAGCAAGTGCTTGGAATGGCTGTTGAGCTTGTGTATTAAAAAACAGTGGATTGTTTGGGGGTTTTTTCCCAGTGGAATTCAGATAACTTTGCAGTATGTTTAGTGAATTTACAGTATGACCAAAATTAATTAAGACATTAAGCAAATAATGTTATCAGTGTATGATCCATTGAATTATCAACTTTTAAAAATGTTTAGTCCCATTTTAAGATTATATTCACATTATGGTTGACAAGACATTCTTTTTTTTATGTGGCTCTTTGTAGCAGTTTCTGTAAGAAAATATCTAATTTCTTATTTAATTAAATGTGAAATTATAAATTTATACTGCAGTCAAAATCTAGTACTCAATGTTTATCTAAAAAAAACTGCTAAGAAAAGCAGTTGCTGGCTTACTTTAAAAATAAATTTTTAAAAATTGTCTAATGGAAGCTCAATTTCCTCTCAGTGAATAAAGCATAGTGGTAAGAATGATCAGAAATATCCAATTAAAAATCTATTTGTTAAATTCTGACTGAAACAAACCCTACTAATTTGCCAAAATTTCTCTGTCTTTATTACCTAAATACAAATGAAAATATTTATATCTAATAGCTATATAACCACATAGAAAGGAAGAAAAATGAATGTAATTTTTCCAAAACTTGTGTAGGGTTGCTTTTATCCACAGTCAATATATTCAGTCAGTTGAAGTTTATTTATTTAAAATAGAAATATTGAGCTGACTTTATAGCAGTGTGAGTAGTGCCTCTGCCACAGAAAACAGAACATGAAGCTAAACAGAAAAGAAAATGCATTTTTTAGTCTGCTCTCAGCTCCAGATGGCATGCTGATTTAGAAAAGAGATAGATAATAGTTACCTTCAGGATACAAGATGAACAGAATGAGGGATTGATTTGACAAGTTTATTGTACTCTGTTCCTTTTGTCAAATGCAGGATTCTTTAATTTATTGCTTTTCTTCTCAGGACATCTATGGTAATATTAGAGAAGTGCTGATTGTGTAAATACACTACAGTGAGCCACCTGTAGGTAATACTGATGTGACCTGTTTCTCACAGGTATCAAATTCTCTAATTGCCCTAAAAAATTTCGGCTCACATGTCTTCTATTTGCAACTATCATTCTTTCTTTTGTTTGCTCATTCATTCACTCATTCTCTTTTCTTCTTTCCCACTAAATACATGACTCTGGACAGAAATTTAGAAAGAAGTTTAATGATTTGAAAAATGTTATTGACATTGTAATTCATGTGATGCAGTGTGTGAATCTATTAGTTGCTGGTATCACTTATATTATTGCACATAAGGGAAACGTCAAAATTTGGTGAGAAGAAGCAACCCACAAAATACCAGTGTATCACAGTAATTAAAATGGAGGACTAATAAAATCACATTTATTTATAGCATTTCTACTTTCTGCTGAGTCTTTCTATTGTCAGTGTAAGCAAAATAACACAAGTGAAAGACACAAGGCAAGTAAAGGGTTTGCTATATTGAATCATACAAACATCACTCAGAACTAAAAACCATTACTATACCTTATTTACTGGTCTTACTGTCAGAAATTACTTAAAAGCTTCACTATTTATTTTTTCAGGCAAGTTACTGAATTTGAAGATTGTTGACAAAATTGGTCTTGAATACCATCATCTGAGGAAAACCTGGAGGAGAAGACAATGGGCATTAAACATATTCAGAGTTAAGGTCGTCCATATTTAGTCTTTGGTATTTAAAACACATTTTGGCAAATGTCTAGCTTTGTAATTTTTAAAAATTGAAGAACTTTCTTCCATTCCAGGACCAAAGTGAAGAGAGAGATTTTAGACATATTTTCTTAGAATCTTTATTTTAATAATAAGTTTTCATATAATCTTCTCTTAAAATTCCTATGAAACAATTATATATTAATGCCAAGTTATAGCACTCTCTGAAATAAGAAAAAGAGCTCAACACTTCAGCTCAAGTCTGGTGACAACTTTGCATTTAAAATCACTGCTAGTTTGTGAATCTGCACTACAGCTAGTGCTAACAGGGAAAGCTAGGGATTATATTCAGGTATTGTTATAATTTTTACTGATTTTTTCTGTAATTTTAAGAACGCACAGATGCTGGCACAATCTATTCTAGCCTGAGTTGAAGAGAAAAAAATTCTTTTGGAAATCCGGTTGTGCCCTGGCAATTTTTGTCCCAGCTCATCACCAGGAACACACCTTGTCTTTGCAGACCTGGCAGATATTGTGTTCTTATTTTAGCTTAGGGACAGTTGGACTGAATAAGTGAAGGGTCAGGGGAGAATTTGGGTGGTTGTTCCCTACTTGAACTTCTGTGGCATATAATTCAGGAAAAAAAATACTGAAAATAGGCAAAAATATTTTCATAAACACTTGCTATTAGATATTTAGTGATAAGTAACACTCACATAAAAAAGCTTATTGTACAGGCTCTGTCTATTAAAACCTTCCTATTCTATTCCTTGGTAAAAAATTGTAGTCTAATCTTTTTGAGAGTCTAGATTTTCTCTTGCTTGCTTCCTTCAGATGATTTGAATTCAGAGAGTTTAGAGGAATTCATCCATCCTACTCAGTGATTCTATATCTTTCACATATTTTAGGCTTTTAATTATTTTATAATTTAAATAGATTGCTTTTTTATTTTTTCCCCCAATGGTTGAATAAGGCATAGAATGACATTTTACCAGGCCATTTTCATTACAGAATTTAGAATAATGGGTTAAACATTGCTTATTTTTTAACTATTTTATGGAGAAGATATACCATTAAAACCACACATTTCTCTGCATTCAAATTTGTGGAAATTAGTTCTCTTCCTGCTATAAGGTGTAGCCTAGGCTGTGATAATTACTATGACAGAAAAGTCCCCTTTAATGAAGAAGTGATTTTGTATGTAATATTGCAAAGAGCAATTGATATGCTTTGAGACCAAAATTCATTGAATTTTTAGCTTTTCCTTTTATGGTATAAATGAATGGTCGTATATTTTTCCCTTTTCAGTAAGTGATAAAGAGGTTAAGCCAACACGGAAATATTTCTACACTGAACTGGTTTGTGGATATCTTTCCAGCAGCATTTGATTTAGCACTGCTAAACTCATTATTTTTTTTTCCTATGGTGGATCACAACCAGAATTTCCAAAAATATTACTACCATTCTTGGATTGCTTCTTGACCCTATGAAAGAATCAGTTTGAGGTAAACTTGTCCTAGGTATCCCAGCCAGTTTGGAGGCTGGCCGAGCCACATGCCCTTTGGTATCTTCTTAAGTGGAGAAGCCAAATTTGCAATTTGCTTAAAAAATATGTCTGGGATTTAAATATTTTCAAAGCTACTTAGAATGTCAACTTTTGGCACGTTTACTCTCCAGCTGTGAAACACAGCATAAGGGTCAAGTGATAAAAATGGCGAATGAGTTGGGCAAGTGTCTTCGGTCACTAAATAGACCTTCAGACAATTTCTGACAAGCTAAGTTTATAGATTATAGAGTTTTTTTATTCCCCTCGCTGCAAGCAGACTCCTTTTCAAATCCACTCTATCCTTTTATCTTTTTTTTTTCTTTATTGTTTTTATATGACTGTTTTGAATAGTTTTAAGTTTTGAATAGTTTGGTTTAATTCTAAACCATAATTTACCAGGAGCAGTTTTGCTGTCCTCAATTTTCATAATTTCCATCACACACTGGTAAAACTTGAGGCATCCAAAAATATATTGACTCACAGTCTAGGTATTTGGTAAATGATCTGCATCTTTCCTTTCAGTTTTTCATTGCCTAGGTATGTGTGACCATTCTTCACATAGCTGTCATTATGCAACAATAAAATCTTCTTTAAAACATACAAGTGAAAAGCCAAATGAAAATGATCAGATGAACAGAGTGTTTGGGAGGAAAAGTATCTATATGAAATTTTCTTCAATAAATTAGCTTTGTTTTAATGGCTCCATTTTACTATGCTTAGGAATAATTTGTCCCTTCTCTTGCAAGGCCAGTGTAGAGGCAGTGTGTACCCCCTTAACCTCTCTTCTTAGCAGAACGAGCCTTCTTTGCACTGTGTGTGTTTGTTCATTTTGCTCATGTATGTCTACTTCATGGTCATGCCAAAATTTATGACCAGGCATCTTTGAAGGAGAACAGTTGTTTAGAGACACAGAATGTGTCTTGATTAGCCATGGAATTACAGCAATGTAAAGTAAAATTTTTGTACTGCTGCAATTCAACATAGGTGTGGTCTAATTTGCTGCTGTAAATTAGAGGAACTCGAATATAAGCCAGCAGGAATTTGCTTATTCTGAAGGAACTAGTAAAGACATAAAAACTACCAACAAAATATTTATAATGCAAATTATTAATATTTCACCCAGATACGCAATTTGAACTAAAATCACATGCTAGCAAGCATTTAAATGAGATGCTTATATTGCTCTTAAACAGATTGGACAGTCCATATTCATTTGGATTTTAAATTGACAAAACCTCATCAATGTTCTTGCATTACTGCTAGTTAATACTGATCAAACCAAAAGCTAAAATCAACTAAAAATGAATTTACAGTTGTTTGTTTTAACCAATTCCAAAAAAACTGTGTCCATGGTGACTTTTATCTTAGAAAGCTTGAGCTAGTTTTTTGATGGAATATTTTTCCCTGTTGGTTCTTTTAGTCAATGGAGATACAGAAGTAACTTCAGAAGTGATTCATCCTTTTCCAAAATCAGTTTTGAAGGAAAAAAGTGGAATGATTTAGATGCTGAAGATGCTTGTCTTCCTCTGCTGACTGTTGAGAAGACCTAGATCCAGAGAAACTAGTAGAGAAAATAAAGGTTATTGAGCCTCTAATCCCACTTGTTAGTGTAAAGAGAGATGCAGATTTAGATAGCCCTTTTTAGGTAACATCCCTATTTTAGATTCTATCTTAGAAGATCCTTTTTGTTCTCTCTATTTGCTCTAGAGGCAGCCTTCTTGATAATTGCAAAAAAGATGCCTAACTTCTGGATGATTAAATTAGGTGATCTGAATCACACCTTCAGTTATTTTCTGAGGCATAGTTAAGAATGTAAGTAGAATTTGGCTCTCCCCACTCATTAGCATAGGCTTCTGCTTTTAGTCTGCAAGATTATGAGGTGACTGTTTTTCTTTGTAAGCCTGCAAGGAACTATGGTTATTACAAATACAACCAAATCAAGATGTGTGTTATTCTCTTCCCACAGGCATGAGGAGTACAGTTTTGGTTTTCACTGATTTAAATATAGTGGTAGGTTAATCCACAGAAATTCAGGTTCTAACCACAAAGATTTCCTTGTGTAAATCTGAGGCTGGCATGTGTCAAAATGCAATGGTATGGGATCCCATAGCCAAGAACAGCTTGTGCCTTGGTGACCAGGCCCAGAATGAGAATAGAGAAATGGTAGAATGTCAATTAACTGAGGTAGTACTACACCGTCTCCCTGCACAAAAAGTCTTCTGGAATGACACTTCCATTAGTTGTAGACAAATTCAGGCTCTCTACAGGCATCGGCTGTCTTTTCCTAATTCCTGGCTTGTCTGAGCTGGAAAAAGTACCATGAATCCATAGGCTGGATTGACATGTAATGCTGGGGAGATGTGACCCCACATATGTAATGTGCAAATCATCCTCAAATTAATACACTAAAAAATAAAATAAAATTTAAAAAAACCAATTCCACATTGCTCAAAGTAGATTTCAGAGTCCATCAGGCAAAATTACACTGGAAATCATAAAATTTTTCATTTTGAATCATTTGTACTTGGGTTTTTTGGTATCAGTTAATGTTTTCAGTATTTTCATATAACAAGCTAGTAAAAATTGGTAAGATCAGTCTTCCCTTGTGAAATCCATTTCTGTTTTCCTTTGAAACACTGTTACAATGGAGAGACCCACTGAACGCTATTGTATAATGACCTATGGCAAGTCTTGATGAAGTGATCAAAAATGCAAAAAACTCAAAAATGCATAGAAGATTGCTGAAAAAGCTCAGGAATGGGTATGGTGCCAGTTACATCAATGGTGACTGATGTTTCTCAAATAGTACTATGGATAATAGTAAGCCATCAATGATCTGCTTTTATGAAAACTATGGCTTACCACCTTTCATTCAGTTTTACCTCCTAGGTGGAGAGACAAGAGTAGGGTTTA
>VXBI01001044.1:0-103017 GCA_013397375.1 Toxostoma redivivum
GCTCCAACACCTCGGAACGCGGCGCTGCCCTCTCCTTCCTTCCCTCCCCCGCCGTCGCAGCTCCGTGGGGCTCCCGCCCGCTGCACCCCAGGGGAATGAGGGGGACCGTAGGGGCAGCACAGGAAGGGACACTCCGGTTATAGGGGGTGAAGTTCTTATTTCAGCTTTTTTCTCTTTTAGAGAACCCAGAGGAACGCAGCTGCTCGCCGGCTGGCTCAGAGCTCCCACACGCCAGGGGTCGGGAATGGTTTCCCTACACTGCCCAGCCCCGTGGGAGAGACTGAGCCCGCAGAACTGGAACAGCGCCGAGAGAGGGCAGCGGTGCCATGCGGTGAGGCGGCAAAGACAGGAGCAGCGAGAACTGACAGCCGCCCCTCCTCGCACGACTGAAGAAATACCCGCGTGGCTTTTCAGTTTTGGATTATCTTTATTTTACAGTTTATAAAAAGCTTTTCCCAATGCGTGTGCTCCATTAAACTTCCGTGCCGTCGTGCAAATTGCTGTGGACTTTGACTTCCAAGTTCACCTGCTTCACTTTCCTGCCCTGGCCGTGGCGGACGCCGCCGGGGTCCCTCGGTGGATGGACGTTCCTGACGGTGCAGCACCGGCTGCCCGCGGCTCTCGACGGGCCCCGGGGCAGCTCCACCTTGGTGTTCAAAGGATGCTCCTCGGGAGAGCCCCTGGCAGCCTCCCGCTTCCTCCTCACCTTCCGGCACTCCCTGGCCAGGAGGCAAATTCCGAAGAGCAGCAGCAGCAGCAGGGTGAGCGCGGCGAAGGCGCTGCCCAGGGAAGCGCCCGTTTGGGACAAGGAGGCTGCAGCGGCAGCTTCCTCCCTCTCCAAGAGCAGCGACTTCATGTTGGTGCCGTTCTTCAGCTGGTCGCCCTCGTTGTCGTAGATGAGGGAGGGATCCAGCGCCGGCCTCCCGGCGCCCTCGGGCAGATCCCTGCGGCCGCGGTGCCAGCGGCGAGCCAGCGAGCGCTGGACACGGGGCCCGGCCGTGCCCTCCGGCCCGATCACGTAGATCACTTGGAGGTACCACTGGTGTCCCGCTTCCACCTTTACCAAAGGCAAGGCATGGACAGAGGGAACGTGAGCGATGGCTTTTACATCAGGGGATTCTGTCAAGAGCTGGTGTGTTTTGTGTTCTGTGTCTGACAAAGCTCAGTGGGTTTTTCTGAGCACCTGCAGTAACACTAAGCACACAGTGAGTTGTCCAGCCTTTGCCAGTGGCAATAATTTAACAATATGTTTTTAAAGAGCTTTTTCATGACTGCTTCAGGAAAAAAAAAATTTTTTTTTTTTATTTTAATTTTTTAATAAATTACCACCATAATATCCTAATCTCCATTTCCCATGTTTGAGTTGAATTCTGAAGGCTCAGAGCCTACAATTCACCAAGTATTTGGAAGGTCCTGGACAGAGAAGTCCATATTGGGCTCCCAAAAGCACTGGGTACATACCTTGTAGAGAGCATCCACCTTGAGAGTAAATCCATCAACTCCAGGCATGCTGCTCACCGAGTGGAACTCGGACAGCTCGGAAGCAAAGTGGGCATCAAAAGGCACATCATGGAAATATTTATCCGTCACTTCTGGCTGGTTTCGGTCCTGCAAGTCAGAGAAGTGCTGTGAGGGATGCTGTCTGCTTTCCCAAGAGAGGCTGGAAGCCAGGGCACTACCAAACACCTGAGTAAGGGATCTAATCCGAATACCCCATCTCCACACTGACCTGTGGGCAGGGATTAAGGAACACTCATGGACAAAGGGTGAGGAAAAACTGATCTTGTGTTCACAGTTTGCAGCAGCAGCACAGAGCACCCACCACACTTCTTTGCTCATCCCTTTGCAGTCACGATCTGCTCATTGCCAGAGAGAATCCCAAGCGGGAAGCAGGAGCAGAGGACTCACCAGGAGGAGGAATCGGTGTTTCAGGTACTTGTTGGGCTGGATGCAGCCGTACTGAGGCCCCTCGTTGTAGACGGTGCCCGTGGGGTCGAAGAAGGGCACGTAGCCATCCCTGCCCGTGCACAGGTAAACCTTCTCCAGCTGCAGCTTGTACGCGGCGTTGAGGTTTTGTTCCGGGTGCCAGAGCACGCGCCCGTACAGGATTTGCCCTGGGGAGGTCAGGACAAAGAGGGGCAGGTGAAATTCCCCAACCAGGGGAAACACTGCTAGACCACATGAGTCTGTGTGGTGCTTGGTGTGTGGGAGTGACAAAGCACCGTGCCAGAGCACGTTGTTGTTTTACAGGGCTGCAAGATGCTCAAAATGTCATTTATTGCTGTGGAAGAGGCAAAGCCACTTGTGGGTTTTGCCCTTTCCTCTCCAGGAAATGGAAGATGTGAAGGCAGAAACACTGGGTACAAGCAAAAGGTGAGAGGTAAATCCTACCCTTGGAGAAAGCCCCTTTGTAATCCATTTCTGCCAGAGACATCTCGGATTTGGTGGGGTCCATGAGAAAAACCTTCTCGTTGTTACAGAGCTGAAACTCTGTGTTCAGGGAGTAAACAACTGGAACTGGGCGGTTTGTCTGCTGGAAGGCAATTGGGATCAAAAACCTGGAATTGGGACAAGGAAGGAAGCAAAGGAGAGATGAGGTTTGGACACACGTGCACCCCCAAGGGGCCGACCCTGCCCTGCTGCCCTGGGGATGGGGCTCCCTTACCGCTCGGGAGCGTGAGCCGTGCAGGGCAGGGGCTTGTCTCCAGGCTCTGCCCACGGCTGCGTGGGCTGCACCGTGCAGGGGATCAGGAAGATGGTGTATTCTCCAGAGTAATCCTTCCTGGGAACAGACAGGAGAGCCTGCAGTCACCAAGCACAGCTCTGAGCTCTTCACCCAGGGCAGCACCTCTCCCTTGCCCCAGCAATGTCATCCAGCAGTCTCTGACGGACAAATGTGACCTTCTGAAATGGGGATCAGTCTATCCATAGGCTTCATTGCTGGGAAAATTCCTTTCCAAGAGGCTGAGGTGATTTTTCTCTCAGCAGAACAGTGCTCTAGCCCTGACAGTGACTCCCCACATGCTCCAGCTCTGACCAAGCTCCTGAGCATTCCACTGTTGCTGTGGCTGCTGGAGTGGGGCCAGGCAGAACAAGATGCTGTGGGAAGCTGCTGAAGGGGACTGGACCCTCAGCCCTCACCTGTTGTAGGAGCTGGTTGCTCTCCAGAGCTGGTAGGGAGAGTCAAAAGTCTGAGCACTCCACAGCAGCTGCAGGTCAAACTCAATCCCTCCCAAGTGCTCTGGAGTCATCAAAGAGGACCTGACATCTGGCAGGCTGTGGTGCTCCATGACAAACAGCCCTGGGGGAGGACAAGGAGGTGACAGGAGGCAGAGTGTGGAGCTCAGCCCAGAGGGGCTCCAGGCAGGGACAGGGACTTGTCCTGCTGCCTGTGCTGTGAGAGCAGAGCTGTGTGTGACCCTGGTTTGTGTCCCTGCCAGGATCACTGCCCTCACCTCTGAACTTGGCCTGTGTCTTGAACTCGATGACCAGCCGGCCGTCCTCGCGGATGTAGATGCGGATGATCTGCAGCCGGGCCGAGAGCACGCTGTCCGTCTGGATCCCTGCAAGGACAGCACCACTGGGAGCCCACACAGCACGCTGGCTCCTCAGCTGGGCTCTGCCAGCCCCACAGGCGTTTGGGACATCTCCAAAAGGCAGGGCTTAGCTGGGACCATCCTGCAGTGAGCCAGCTACACGCTTCCTCCGTTATCCACCGGCTGCCTAAGCCCCCCGCAAGCAGAAAGGAAGGAAATATTCCGAGTTCCCTGTTCCCTCAGGACTAAGGGGAAACCATAAAGGAACTGCTTCTTCCACAGCCCCTGTAGTGCCTCAGGCTCACCTGTCCTCCAGAGAACGGTGTCGTAAAAGAAGGAGAACTCCATCTCCGTGTGGTGCTCCAGGGAAGCCCAGCCCCTCGGAGCTGTCACATAGATGTAGGACACGTAGAGAGGGACATGGACTGTCAGGAAGGACTGGGCAGAGTCCCTCACCTGGCAACAAAAGCCCAAAAAGGGGGTTATGCACCTTCAGCTGAAGCCAGTGGTGACTCTGAACATTCTTTACATGTAGGTACCTCAGACAAACCTGTGTTTTAATTCAGGGGCAGTGCTAAGGCTCGCTGAGACCATGGGACAAAGGAGCTCTGGGCACAATTTCACCTCAAAACCCCCCAGTTTCCAAAGCTGTGAATTTAAAATCAGCAATTCTGCTTGCTCAGGCCTCCCAGAGCTCTCCATTTATTATCTACAGAGTGCAGCTGTACTTTGCAGGCCCCAGAGAATTCAGGGAGATGTTCCAGCCTGGCTGGTGCCAGGCTCCACATGCTCCACTGGGCAGTTGTTCAAGCCAAGCAGCTCCTCTGGGCTCGTGCAAACAATTGGAGCTATAAAAGGAAACTTAATGAAGTAGTCCAGGCTGGCAGGAATTAAAAGAGATGATGCTGGTCCTAGCACTGTGACTGGGAATTTAATGCAAGGACTTAAGGGAGATGGAGTGGGCTGCACGTGGATAATGCGGCCACGAGAGGGCAGTGACACGCCTCGAATAGTGAAAGCCACTCATTTATAGGGAAGCATTTTTGGGTTTGGTCTGCCAGCCTGTTAATTAGGCAATGAGTTAAAATATCCCACGACCTGGCTCTGTTGCGGAGCATGGACTGAGTTGCCTCTGCTCTGCCCTCAGCTCATTTCTACTGGCTGAGAACATGGTCAAAATTATAAGAGAGAGCCCAGCTGAGAACATTTCTTATTGCTGGTATGGAAATTTTAAAAGTACATTAAAAAACAAGTATTTTCCTGGTGCTCTGAAGATGAGAAAAAAAAAAGCTGTGATACCTCCAGGAAAATAAATGAAATAAATGCACACAGCATTGCTCTCTTCCAGGTGACAGGCAGCAGAGCAGAGCAGCAACTCCACCCAAGTGCAGGGCAGAGCTGTGCCTGAGAACTGAGCGGGATCTGGGTCCGTGGGGCAGCTCTGGGCGCGCCCCCCTCTCACCTGGAAGTCAGCAGTGACAGAGCCCCCACAGACATCGATTAACTCGGTCATGTCGTAGAAGGCGTCGAAGGTCCAGATGCAGCTCTTGAGGTTGAGGTGCTGGTACAGCTGGATGCTCTTGGGCTCCCTGACCGTGGGGTCCAGCTGGTAGGGCCGGTCATAGCCCGGGCCCAGCACCGAGCTGTCCTGGGCCACCTCGTCCAGGAACCCTGCCTCTGAGGGACACAAACCAGCACACTCACCCTGCCATTCCCAACAGCCCCAGGGCCAGGATGGAGGGAGCTCCTCTCCCTCCGTTATCCTGGGGGTCAAACTGGACATACTCAGGTCTTACAGGAGTGGGGCAAGCATCCTAAAAATCAGACCTAGCGACCTACTGATTCAAGGCTGAAGTTAACCTTTAAGAAATGAGGAACAGATTGAGTATGGAATTATCAGAGTGAAGTACAGCCCGCTGCCTGCCTGGATCTAGCATGGATTTCATTCCCTGGAGTGTCAGAGACACAATCTGCCTTTTCTTTCTAGCTCTGTGAATTGATGTTGTTGCCTCATGGGAGACCTCAGTGACCCAGAGACAGCGATCCAGCCCTGCAGATCCCTCTCCACCCACGTGGATATCACGAGACAGATTTGAAAAGCAGAAAACCACCTACAACCTACAATCTCAAACATTCCCGTGCCTGGAATCCCATCTGCAACAGGACAACTCTGGTCCTTGCTGCTAGACCAGGAAAAGTCATTGCTGGTTACATCATGTCATTGCTTTCCAGGCTTCCACATTCAGGAAGCACAGGCTGGCATTGCAGGTTACCTGAGATGCCTCTGAGGTCCCTGACAGGGGCCAGGTTGGAGCAGACGTGCTGGTGCCTGTAGATGGACTCGGAGAGAAGGAAATGCAGGTTGTGCAGCGGCAGCGTGGAGATGAGGGGCAGCATCCCATCCTGGTGGGGGATCTGCACCGAGATGTGGATCCTGGAACAAGCAGCACGTGAGACAGCAGAACAGAGCAGCCTGGCAGGCACAGGATCCCCACAGCAGCACAGCCCCAGCAGGTGAGCCTGAGGTTTATTTGAGCTGGTGAAGGGCTGCCACTCCCCCTTGTCCAGGCTCATACCTGTTGGGATGCTCCTTGTGCTTCACATCCAGGTACTTGAGCGTGGCAATGAAGGACTGTGCCTGGAACCCTCGGGCTGTTCCTGCCACCACGGGCGTGTGACAGATGGCGCTGTCTGTGCCTATGGTCACCACGTTGCTCCTCAGGGGGGTGCCCACGTGGCCAGCCTTGTCCACAGCCTTGGCCACGCAGCGCACGTGGAACCGCCGGCTGAAGTAGATGCTGTCCAGCACCTGAGGGAACCAGGAGGGGGAAGCCAGTGCTGCTTGCAGCAGGCTTAAGGAAAAACAGTGCTGAATTTCCTAAACCAAATCACCCATGCCTCCCACCAAGTCCCAGATCCCGGGAGATCCCAGGCTGGAGTCTCTGTGGCCCCACAGCCCCACGTACCCTGTGGTTGACGCTGGTGAAGGGGGTGTTGTCCGTGATGGTCTCGAAGGGTGACCGGGCCCCGTTCCCGTCCGTGGGAGCAGCCACTTCCCAGCTGAACTGGATGGAAGACTGGTTGATGCCGGCCTCGCTACAGCGCTCCTTCATGAGGGTGTACTTGGGGAAGTGAGGGTCACAGGGAGTGACACAGACCAGGGGGTAGCCTGGGGAGGGGGATTTCTTAGCCCCCTCCTTGGTCACTTCTTCCACGCGGTCGTAGTCAGCCAGGGTGACGACCTGTGTGGAGGCAGGAGGGCAGCACTCAGCTGGGGCTGAGGGAGAGGGTGGGAAAAGCCATCCTTGCCTCCCACGTTGTCACTGCAGCTCTGCATTTTATTTCCAAAATCCCACTGCGGTCTCCAGTCTGTACTTGAAGGGCACTAAATCACACGCACTCACCACGGGAGGTGCTGGGAGGATCAGGCTCCCTGCTGCCTCCTGATCTAAAATAGTCACTGTGGCAGTGCTGGTGTCTCCTAGAACTGCTTCCACCGGATCATCTGGGCCCAGCACCAGAGAAAAGGACTCGTGCCATTCCCGGTCCTCATTGGACATGATCTCCACCTTAAACATGATGTGGGCCACACCTGTGGGAGCGAGTGCAAGAAAAACAGAGGGAAGTCAGTTCATCACCAGAGACTGCTCTGAAGTTCTCATCCAAACCTTGTGCAGCTGCTCTAAGCTGTGACCATGGAGACAGTATGACAGAATACACATTATAAATTTTATTTCCACTCATTACTGCCAATAATTTACCCAGAGGAGTCTACTAAAAACATAAAACTCCAGCTATGACAACTGATCCAATCGATGTGGTGATAGATTTACTAGCAGATGCCGTCTGAGGATTAATAATGTTAGCTGTCTGGAGGAAAAATCTGGGATGCAGAGCACATTCCCATGCCTCCTCTCCCTTAAACTGGCGTGCAGAGGTGTTTGGTGAGCGCTTCTTGGTCCAGCAACACGGCCTGAAGTGTTCACAGCCCTACAAGGTGCCAGTGCTTCTTCCTATGGTCAGATCACCCTTCGTTTAATATGTCAGCTTTTTTTGAGTAATAAAATTACAGCAAACTTCATGCGAAGTTTCCCAAATCTGGATGTTCTGACGCACACAGAACGCCTCGGGTCACGCCCCCACCTCTGCCCCTCCCTGCCAGGCCCCTTCTTCACCTGGGCTGAACTTGAGCATGCGGCTCTTGGGGTAGTAATCCAGGCCGGCCTGTGCGGAGCCGTCGCGGGTGCTGCAGCGCACCCTGGAGGTCCGGTTCTGGTCGCCCCTGCGCACCACCGGCACATTGAGCACGGCCACTCCCTCCGGGCCCGGCGGCTCCCGCACCTGGTACGCCGCCTCCTCGAACTCGATGGTGGGGGCTGCAGGGACAGCAGCGAGGGAAAAGTCTCACAAGGGTTTGCAGCCCTGACTGCTTCAGCTCAGCTCCTTTCAGACCCATCTGACTTAGGGCTAAACCTAACGAGGGTGTTGGGCTACAAAGGATGGCAAAGGATTCTCCCATCCCTGCCTCCCACACACCCCCCCCAAATCCCTGCCACATCCTGGTGCTCCAGCCCTCGCTGGCTGTCACACCAGAGGGACCTGGCATCCCTCTGCTCCCACACAGATCTCTCAAAGCTGTGATGCTGTGGAGGGAGAGCAACATCTCCCAGGGGAAGCACAGCAACTCCAGCTGCAGGGGAATGGCAAACAGGAGAGGTGGTGGGTCCAACCAACTCTTATCCAACCCCTCCCTTCAGCCCAGCCCAGTGCAGGCAGGGCTGTGTCTGTGGCACTGAAGGCATCCATGTGCACTGCACTGGTGGGACTGTGCTGACGCCCTGGGAACCACCACCACATCCCTGTGGAGCAGCCTCACTCACCATCTTCATCATTGGTGACAGTTATGGTTGCCACATCCATCTTCCCAATCCTAGCTCCACTCCAATGGTTTCCAAGTGGGCTACCCAGACAGACCTGGAACTGCTCTTCTGGTTCGAAGGCAGAGTCATCATTGATGTGAACACTGCAGTTCTTCACCTAAAGCCAAGGGGAGAAACCAGCAAACACTGATAAATCTGATAAAGCCACAAAAAGGCCAGGCTGTACTTCCCTATCCAGGGCTGCACATCAGAGTGTTGTCCATCCTGGAAGAAACCCTTCTACTTTTAGGGCTGCTACTTCAGTGTGGACAAACCATGCTACTGCATGATGAGACACAGCAGCAAAAGCATCTCCTTCCACAAACCCACAGCTCTCTGTACAACAATCCTGAGTGCTCCTGATGTATCACATTTGCATTTCACAATTTAACCACTTTAATCACGAAACACCCAACCCCTTCAGAGTGGGTCACACTGCCAGGACAAGAATCTGTGTCATCTGAAACCAGCCTGGACAGCCCTGCCAGCTCCCTCTGATGACAGAGAGCCGAGGAGGAGATGTGAACCTCTCCCAGCACTGGTTCTTCGCTCCCCCACGAGGCAGGCCCAGCTCACCTTCTCCCCCTTGAGGAAAGTGATGCGAGACTCCTCTGCATCCCTCCTCTCTGTGAAGTCCTGCATGACCTGTGCTGTCTGGCTGCGGGTGTAGCACCTGACGGAGGACTCGTAGCTCAGGTCCCCCGTGCGGAATATGGGGATTTGCAGGGTCCCCTCCTTCTCCTTGGCCCTGTAGGTGTCCTTGGTGAACTGCATGCTGGGCACTGCAGGGGGCAGAAACAGAGCCAGGCAGTGCTGAGGATCCACAGGGAGCCAAGGGGCTGGAATGGAACAGCCCCAGCTGCCAGGGATCACTTACCATCTTGGAGGATGTCATTAATGGCCACGATGGCTTGGAATGGCTTTGCCAGCTCGGCTCCATGGGGGGAGCTGAGGTAAACAACAAATGTCTCCAGCCCTTCTATCACTGGGTACTGAGCATCATCCAGGATTGTCAGGGGGCAGAACTGAGAGGAAAGCGGAATTCCTGCTGTTAGATGTACAAAGCTATACAATCACATTTGGGAGTCTAGAGTAAAGCCATTATGTAATTATGTTTTCTGAATCCATTAATCAATGTAAAGAATGTTCTACATAAATCCAGCATATCATTTCAGAGAACAGGCAGCCATCCTTGTCCTGGAAGAGGTGGCAGGACCAAATCTCTCCTGGCTGTAGTGCTGATGGGATGGGAGTCTGTGCCTAGCAGACTTATTAACAGTTCTCAGGCAGCCCCAAGAGGATTTTCAAAACAAATGGCAGATATGCACAGAAACACAAGACAAGTGTCACCAGGCAAAGCAGACTCAGCAGGAGTCCAAGTGGCTCCTCACCTCTTCTGTCTTGCCTGGCCTGAACTCTATTTTCCTGGAGCTGGGGACATAATCAACTCCCGGGCTGGCCGAGGGCGGGTCCGATGTCCGAGTGGCACACCACACCGACGTGGGCGTGGAGAGGTCAGGGCCCTGCCGGAGCACTGGGATCTCAATGTGTCCTGCAGCACCAGATGCACGTGAGAGAGAACAAACTGAGAGGGCAGCCATGTTCCACAAGCCTTTCCCTTCAGCGCTGCTCCTGCCCGCAGCCTCCCCCTTGGCACAGAGGGAACCCTCTGCACATCTCTGAAGTTCTGCTGTGCCCTGAATGGCTCCTTCTGACACCTCTTTGTGGTGAAAGGTTCTACAGTGAGCACCCCAGCAGAGCCCCCTGCTCCTCACCTGCAGCCTCGCTGACGGTGAAGGTGGCATTCCCCAGGAACACCGTGGAGGCGTCGTTGGGACCGGCGATGACCACGTTGGCTGAAGCCCGGCTGCCGATGCGGGCGTTGTCCGAGGCGTCGGCCAGCACCACCTCGAACTCCTCTTCCTCTTCATACTCACTGTCATCGATCAGAGTGACATCACATGTCACCACGGTGACACCCGGCCCCAAAATGAGGCGGTTCTCATCCGACAACCCCCGGGACTTGAAGTCGGAGCCGGATTCCAGCATGTAAAGGCTGCTGCCCTTGGCTGATTTGGGGATGGTGTAGCAGATGGCAGACACAGTGCTGCTGGCATCCCCTAGGAAACAACAGGAAGACTCCGTAATTCTGTGGAAATACTTCCCATCTATTTGGGGGAGACACTGTTCATCTAAATAATAAAACAGCATTTGGAAAAGAGGATGAGGAACAAAAAAGAATACTATCCCAGCTCCTGAACTTGGATAGCCTCTAGCTTAGACAAGACTTCCAGGCATGCTCCTAATCCACACTCAGGAAACCAGTGGCACTTGCCTATTAAAGAACACACAGCCCAGTGACAGGGTCCACATAAAACACTGTCTAGATCACAGAGAAGCAGCAAATACGAAGTTTTGCTCCTGCTCATGCCAGGAGTTGAAACAAATCCAAACTTCAGAAGCTTTACCAGCAGAGACAGGAAAGGTTAAAAAAATAAACACTGCCCTACGTGTTGCTTGCTATTGCAGTTGTGCCACAGAATCTCTTCCAAAACATCAGAGGAGACCACAAAACCATAAGCAGGCAAAGCCCAAGGGTTTGGAGGTGAGGGCTCCCCCTGTGCACGTGTCCCTCCCACGGGGCTCAGCCTGGCCTGACCCACCTTTCCTTAGCACGGGAGCTGAGAGGGAGCCGGCGCTCTCACTGACGTGGAATGTGCTCCTATCGAACTGCAGCGTGGGCTCATCCTCAGGGTCTGTGACAGTGACAGTGGCCCGGGTGACATTCCCCAGCAGGGCATAGGCTGGCATGCTGAGCTCCACTGAGAAGCTCTCCGTGCCCTCGAACACGTCGTCATCATTGATGGTGATGGTGCAAGCCTTGGTGTCCTCCCGCTCCTCAAACTGCACCTGCAAGGCAGCAATCCGCTGCTGTCCTCGGCCTGCCCTCTGGAGTGTCCCACCCTTCCTGTCTCACCCTGGTCTGAACTGTTCCCTCTTCTGACTTCACAAATAAAACACACCCTCCTTGGTGTTTTTACCACTTTTCATCCCATCTTTGCTCCAGGCTTTGCAGCAGGTACGGTCAGGCTGTGCCTCTGCCGTGTGCCCACCCACCTGCCCCGCATACTCCACGTAGTCCTGCTGTCCAGGCTGTGATCCAGATGCAGCAGTGGCTGTTCCCTGCTCCGTGTGGCACAGGACAATGCTGTACTGCTTGAGGTTCCCCACTCGTCTCACGGTGACGCTCACGGAGCCAGCGCTCTCCCTCACCGTGTAGCTGCAAAGGGATCAAGCACACACAAATAACTGGGGAGCAAACCCTGTGTGTCTGTGACACTGAGCACCGAGCTCATGGTGAGTGTGGAAAATCCAAGGCACAATACCAATGGGGGACTTGGGGATAGAGCAGCTGCTCCGTGGTTTAGCCTGGCAGGCCCCTCTCCTCACTGACAGAATTTCCTTGCCACACTGTAGGGAGCTCAGGTAAGAGCCCAGCTCCCAGTCAAGTGCTGTCACCCTGGTGCCACTTACCTGGTGTGAGTAAAGCTGAGGAGGGACCACTGGACGTGGAAGATGTTGCCGCTGACCACGTTGGGTTTGCTGTCCTTCACTAGGAACTGAAAGCTGTCCGTGGTCTCCTGCACCTTCTCCTCGTGCATCACGTACCGAATGAGGCCCTGGTTCACATCCTCTGCCAGGAGGGAACATCCAGGGAGTCAACACAGAAATCCAAAGGCAGTTTTGAAGATGAGCAGTGTGGATCTGCATGACTGCAGGGACTGGGGATCACAGTGGCACAGGGAGCAGCTTCCCCCTCACCTCCCCTTCCCTCAGCCCTGCAAGAGTGAGCTTTCCCCAGATCAGATCTTGCAAGATCTACAACCCCTCTTTACTCCTCAAGTCACATCTCCAGCTCTAACAAGCCTGGAGAACCTGGGGCAGGAGAACCTACAGGACACAGGTTGGTATCAAGTTGGTATCTCTAAGAAATTAGAGGATTTCTGCAATGACAGCAAAGTTCAGTGCTTATTTTCAGCACACTTTGGACACCTTCTCCTTGTCTTCTCCTCTCCCACCTATTCTTTCCTTATTTTAACAAGCTGAACCAACTGATGGCAAAAAGCAGCAGGACACAGCCCAGCTCCATACCCTGTGTAAAGGTGGTCACAGCTGTCCCTGGCTTCAGCTTGTTCTCCACGTGGCCATTTCTGGGACCCGCTGTTATCTCATAGATCAGCTGTTTGTCTTCTGTGTCAGGATCTGTCGTCAGTAATTCCTTCTTGGTGATGAGATTGGTGGCCTGGATTAAAGCCAAACCAAGGGAGTAAAACTGAAGCTCCAGCAGTGCAAGTCTGATTGACTGTTGATAAAAAAAGCCCAACCATCCCTCTGTCAAAACAATTCTCCATGAGGGAAAATCTAGGGATGCCAAAGTACAGAGCAGTGTTGAATAGAGATATCCCACAATGTGTTTGACAACACAAGAAGGATTCAAATTTTGCCTCACATCTGGTTAGTTTAATTAAAAAGACAAAACATGGCTCAAAGAAAAGCAAATTCCAAAGCAGCTGCCCAGCCTTATTTAGCTGGGGCTAAAAGCCAGGACAAATCTTTGTGTTTCACTTAGAAACCTCTATTCATGAGCTGTGCTGATGCTTAGGTGAGGCCCTGCTTGGCAAAAAAAGCATGTGCAAAGAGCCTCAGATTGAAGGACTCACTCAAGACAGTTCACACAGCTCTGGTGAGCCTCCAGGAGAGCTTCTTTCAAATGCCCTCACATGGATCTGATTCAGTTCCACTACATTTTGCTTTCTCTTAAAAAGCAAAATGTTTTTAACAGCAGGAAAAAGAGAGAAAATTGAGCTGCTTGAGGCTGCAAGAGAGCTTTTCCTGAGGTGAGGAGTTTGAGCTGAGATAGCCATTTCTTAATACAGTTTCTTCCTACAGCATCTTCCACTCATTTTTTTTCTGGGAAGAACCAAAGCATTTCTTTACAGTTAATGCTGTCTCCTCAAAAACAAGCTGAGAAGTTTCCTGGAGTTTTGTTCAGACTTCAGCACAACAAAGGCATGGTACAGCAAGAAATTCGTGCAGCATATCCTTAAAAACCATCTATCTCTGCCATGGCTGCTGCAGCACATCATCAAGACATCTCCACCATCAGCAAAGCTAAAAACGTCCCCTGGGGTGGGCATTCTCCATCACAAAAATTGGAGTGCTGAAGGGTGAGGATGTTCTCCTGCCAAGCCCCTTCTCCTGGAACAGCCTGAGCAGCAGCCTAAGCTGAGGGCAGGCAGGTGTTACCTGGCCATCTGTGTACTCCAGCCACTGCAGGCCCAGGTTGGTGACAACCCTGGGTGTCCCATCATCCACAGGGAGGATGTCCACCTGGAAGCGCTGCGGTGCTGCCGTCACAACCTGAATGGCAGTTCAGAGACACGGGGGTTACCCTGGGGGTCAGAGCCTCACCACCATGCCATCCCCTGCCATCCCCTCCCCTCCCTGACCTTCCTGCCGCCGTCCTGCACCACGAAGAGGGCGTTGGTGCCGTCGGTGACGGTGAAGGTGAAGCGGTCCCTGAGCGCGGTGCCGCTGCGGTGGCTGTAGGTGACGCGGTGCTGCTGGATGTCAGCCATGGTGAAGGTGGTGGCCGGGACAGGGCGCTGCCCGGGGCTGCTGCGCTCGAGCAGCCCGTGCCGAGGTGCCTGCACCACCCTGAACGTGATGGACTCCACCTGGGCCCAGACATGGAGGGACAAAGCTGGGGACACGACAGGGACACTGCCCAGGCAGCTTCCCTGTGCTGCTGTTCCCAACCAGGGCTAGTGCAGCACATTCCTGATTCCCCCTGAGCCCTGCCATGTCCTTATCCCTCTCCCAAGGTGGCTCCCTACAAAGCAAAGCACATCCCACCCAACTACTGGTTCAGCTGGTCTGAGACAGCTCCACGGGCACAAGAGCACCCCCAGTCCTGCAGCCATTCTGGGCAATGTGTCCCTCGCCACTTCTGCCAGGGTGGAAGCAGCAAAACTCTTTGGGGCAGGATTTTGGCACAGACAGCCAGATCTCCTGCTGCAGGTAGAGCCAGTATTAGACAGCTCAGCCTCTGGCCAGACCCAGGAAGAGGAGGAAGTGCCATTTTCACCCATGCTAAGCATAAACTCAAGGCCACAAGTCTTTAAACACAAGCCCATTTTCCCAAGAGCCCAGGTGTGCAGCAGAAGAGGGGAGGAAGGAGGCTGGGGGATGTCCTGCCTTACCTCTGTGTCAGCATCTGTTGCTTTGAGCTCAAACTCGGTGATGGATTTTCTCACCCCTTCCTGAACTGTCATCCCAAAGATTTGCACTATGGGTAAGGAGTCATCCACGGGGTTTATGGTGATGTCAAATGTCTGGCTCACCTGGGACAGGAGGAAAGGCCTCACTAGAAGAATTCAGCCTTTAAAGAGTGCAACTTCATCACAAGAGCATAGCAATCCCCAGTTCATTTCATTTCAGACTTGTCTGGTGAGTAAATCTGAGCTGCTAAGCCCAGATCATATGAACAGGACCTTCTTTATCCCTCCCCACTAATTAATTCTCCCTCTTTCTATTATATTGGTAGACATCCACTTTCCTTCCCTCTCTCACTCTGTTTTGCCCCTCTCCCTCTGTGTGCAGCTATGCCTTTTCTCTTTCAGAAGGCAGGAAAAAGGCATTTCTCCAGGGCATGACTGTTGTCACCACACCAAAAAAAAACTGATCAAAGCTGAGCTCTGGGAGCAGCTGAAAACCAGGCACTCAGATCTTGGTGAGCCAGCCCCATGAGGCCACATGGTAGGTGGCTTCTTGTTCCCTGCCCTGAGGGATGTGGGAAATCTCACAGCAGGAGAAGGGGGAACAGCCACCTCTGCCCACAGCACATTCCTCCTCGGGCAGAAGCCAGGCTGGGACTGACCTCGTTTCTCCCATCAGACACAGAAAAGGTGAAGGCATCCCTGTGCTCCTCTGTGTCACTGGTGTGGATGTACTGGATGCTGCCAGAGGCCAAGTCTGCCTGGCTGAAGGAACTAATTCTTGTCCCTGGAAAATGAACAACAGGGGGAAAAGTACATCAGACAGAGCAAAGCAGGGGAAAACTACAGGAAGCAGGACATATTTAGCCACAAGAACTCAGTTTTGGCTGGTTCTGATCCAAGTCAGCTCCATGAACCTCAGCTGAGCCAGGGATTTAGCTGGCACAGAGCCTCCTGAAACTCCCTTCTCCAAAAGAAGTCCAGGCTTCTTCTGACCTCATCCTGTTGGGAGTGTGGCTCCCTGGGCAGAGGGGGAGAGAAGCTGGGAGAAAAATGGTCCATGTAACACTTGGATTGTCACTGCTGGGCAGGACTAACCCAAGCATGGCATCACTGAGGATGAGCTAAAGGCCTCCTGGCCTCACAGCACTTTTCCAAAATCCCTTCTGTTCTGTCTGCCCCTCCTTGTACTCCTGCATTTAGCACAAAGTCCCTTTTTCAGCAGTGATTTATAGTGACATCTTTACAGGCCATTAGGTGTGACACAACCACATAAAGGTACCTGAGAAGCATTTTAAAAAGCACATGAGCTTTTAAAATCTCGTTGCTGTGTTCAACAGTTTTAGTGCTGTTATCAATAAACACCCTGACAGAAGTTTGCCACTAATATATCACACTAAATGGCTGCTGACAAGTGATGGCCACACTACAAAAGACACCAGGATCTGATTTAAATAAATGAGCCAAAATGGAATGATCAGCTAATATTTCCTCAGAGCTCATTAGCTGTACAAGTTTGGGTTCTCTTTTGAACACTTCAGTAGTCTCTCCTTAGGTAGAGAGGTCATTTAGGTAATTTAAATCATGATTACAACTACTTCTCAGTCTGTGACTGTATCCTTATTAGTCCCTCACAGACACAACAAAGCACAGAAATCAGAATCATCATCAGATTTTAAATAACAGGAGAAATAAAGTCCTTAATTCAAATCTCCAAAGTACAAGATTCACTGGCTAGTTTGCAAGTTAGACAAAAATACTGCAAGTTTTTAATTTACTCTCAGCAGGGAATAGTTTGCCTACTATAACTGATTCATTATTCCTGTCCTTTCAACACATTTTTGGTGAGAAGATGAGGCAAACCACACACTCAAACTGAGCTGTACAGGGACTGTCTTCATCTTGAAAATACACAGCAGATATTTGCACTTTAATCTCCTGCTAATGAGAAATCTAAAGCTAAGAAGAAATATAATCTTAGATGAGTATAATAAAATCAGAAGAGCGTATTATATGACACCACCGATTTAGATTAATTCATCAGAGAGGGGCAGCACACTCACACTGTCAGCAGGCATGAGAGGCAGCTCTGAAATTCAGATCACATGAGCAGGACTGATCAACCCCCCTCACTGAACAACTTTCATTATCCAGCACAACCACCACAGCCCAAAATTGCTTCCTGAAAACTTGGTGGACAGTTCCTTTCCTCCCTCCAAAGCACAGCTAGGGAAAGAGGCTGGGTTTTAGGGATCAAGGGATGTACTGGCCAAGAGAGGGACAGAAAGCAAGTCATCTGTTCACCAAGATGGACTGTTTCAAAGGACATTAAGGGATGGATTTTTTGGGGCACTGTGCTGGTCACAGCAAAGGCCAAATATTATGGCAGAAGCAGCAGCAGGGCCCAGAGGCTGAATAAATCCTCAGCTGGGATTATTGGGCTGCTTTGCCTCCACTCACCTTATTCCCCAGCCCTCTGGCCTAACAGCCCTTTGATTTCTAACAGGAATCAGAATTCTGTGCTGCTGCCTCTGGGCACGTTTTTCCTGCAGTGAATGTTTAGGGCTCAGAAGCCTCCTCAAAAGCAATGTTTGCTGCTCTGAAGGGCAAACACCTCTCTGCTCACCTGGGGATGCCACGTGCTCCAGACGGCCCAGCTGTGGCTGCCGGGTGACCTTGTACTGCAGCTGGGAGGCCTCGCTGTCCTGGTCAGTGGCCGAGAGCTGGAGGGTCGTGATTGCCTTTGCTGAGTTCTCATCCAACACCAGCCCCTTGTTAGTGATGATGGAGGGGGCAAGTCTGTCCTCTGGAAGGGTAGGACACAAAGCTGAGTTAGGAGACAGTCACACTCCTTCCCTCGGGTGCTTGTGTTCAAGAAGAAGACAACAGGCACACAAACATCTTGGTAATTCCAAAACAGGAACTTTGGGCCTTGCTGTTAATCAGGCATGGTAACATTACAATGTCTTAAAGACATTGAAGATATTAGGGGGCATTTCTCTAACTTTTCAGTGAGTTTGTGAGAAGCCAAGAATGAACCCTTACATCAGCAAAACCTCCCCATGCCCCTCACTTCAAAGCCCTTTGAACTGACAGCACATCAAAACTGCATCTCAAGAATGACATTTTGCCTTGCAGTTCGTGTGGGATGGGAACCTGGGAGCAGGCCCGAGCTCTGCAGCAAAGAGAACATAACTCCAGCACTACATTTTACCTCTTACATGGATGTAAAAAACCTGGTCTGTCAGTTTGTTGCCATCTGCATCCACCACATCAAAGGTGAGGGGGAAGTTTCCGCTGGGATCCCCTTTCCTGTGGCTGTACACCACGTGCCCTGGAGAGAGGGACAGCAGAAAAGAGATGCTTTATTACAGGCTGCAGCAGTTAATTCTTAGTTTGGAAGCAGGCTGGCACCATCAGCTGAGGCTCTTAGGGCTTGACAGAGCTCCTGGATTTGGGTTTCATTGCTTTCTCTCTTTATTCTTTTTCTCCTGCTGAGAGAGACTTTTTAACATATGCTTAATGATAAATGGTTCTGCTCTCACTTAACAACCTGCCCTTACTTCTTTCCCTCTCCCTTCCCTTCTTCAGCTCATCATCCCCCTCTCATAAAGATCACAGAATCATGGAACCTCTTGAACTGGAAGGGACCCATAAGAACCATCAGGTCCAACTCCCTGCTCCTCACAGGACTACCTAAACCAGCCTTGGTTTATACACTTGCTGTGACTACCTAATATCCAGCACTCTCACCTTTGTTTATATCAGCCTGGGTGAAACTTTTGAGGGGTCCTTTGGCAGAGATCTGGACTGGACTATCACTTGTGGTCAGCTGCAGCTGGCCCCTGCTGGGGTCCCTCCTCAGGACAAACCTGATGGCCGTGTCCCCTGAGCGACCAGCTGCTGCTTTCAGGTGCTGAGCCGTGAGCCGAGCTGCAGAGCCTGCACCAGAGAAAGCAAACCCACATCAGCTGCAGCCAGCCCAGTGACGTGACTGGTGTAGGCTGGAGCACCCAGCAATGCCACTCTCATCCCTGTGCCCATACCAGCTGGCAGCTGCAGGTCCCTGTTGACAGCTACTGTGGGTGGCTGCTTGCTCGGCAGCTCCATGGAGAATTCCAGCCTCCCTGCCTGTGTGTAGAGCCCGTCGGTGAGGGAGAAGCCAAGCTCGTCTGTCAATGCTGCGGCACCGCTCCGAGTGTAAACGATCAGCTCGTCCAGAACGTCCTGGTAGGTGAAGGAGGAGCCCCTGGACAGCACCTGTCCCTGCTCCAGGGCCTCTGCTGCGCTCTGCCTCCTGCGGAGCTGGCCTGGCAAACAGCACGGGGATCAGCACAGCCTGCTGGGGACAGAGCCTTCACCTGGCACCCTGCCCGGCTTGGGGGAACACAAACACATGCACCGCCCCCTTCTGCTCTGCAGCAAAGAGCGAGGGACAACTCGCCAAGGACAGGGCAATCCTGGTCCAAATTGTGCTTTATCCCACATGGCAGGCTCCCCTCTCCCAGCAGGGGCTCTCTCACACACACACACAGAGTGCAGACAGACAGACACCGACCAGAAAGACTCCCTGTGCCTCACCCCCTGGCCTGTCAGGACATACCATGCTCAGGACTCTGGCTCACCACGATGACCAGCTCGCTGCTCTGGGTGTCCAGGTCCTGCAGGCTGAGGGAGGCGTTGGTGACAACCACGGCTGAGCCCCCCTGCACCCGCACGGGCCCCAGCACCATCCTCGGGGGCTCGTCGTTCTGCCGCTGCACAGAGGCAGAAAAAGGAAAATGAACACAGGGAAAGACCCACCCAGTGAAACACAAACTCACATATGACTGGTGCTGGCATCACCAGTCACTCCAAATCTACCCAGCATCATGGCTGCTTCCAAGAGGGAGGAGACACCAGAGCAGTAAGCCCTGGGGAAGAGGCTACAATGTCCTTGGGCATCACATCCCCTGTGCTAGGGGAAGCAAACTCCCTTTAATCCCCTTCCCACATACTAAAAAGGAAGGAGTAAAGCTTGCCCTTGAAAAGTGTTTGTGGGAAAGGAGAGGGCTCTGGCAGCTGCCATACCTGGATTGTGATGTTGATGCTCTGCACCTCTGACTGGCTGAAGCCATCACTCACATAGAAGCTGAAAACATCACTTGTGGGCTCAATGCTTTCATGGACACTCTGGAAGTAGTAAATGCTCTTCTCCAGGACATCTTGAAGGGAAAAGGATGCATCTGTGGTCCCTGCAGACTCACTCTGTGGGCCAAAGCTCTCACCTGCAAACCAGAATATCAGTGGTAAAAGGATGCTCGAGTGGCTGATCAACTCCACATAAACCCAGCAGGATGAGGGGAAGAAAGGCACATTGTGAAGGCTGCACAAGGAGGGATGTTCCTTTCTACAACTTGGCTTCCCACACCTTTGAGGGAAGCAACATGTGCTGTGTTAGAGCGGGCACTGGGGAAGCTGCAGTTTTAGATGCAGCACAAGTGATGCCCTCCATGGGCTATGACAGATGTGATCCTCTTAGGAGCACAAACCAGCCAGGAGGAAGAAGGGAGAGAGAGCCAAGCAGTTTACCTGTCCTGGTGTTTTCAATGTAGCCATACACAGGCAGAGTGACCATGGTGACCCTCAGGTCCTCCTTGGCAGCAGTATCATAATCAGCAGTAAAGTGGTGATGAGCCAGCAGCAGGACCCTGCCTCCCTCATCCACCTGGAAAGCAACAGCACACAACACAAATCCTTACTGAATGAGGCTGTCTCTGTGGAAGAGCTCTGGAGTGCTGTCCCATCCCCCCCTAGGTCTGCTAATCAGGAATTCAGCAGGGAGGTGAGGTGAGATGGGAAAAACAAAGCCTGCCTGGCCTCCAAGAGAAGTCTGTGAGTTAATTATCAGGGCAGGAAGGGAACTGGCAGAGTCACGATGACCTCTCAGAAAGCAAGACCTGCATTTCTTGTTGTGAGGCAAGGGAGGGGGGATGCAAAGCTAGAAAGGAGGGAGATGACTTCCAAAGGCTTTGATAAGGAGTGTGGAATGCTCTGTGCCAGTCCAAAGAACCAGGTGTCTTCAGACTTGTCATCTGCTCATCTCTTACACACAGGCTGGTGAAATTAGGGATGAAATACTGAGTAGGGATATATCTGACTTGCTCCACTGGTATCAAGAAGACACCCTAGGGACAAGCAGCTCCTGACTGGAGCAGATATAAACAGATGAGGTTCAGGGATGCAGATGGACTGTCAGCTTCCTCTGGCCTCCAAGAGATTTGTTCACCCTTTGCATGGCACAAGCAACACTATGTTTTATTCAGTGCTTTCCCCCCCCAGTCCAGGAAAACCGTTCAGTTGCTCCCTCCTAAGGCATCCCTGTCCCTGTCCCCAGTGTCCTGGGCAGGCACTCACAGTGACATGGTCAGCAAAGGCCATGAGTGCAGGCAGTGCCAGGGCAGATGTGATGGTGATGGTGAACATCTGCCTGTCCAGCCGGTTGTTGTCAGCATCCAGGACTGAGAAGTGGAAGATGTCGGTCACGGGCTGATTGCTGGTCTCAAACGTGGTGGAGTAGCTGTGGAATCAGGACACAGGGAATTAGGGAGTCTCACTGACCCCCAGGCAGAGAGGTGGTGTCTCAGTTCCCAACCCTCCTTCACATTCATTCCCAGAATTCTTTTAAGTAGCCCAGAGATCCCTGGGGAAAAGCCCATTGAGCTTTCAACAGGTATGGCTTGAAGGAGAACAGTGCTCTTTGCTACCTGATCCTCTGGCTGTTGATGTCTTCCATGGTGAAATTATAAACCTTGGAAAGCTCTTCATTGGACATCCTTAGGAGGGTTCCATAGGCTGGCAGAGATATCAGCTGGATTCTGATCTCTGAGTCAGGAGAATTGTTGTCCTAAGTATGAAGAAACAAACCAAATCAGAACAGGGCAAAATCGGCCATTGCTTTGTTCCACTAAAAATGGAAGGAAGAGTATGTGTTTTATAGGGAATTATACCTGCCTAGCTGGGTCAGACCCACAGATGAATATTAAATGAAGCTCTGCTGATGAGAAGAGAGTCAAGAGGGCTGACATTTTCAAAATATACCACTAAATGTGTTTTCATTTTCTCTCAGCTCAGAAGGGCTTTCTCTATGTCCTTGTATCACATTAACACAGTCTCCCAGATATAAAGCTGGTATTTTCATTTTTAAAGTGCTTCACACTGAACTAAAAGCTGACTTTGTTTCTTTTCAACCATATTAAGCACAATCACACTACAGTATCATACATCAGATGTCATCTTTCTTAGAGGAGTTTTGTTAGGTGGTTGAAAAATAAGAGGCAGAGCAGAAATCAACACATCCTGAGGATATGGGTCAGGAGTAAAATCCTCTTGTCCCTATCTGTCCTCTTACTCAGATTAAACCTGAGCAGCTGCCTTGTCAGCCTTCCTCCTTAAGAGGAGGACAGGACAGATTCCAGACTTGTATCTAGACTGATCCCTTGAAAAAAAAAATTCCCAATCATGTGTCTGACAGCCAGCCTCTCTCAGCTCAGGTCTCTCCAGCCTCACACCAGTCATCTCTCCTTGCTCAGGGTGCTGCTACATCATCTGCAAGGAGTACAGAGCTTTCCTGGGAATGTCACTAGCAGGATAACTCTTGCACAGCACACAAGCCCTAGGACCAACTCAAGCTACCAAGCTCTGCAGCATCTTGGGGTTGTTTAATCCTTCCCCCTTCCAATCTGCCCAGAAAAAGAACCAGGCGATTTTGGAAGGTGGGTGAGGGGGCTGAAATCTTCAAGAGATTAACACTTAGCAAATCCATGTGCTTTATTAGCAAGTCTGTTTGATAGAAAAATCTGGGATTAACTAGGTTCTCATGTTTAGCATGGCAGTTCACCTCTGTTACAGTCAAATGGGGATAACCTTAAATCCCTGTGGGATGAAAGAGTCTGTTATCCCCTTTATGGCAGCAGCCAAAACTTGAGCTCTCTACCCAGAATCCACGCTGACAGCAGAGAGGTGTGTGGGGGATAAGGAAAGGGGGGCTGGCAGCATTCCCTGGGTTTAGAAACAGATGCAAACCCACCGTGTAAGCCAGGTGCTGTCGGGAGAGGGTCACAGAGCCTTTGCTGGCCACGGTGACGGCCAACAAGCAGCCTGGGGCCAGCTGCGGGCCATGGGTGTCCAGCTGGGACACGTCCACCCTCAGCACCGTGCTGACTGTGGTGACACCGTCGGTGACAGAGATTTCCATGCTGTCCTCTGCTGCTGCTGAGCCATCGTGCACGTACTGCAGCGCGTTCCGAGTGACGTCCTCGTAGGTGAAGGTGTCGCCTTCCCGGGGGGAGACACACGAGTCAGAAACACTCTGTTCAGAGCAGGCATCCAACTCAAACCACCTTAATCAAGAACTAAACTGGCATTTAATCCCATCCTGCCAGACCTGTGAGTTATGAGGACATTTATTAAGGAGCTGGCAGGGCAGAGGAAAAGCTGTGACCTTCCCAGTTCCAGGGACACAGCAACTCCTCGTGATTCTCAAGGAGTGCACCAACCCTCCTTTTCTTCCCAGCTCTTTCATGAGCTCCCAGCTAGATAAGGCTTCCCTAGGGATGCATCCTTACCTGCCAGGGGCATCTGTCTTCTCCTGCTCACTTAAACCAGCCAGGCTGATAAACCTCTCTCCTGCACTGAGGGAAACCCTTACTCCACTAACCTGCTCTCATGAGCTCCTGCACATCTGCGCTGTACTTGAGCACAATGCCATGATGGGGAGGTTTCACCAGCTCAAAGAAAAGACCCTCAGGAGCTGTATCCGTGTCACTTACAGCCAGCTGGATCCCTGTGCCAAGGAAAGAGAGCATAGCTTGTCTGAATGGAGCCAAAAATAAAGCATAATTCAGTCAGTACAATTCTGGAGCTGCCCTAGCCCAAGAGCTGTGAGTTTCATGGAGATTATTTGTTCCCTGATGATGCTCAGGCTGTATCAGGGAATTCTCTCCTAGACTGGCTCTCAAGTGACCCCCATGTAAGTGAACCTGGGCCTGCTGGCAGTGAGCTGAGCCCCACAGCCTGCCCCATGCACCCCACTCACCGATGGTGGCTCTGCCCCCCTGGCTGACCTCCAGGAACGGAGCTGCAATCTGGAAGACCGGCGGCTGCTGCTCGGCGGAGAGCAGGTGGATGACAAACACCATCTCTGGGGTCGTGTGCTCCCCACCAGACACTAGGCACAGAAAGAAAGCACACCTGAGTGCAGGGATGGGTCTGCAGGGACTCCTCACCTGTCTGTACAAAAATCCCACATGGCTGACTCATCTCCCACCTTCCCAGGCCGCACCTTGGTCTGTGGGCATACACACACTTCACACAGGCCAGAAGCATTTATCTCTGCCTCTAACTCAGAACATGGACTTCTCCTTGCTGGTGGAAGCCAGAAAGCACATGGAAACAGAAGGATGTGTTAAACAGGCAAGCAGCTTATCTGTGGCAATTTAATTGCAGAAATGTCTCTGCGCTGTATTAAAAAAAAAAAAATGAGAGCATAAAACTCCTTGTTCACACTGGGAGGACAACAGGAATGAATCAGGCTTTTAGGACTATTCCAGGCAGCCAGTGGAAAAAGATGTCTCTAGCAAGCTGCAGCTCAGCTTCTGTAAAACACTGCTGGGAATCAGGCACGTGCATTTCCAGAAATCCCTACTGAGCACCCATAGGTGTGGCCTGCAGTAGGACAAAGGAGTAACAGGCAATGGGAAGGGCAAAAGAAGGGTGAAAATTGCTCTGGCCAGGAAAGAACAAGTGGTTCACATACCTGTGAATCGGAAGCTCACAGATTCTGGCAGACCTGGCAGGACAAACACAAGCACAGAGTGAAGGTGGTCAGCCAGGAAAGCATGTGTTGTTGTGGATTGGAGGATTTTGGAGAAAGCAAGTGCTGCTGTTTAACTGGGCAGGAGTCTTCCCCCAGCAAGGAGGAACAGCAGCAGTCCAGCTGCCTGTCCCAGCCCTGCCAGGAGCACTGGGATGCTCACCTGCAAAGGAGAAGGCCATGATCTCCCGGAGGTGGGGAGCGGCGGTTGGCGGGCGATAAGCAATCCTGCCATGGTTGATGTCTGCCTGGGTGAAGTACCTGGCTGGGGACAGAGGCCTGTCCCTGTGCTCCACCATACCTATGGATGCAGAGACACCAGCATTACCAGGAGGGGTTAATTACTCCATCTGATTCCACAGCTTCCTTTGCTTTCCCCAGGTACTTCTTTGTATCGGTTCCAGAACATGTCACAAGGATGCAACTGCACCAAGGATGGGCTCTAGGGACAAGAGAAATTAAACAGAGATTCCTCACTTAGGCATTTCTTCATATAACCTCTCACTGGAGAGGTGGGAAGCAGAAAGCCACAGGACACAACATTCAATTATTCAGACAGTAGCAAAAACTGTCTGAGCTCTGCAGCACATTCCTAAAGAAGCCAAAGAAATTAAGTTGAGGAACAAGGGGTTGAAAAGCTAAGGAAAGACACCAAATGGATTAACAAGTGCCTCCACAGAAGGAGACTCTGAGGGAAGAAGGAGATGTGCTCAGAAAACTGGCAATTAATGCAGCAGCAACAGGTTCACTTGCCTTGCCCAGGAAGGAGAGGCACAGTCACGTTGTACAGGATTTTCTCACTGGGAATCTCCGGGTCTACAAAGGAGAGGTGATGAGGCTCAATCACTGTCACACGGTCCTCCAGCACCTCAATAAACACATCAGAGCATGAGCATCAAGGCCAGAGACATGCAAAGAGCCACCCAAAAATGCATTGAAAGTGAATTTGCTTTGCTCTAGTTAAATATAAGACAGTCTTTAAATGTAAAGGCCCAGTTCTTACACCTAAACCTGACCCCCTGTCCCTTGCAGATGCACAACCTTCACACTCACAGGTGGTTGGGTTTCTCTTTTGGCCTACAGCAATTCAAAAGAGGGAAAGGAAAACCTAGTTTGATCAAGGACTCCCTGGATGAACATGTAATTCATTGTCTATGTAGTTTTTTCATATAGTCTGATGTGGCTGGACTGGATTCTCTTTTAAAAGAAACACTGAAAATTACTCAGCTCTTTCCACTGGGATATAGAGGAACCAAAGGTTTATCTTTCGTTTTAAACCTGTCTAAAATTGCTCTGATCCTTCCATAACAAGATTATCATGAACCAAAGGCAGGCAGGGCGTTAAAGGAATTACAGTGCTGCTTGAAGAGACTTAAGTGCCCAAAACCAGATAATTTCCACATGTTCATGAACCTTAATCTTGCAGAATTAACAACTCTGAGAAGTTACCAAATTAAACTGCTCAGCTGGGTATGAAAAGGATCCAGCTAATTTCATAATCTTGAGCAAAATATGGAGAGAACAAGCTAAATTAAGGGTATGGGCACTTAAATAATCTGCTTTGGAACATGAAAGGTTACCAATATGGGGTAACCTTTAAGGTTAACTTGATTGAAGAAAAACCAATATGGATGTTAAGTCCAGTTTAACAAGAGTCATCAAAGTTGTCTTGACCTTTCTCAGCAGCACAAGTCAAAGTCAAGACTAGAGGGATGGGAAGACTCAAAGTATTGTGTTTTCCTCTCAGCTTTAAGAAGCCTCATTCTGAAGGAGTCTGAAGACAAATGAACAGAACTCCATCACATTGGGGCAGGGAAGTGCAATTTTTTTGAGGGAAAGATTTAAGGTTATGTTTCTTCCTCACTGCCTCCAAGGCCCATTTGTCTCTCCCAAAGGTGGGACTCACAGGTGGTGAGGTAAAAGGTGTTTTATGGCCCTATTGAATTTTGTGGGGGAGTAATTAGCTATAAAACCCAGTGCTGTGTGGCTCAGCCAGACATCTCTCCCATCAATTTTGTCAATAATGACAACAACAAAAAGTCAGGAGCAGGAAGATAAATGGCTCCAAGCAGCAGTGTGGCCATGTTTCATTATCACCCAGGAAAGGTCGCCACTATTTTAAACCTTGACAAGGCTATTGTGCCATGGACTTTCCACTAATCCCTCTCCCACTGCTTCCTTTGCCTTTCCTGGCTCCATGCCTGGCATGCAGAACAGGAGAAGTACAGGGGACAGCTGGACTTCACCCACAAGTGATGGGGACACACAGGGAAGGCTTGCACCACTGAGAGCCCACAAAAACGACTTGGATCTCCAAAATCATCTTTCCAATCAACACAGTGGGGAAGGAACCACCTTGGAGAGAGAGCTCTCATCCAGATGGTCATTCCCAGAGCTCCAGTTTGGATCAAGTTTACAGTGGGACTACTGGCAAAACCCATTCCTTACAGTCTAGCCCACAGTTCTTCTCTCTGGCTTCTCAGCAAAGGGTAAAAATTCCATAAAATGTTGATTTTGCATCTCTTTCCCCCTCTCCTTTCCAGTCTGTACATTCATCGCTGTTAATACTGAGTTTTTCAACTTTTCATGGGTATTTTCTGCCCTCCCCATCCCAGTTACTCTTCTAATCTGTTTTTTTCCCCATTCCTACTCCAGCCATCTGTGTGGTGTTATCACTTACAGCCATGTGCAAAGAGGAGCCCAGGGAAAGCTGAGGGGCTTTGGGTGCCTGGGGCAGAACAGCAACGTTGAACACGTGGCTTTCCAAGCTGGTTTGTGGACTGGCAGAGCTGGACACCTGGGCAGGAAAGATCACATGAATGCCTAAGTGATTTCTAGACCAGTTTCAGGCTCTCCCCCCGTGATCCCAACAGATTCCAAGACGGGACTTGTGTTTCACACTCATAAATATTTTCCACTCTAGCACCAAAGAATTAAGTCAAGGGTACCTAACTCCTAATTGCTAGCCTGCAGCAAAGACATACAAAGCAAATTATATTAATAAACTGGTAAAATATCAGAGTACCAGAACCATTCCCTAGAGGTGAGCCTGCAAAATTCCCAGTAATCCTGGGGTGAAGTAAGCATCCAAAGAAATACAGCTCCCTTCTTTGATAGACTCAGCTATGGTTTTAACTTTTAGGAGGGATGGCAGTGTTGCTCTGGAGCTCCACAGAGCACTTTGTGAGTGGGAACGGACATCCTGAAGCTTAATTTTTGGAAAATGCATGAAAGGAATGATGTAATTTTAGCCATTTGCTGCACCTGCTCTGTCCTAAAACCCATGAAAACAACATGTTGGCCCTGAAATATGCCAACCCAGAGTTCAGGGCTTGGACAGGGGTGCCATGATCTCCTGATGTGACCAGGTATTCCCAGCTCCCTTTCTTAGCTCTCAATACAATTATTGTTACTGCTCTGAGATACTGAACCCAAACACTCAACTCATGCAAAATGCATAGTCTCTAAGAGGAATGCAGCAATTAAGCCAAAGATTAGCTTGTTCAACACTGATGCTCACAAATTCCTCATTATCACTTATGTTAATTACTTCAGAAATTACCTTAATTGCCTCTCCGGTGCTGCAGTAATTGCTTGTGCCTTGTAAACCAGATGTAACAAACACTGCGTGCCAGTGTTCACATAGGCTTAGTTACAGGAGGTTGTGAAACCCTCCCAGCAAACAGCAAGGACCTGTCTGAGGAATTTTATGGCTCTTAAACCTGTGGGGAGTGAGTGGGGATTTATTTTAGTTTCCCAGCTGCTGGGAATTCCTATCTTTTGGTCTGTTGGCAAGACGAAGGGCTCTGAAGCCAAAAATCAATTATTAGCTTAGAAAGCAAGGGTTGTGTGGCTCTGGGGCTCACAAAACACACTGTTTTTAACAAGGCACTTGGACTGTTTTTCACTTGGTGTAAATGTTCTAGGTTTTATGAGAGGGTGGTGTATTTGCCAGTATGTATTTACACACACATCTGTGTTATTGTTAAAACTCAGACTCACAAGACACAAGTGGAGCAACCTCAGAGAGCTGCCACGTGGTATTTCAGGGAGATGATGAGGAATACCTGGAACTGGAAGGAGTCACTCTCTACTTCAGCTCCAGAGTGCCTGTACCACACGATGCCATCGCTGATGTCCTGCTGGGTGAAGGAGGTTGTGGGGGAGGCTGCTCTTCCATCAGGTAAAAGCTGCCAGGACTCTGCTGGGCCATCTGCTGCCATGGGCACCAGCAGCACCACTTCCCCTGGGGAAAGCAAAGAGGAACCTGGGAGAACACCGACAGCAAGAGCTGCCTTGGCTCCAAATGAGGAGCAGCCAAGGCAGATCCTCCCCCAGTCAGAGCTTTTTCCATGCAGTGTTCAGTGACAGAGTTCCCAAAAGCCATCAGCAGACATTGAGACATCCCGGTGACATTGGGAAATCTTGTTAATTAATTCCATTAAATGGCTTGATAATTCTGCTGATTGATAATTAATCACTCTCTTATGTGAAACATACATCATAAGCTCTCCTGTTTCATTTCCCCAAACCACCCTTGAAAAGTTGGAGCAAGAAAAAAAGTAATTCAGCAATTCCATTAGATCATCAAACTCTGGGCTAAAATTCCTTTATCAGTACCCTAATTACATTTCAGATCTTATGGTTTTGCTCATGGCAGTTCCCCTAAAAATCTAAAAATCAAATTCTATATTTTCTATAGGTATGAATATCTTTCCCATTAGTCACAGACTAAGTCAGGCAGATAAGCCCTTCTGGATTCAGGACCAATTTTCCACATTTTTCTCTCTTATTTTTTCCCTCCCTTTCTGCAAAACAGTATTTTAGATAAATTTTGGTGATCATTGATTTCTGCTGCTTCTTCTTCACCTGCAGCTACAAACCCATTTATATACCTGCAATTAATCAGAGCAGCAATAATTATGGTGATACAAACACAGGATTATAAATTTTACTTAGGGATAGGCAGCAGGAGACAAACTCCTCAGGGAAAAATTCCTGTTTTCATGTAAATGCTTATTAAAAACGAGGAGACAGACCTTCATCTGCAGACAACTAAAAGGGGAATACAAATTAATTACTTCTCTTCTAAACTGCAAAACTCTCATTATCTCTGTTTCCATCAGGTGCTGGCAGCTATTTTGGAAACCAGCCTGTCCTCACAGCAAAAGGATTAAAAAAAGCATGGATGTTGCTAGAGGGATCCTCTAATTTTCCTGGATCAGCAAATTAAATGTGGCATCAGTTCTTAGAAGTACAAAATATGTTATTCAAAGGCGTGGTTTTTGTGAAGAAAATAGTGATGCTGAGTAAGAAAAGAACATTTTCCTTCTCTTTCCATATTTTGTTTCCCTCCACATGACACCTCTTTTTCATCCTGTTTTTCTCCATTTATAGCTCAGTCACAAATCCCAGAACCTTCCACACTCCCCCTTACCCTGAAGATCCTCCCTAAGCATGGGGTTGCTGGTGAAAGTCACTGCTCTGAGAGCTGAGCTCAGAGCCTCTCAAAAGGAATTTGGGGACAAGAATTATCTGCAGATCCAAACATCACCAATTCCTGTTTGAGTCAGCAACCCCCTCCTCTGGGACAAATTAAATCAAATGTCACAGAATTTAGGGAATTCTTCAAGATAAACTTTTTGCTCAGCAGTTTCTAGAGGTAGATAGTACTCTGTGCTCCTCAAACCACAAATTCACCATGGAGGATTATCTTTTGGCAGAAAGTCAATGCTCTCTCAGGGCTGTAAATACACCACTGGAGAAACACAGATGGTCAGGAAGGGCAGAAGTGCTCTGTTACTTTGCATGGCCCTTGGAAGTGGGAAAAGATGAGGTTAGCAGCACTCACCCAGCACACCATTGTAAGGAAATATTCCCCCAAGTGCTCACAGCACCATGGGAGAGTGCTGCTCCTGGACAGCAGAACTGCAGAGGGATTTACCATGTCTGGGCTGCTCCTTGGTGATGGTGTAGGTGATGTCAGAGTCCCGGGCACCAGGCAGCTCCGAGTGCAGGATTGTCTTGGAGATCTGCAGCATTCCTCCCTGGGGCACCCACACCAGGGAATTGGTCACCAGCCTGGGGCTCCTGGCACTCTGCAGGCAGAGGGACAGCAGGGAAAGGCTGCAATGTGAGCAGTGCTGAGCTGATGGAAACAGGCTTTCCAGGGAAAAGGAAGGATCAAGGAGAGTATTCTGGAATTTCTTACACATTCCACCCTCGGTGTATGCTTGAAATAGTTGTGGATCCTTCTGCTGTATCCCTCTGACCCAATTCCCAGCCTGCAGCACTGACCTTGTCCTCTAATTCCTAATTTCCTGCTGCTGACCCAAGTCTCCCTCCATAATTTTGTCTTTTACCACCATCCTCAACCTCTCTGAGCATCCACCCAAGTCTTTAGTTACTCAGTGTGTTTCCTAACTTTCAAGCTATTCCTGTGGCTTTTTTTTTTTTTTTCAAATGAATACTTATCCAATATCCTGAAATATGGATGTCAGCACTGGATTGCAGTAATAGTTTCACTATAGTTTTCATTTATTTCAGTCACACTACTCTGGCATTCAAGGATTATATCAGCCCTTTTTGGCTCTAATTTGCTCTGTTGGACAGGTCACCAAAATCCTTGTGACCTTTTCCATGCCGTGGTTCTTTCTTATAACCCCAGCTGCTGTAAATGTGACTTCTTTTCTGGATTTCTGCACATTCACCTTGAAACTGGCTGTGGCTGCAATTCACCTTGAACTGTGTGATCAGTCAAAATCCTGACTGCTCCATCTAAGGGAACACCTTCCTCCTCATTTACTACTCCACATAATCAGCCCCCAAACTGATAAATGACTCATTGCTGTGCTCTTCTGGATCTGCCACAGAGACAGGAGAGAGAGATAAAAAGATATTTGTGAAAAGGAGCCACATTGCAGGATGATTTCTGACCTCCTTTTTGGCATGTCTGCTGTGCACCCACCTAATTTGTACTCCACTTACACTGTGGGTTTGTTACAAACATGGAAATTCTCAGCTTTTAGGTCACTGAATGACCAAATGTTCCTTCACCAGCCACATCAAACCCACCCAGCACGTTGTGATACTATTCCCACATGGCTTTGATGTTGCTTGTTAATAAGAACAGACTCAGGAGACAGATCTTTTTGCTTTGCAATCTACTTAAAAAATATATTTGGCAAGAATGAATTTGCAGCACAGTAAAAGTGTTTTCAGAGAGCTCAGGGAGGCTCACAAGCTCCCTGGTCCATGCTTCAGCTACCTGCTCCCAGGCAGGGCAAGGTCATCTGCCCTGCAAATACCTTAGAGACCTCCCTGAGCTGGATCACTAGAGGTCTGGGGTACCCCTAAAATAAACACCTTTTGCCTTTTCTTTCTGTGTTCCCCCCGGTCTCTCAGAAAACAAAGGCTTCCATGTCCCTGTTCAGACTGCAACAGTTGCAGCAAAGGGTCTGGATGGGAAAAGCAGCCATTAGCAACCAAAGGGTCTGGAAAAAGCCCTAAAAGCTGCCCTGCTCTCACCTCTGTCACCACCTTCATCCTTCTCTGTAGCCAAGTGCTGCACAGAGAAATGTGGAATAATAAGGAGAGACACAAGGGAACACAAAACAGGATAATAAAAGAAACTAATCTCAGCAATTCACCCTCACTGGCATTTACAAGAACCTGCTTAATCAACAGTGGGGGAAAAAAAGGTGTTACAAAGAACACAGAGTGATGCCCAAGCATTTTCACAGTCCTTGTGATCCTACTCAGGCTCCTTGGAGCCACAGAAGCCACCTGGGTGAAGAAACCACAGGCAGAGCTCCTCTTATTGCAGGAGTCTAATAACAGCACCAGCCTTGAAAGCAATTCCTTTTTCATCCCCAGACTGCTCTGTGTGAGTCACAGCACTAATTAACATTAATTACTACCATAGCTTCAGGAGAACCTGCAGGGTCCAAATGGGATCAGTGCCTCCTCGTGTGGAACTCTGTGGATGCACGGAGTGCTGGCCAAGCTCCCTTCAAACCGTCATGCCCAAGCTGCTGTGACAGACATCTAACACAGCAGAGAGGGCAAAAGAGGGGCAGTGACTTCTCCTCCTAACTGCTTTCCAAGGGGTGGAACTCGAAGACACTGTGTCAGATGTCTGACATAAAGGACTGAAAACTGTGACCTTCTCTACTGACAGCTCTGCTTTTTGTTACTCTTTCATCTTAATAAGGAATGAAGATATCTTCAGCTTTTTCTCCTTCTGTTTTATTCTAGTGTATTACTTTTTATCAAATAACTATGGACTCTGAATCATCAAAGCTGCACACTTTGAGCTGCTGCAAACCAAGACCTCCAAAAGCCAACCAATCCACTCCTTTCTCTGGTTGGTTACCCAGGATGAGTGACACCCTGGGGACAGAGCAGCACTTCCAGACTCTGCCCATGTGCCTGCCAGTGTTGATGTGCTGGCACATACCTTGGGAGCAATCCTGATGTGCAGCAGGATGTTCTGGAAGTGGTACCCATCGCTCACTTGCAGAAGAGCCGTGTCCTGCCGGCTGTCGGAGCCGTCGTGGGCGTAGCGCAGCCGCCCGCCCGAGAGGTCACCCAGGCCCAAGGTGGCAGGGTCCCCAAGGGCCCCCAGCAGCCTCCCATGCTGTGGAGCCTCCAAAACCATCAGCACCACGTCCTCAGGATTGTCACTGTCCCCCAGGCCGAGCACCAGCTCCGATATCGTCCCGGTTTCCCCCCTGCCCACAAGGAGGGGCTCGTTCCTGAACACATACGGGGCCTGGAACACAAAAGCAGCTCTGAGGTGTCTCCTGGGAGACTGGATCATGATCAAAGGCTGGAATTAAAAGTTTGGGGATAAGGACATCAGCTCACTTCATCCCTGGAAATCTCCTATTTCACTCTCCACACCTTTTCCCCCAATGGGCAGATCTAAAGTATTTAGCATTTAAAGTGAATTAGTCCCATTAAAAGAAGATTCTCATGCCACTTTAGGCTTAGGAAAGGCAAAAACTTGGGATATTTATATAGAAAGCATCTGACTCCAGCTGATCCTCATTAGCCTTCTGAGATGACAGCAAAACTAGGCGTCTTCATCATCAGTATTTATTTCATTTCCAACACTCCCCACAGCCTCACTCAACTTATAGCAAAGATCTGCTAGAGGCCATATTTCTGCTGGTTTAAATTAGTTCTTTGTCACCAAGAAAGTTTCATTCTGCAGTGTCTATTGATCCCAATAAACATCTTTTGCCATGGGTAATGCACTGCCTCAGGAGGGAGGCAGTCCTGCAGAGACAAAGTCTGGGAATATCCATCAAGGAGCCAACTGCTGGCACCTCACCTGTGCACGACTTCCCAGGGTTATTAGGGATCAACAGGCAGAATTCCTATCATTAAACCTCATTTATGTATTCTGGGGCAGTGATGCAGCTCTCACTTAGGTGAACATCCTACTGAGGTAAACAAGAGATGAGGCTGAGCCAAGATCTCAGCACCAGCCAGAATCAATATACACACGGCACGATCAAAACCCACTGTTTGAATTATTCTAAAGGACAAACTAGAGCACTTCTAATTTCCAGAAGTTATGGGAATGACTAATATGGAATACAAATTACTCATGGTGAGGATGGGAGGCTGATCCAGGCTTGTAGGCAGGAAGGAGCCTGCACCAGAGGAGTTCTGTCAAGTCATTTGGTGCCCCTCTGAGGATGTAAATGAGCCTTAAGAGTAGCAGATTCTCTTTTGCACTTTAAGGTCTCTATTTGTAAGGATATGCCAGTTAGTCACAACTTCTGATTGAGCTTTCCACACTGGAAAAAGCTCAGTGCAAGCTGCAAAGCCTCCTTGGAAACCTGGAACCTGTAAAGGTGCCTGGACCCCCTCTGGGGTGACACCCATGTACTGTGCCACAGACTTTAAATAACAATAATACAGGAGACACAGACACTTGGCACTACCATCACCTTGTCCAGAAGTGGTGAGAAGTTTCAGAGACACACTTTAAATAAGCCATCCTAGAACAGTTTTGAACTTGAAGTGTCAAAGCTTTCCTGCCATTGGGATCAATCCTGGCCCAATTGCCCTGCAGCAGGAGGCTGGACTGGAGCATCAGCAGATCCAAAGGATGATTGGAGCAGTAGGGATCCCTTAGCCCTCGCTGATAATTGCTCTATGATTGCACAGCTGCAACTCCCTGCACAAGCAAAATGACACAGGCCAGCTTCTCCAGTCAATTCCCCAAGTCCCTTTCCTCCATCTGACTCTTGGCTGCCACCTCTAAGGGAAAGTTGAGTCCAATTTGCCTGATCTGAACCCCTGCTCAAGTTCTGCCCAGTTCCTTTGTTATCCTTGCAAGAAACCAGGGCTTCAAATGGTACAAAATTTGGGGCTGTTTCCAGGCTTTGTTACCTGTGTTGAGAAGGCTTGAATGTTGATCACCTCAAGGTGGGAGAATGATTCTTGATCACTGACCTTCAAGGTAAATTGTCCTTTCCTAAACAGGTTCCCAGCAAGACAAAATACAGGATAACATAAATTAATTAATTACTCTTCCAGGATTCAATAATGGTAAGCACATTATATATTCAGCAAAAGTGACTGGCTCAATGACAGATGCTTTAGCTCACGTTTTCTTCAATTATGTTTTTACAGTATTTTCTCCTGAAGATTCACAACAGTCACAACAGGTAATAAAACACCTTTAGCTGTGCAATAATACACCCTCATCTCCCTTTAAGTAATGTTATCCACATTGGATGGCATCCCCAAGATGAAGTGCCAATTCTAAATGTCAGCCACTTGCTGCTAAAGAAAAACGTCACTTTTCTGGCTTCAGGACTTGCCAGGATTTTTCCTTCCCATTTACTTTCCACCCAAACACCTTGAAGTTTAAAGTAACAGTATAAATAATAAATAGAGTAATAACTAGCAAAAAAGTAACTTTGTTTCTCAAGACAAGATGGTGATATTTCATGGTGACTAGCACATAGACTTAAAAAAAAAAAAAAAGCAGGATATAGAAATATGCCTGAACTAACCAGCTAACCCTTGGCAGCAGGACACCCTGCAAGTCTTCTTCAGATCTTATTTAGACCAAAGACCTCCAAAGGCAGAAATTCAGAACAGTTCCACCAATGTCACTCTGGTGCCAAGGCTTTATGGTGATGCAAATCAAGTGTGAAATTTGGCGGCGTGGCTGGCTTATTGCCTGGCTGCAGGAAAAATCTGCTTCCTTGCTACATCCTTGCAGTGTGAGCTTTGCCAGCTACTAATCACCACTAATTATTGCAGGGTACTAACAGAGCTCATACTGGAGGCAAACAAGGAATGGCTGAAGGCAAACTATGCCAGAGAGCACAGCAGTGACATCACTTGAGCATCTTCCCAACAATATCAAGAAACTGTGGTAACAGTCAGACTAAAATGCCAGTTTTAACTCTCAGCTGAGTATCCTGAAAATGGATAGATTCCTGCAGCCCAAAAGCACAGAAGGTTTGGGAGTTGGGTCACAGTGACCTTGTGTACCATGAACTGAGGAGTTACACTACGGGACAGTGTGGAAGTTGATTTAGCAGCATGGGAAGTGTGCCTCCCTGTAGGAACGCTTCCAAGGAAGAAGGAAATACCTGTTCTCAAGATAGAACAGTTTTTTTGTGAGGCAAGAGCTCAGCAAAAAGCTTTTCCCCGGTCACCTGGGCTCCTCTCGGCCGTGCACGAAGCGCACCCTCCTCTCCCGCACGTCCCTGCAGCTGAAGCTGCGGCCGCGGCTCAGCGGCGCCTCCCGCCCGTCCAGCAGCATCACCAGCCGGCCGGTGGAGGGAATGCTGTCCACGTGGAACAGCAGCCGGCCCGAGGCACCGTCCGGATCGCACACGCCCAGCAAGGACAGGTCTAGAGGCTGCACGCCGCCAATCCCCACCCTGAGGGTGCTGCTCACACGGGAGCTCCAGGGACTCCTGCTGGCTGAAGGGAAAGAAGGGAGAAGTGTTACTGCAGGAATCACAACTATTTTTTGGGTGCCCTGCTCTTTCCTGACTCAGGGGGACTGCAATCCATCCCAATCCCCACCACGACTTGGGCAAATCACTTCTCGCCTTGATTTCCACATCACAGAATTGAAAGCCAGCTGCAGACAGACTAGTAAATCTTCATTTAGTGTAAAGAATGGATAAGTAACCACCGAACTTGATTCAGGAGGGGATTTCCCCCAAGATATTTTGTCACTGGTTTTACACTGATGATAAATGGTGCTGCCTCTTGAGAAACACTCACCTTCTTCACACTCTCTGGTCCGTGTATTGCCATAGAAACCCTGGCCACAGGCAGAAACACAGATCTTATCCTTCAGAAACGTGGTGCTATCACAGAGGTGGCACAGGCTGCCACTGGCACACTCCAGGCATCCAGCAGGACAAGCTGCACAGGGTGGAAAGCACAACCTCACTGAGACACTGCAAAACCAGCGCAGCCACTGGCACGCAGAGCTGTCCCCAGGGTCAGAGCACAAACACCACTGTGTGTGTCTTACCTACCTGACAAAAAGAGCCAAGACAGTGGGCAAAGAGTTATGATACAAGCTGGCAAGAAGTTCCTTCCTCATGTGCCCACTGTCCCTGCACCAAGCTCACCGTGCTCACCTGTGCACTCACGCCGTGCCTCGTCTGCGAAATATCTCTGCCCGCATTTGGGAACACAAAGGCTGCCCAGGAGGAACAACGGGGCTGGGCAAAGGCTGCACTTGTCTGCTTGCTGGCACTGAAGGCAGGGTTGATCACACCCTAAAGAGACACAGGCAAAGAGTTTGGCTTGCCAGCTCTTGGGAGACAAGCAGGGAAACACGTTGGGAGTAACACTCCATATAAACTCACTCTGGCATGTGTCTGACTCCTGGTAAAAAGCTGGAGGACACTCCTCCACACAGGCTCCTTCGTGGAGAACGTGGCCTTCCATGCACTGCAGGCAGTCAGTCCTTTGGGGACCTTTGCAGGCATTACAGCTCCAGTCACACTCTGGAAGAAAACAAAAATCAGTTCAGGGCAGCCCTTCCTGGGGTGCTCACCCTGCACAAGGGCTTAGCACTCAGGGTCTACAAGCTGTAGGAAAACATCACTTATTTCCACTATGGAACACTCTGCTGGGGAGTTCTGGAAATCTTTCAAGTCACATGTCTTTTAAATCACTCCAAACTGCTGTTTCTGCAGCCATCCAGTGATGCAGGACAGAGAGAGAGACAGGTAAGTACAGGAGGCCAGATAAGCCCCCAAAAAGAGACTTATCCTGGCAAGCTCACTCGTTATCAGCTGACCCGTGACTAAATAAATTGCTGGACCTGACCCCTGAAAACTTTGCTGGCTCAGTTACAAAATCATTTACAGGACAGCAATTTTCAATAATCTTGTTCCACTGAAAGGCTCAAGTATGTGACAGCAGGCTGCCCAAAAAGCAAAAAAAAAGTAAAACTGCAGAAACCTTGCAAGCAACCTGTCACTGAGCAATTTTCCCCTTCCTACACCTTTTTTGAAGCAGGCCACCTGCACAGCTCCCCTTGCGGATTCTTAGCCAAGGCACTTGAATTTCTTTCTTTTTTCCTTTTTCCCCTTGAAACCAGCAGATATTTTTCACCTCTGCAAGTGTTGCTGGATAAATCCAGGTAATACTGCTGAGCACAGCTCTGGTACTGGCACTCCCCAAAGAGCAGGACCTTGGCTGCATCTCTGCACGACGTGCAGCCGGCGGCCGAGTCGCAGCTCCGGCACTGGCTGCTGCAAGCTGTGGAAACACAAGGAAAATCAGTGTCATTCCCCATGCACCAGCCAACTGCACCAGCACAAATGGTGTTACCCTGCAGCCTTGCCACTCCTCTGGTCCTCTGGGGAGACTTCAGAGTTTTTGCTTGTTTTGTTCCTTTTCACGTTCTCCAAAGTGTAAAGAGCCTCATTCCACTTGGAATGGGCTGGAATGTCCCCTCACGCTGCTTCTTCCTTTGCTCTGGACAGGTCAGGGTAAAACACTGACCCTAAATCCAAATCCCTGTCTCTGTTTTTTTAAATTTCCTTTGTGCAACCTGCATTTCATACAGCTCTTTACCCAGGAACACACAAATTTGGAGAGCAGAGTAGACTGCTGCAATTCTTGGTGGGACCAAAGGCCCATTTAGTTTCACTTAACGTTTCCACCTTTTTATCTGTGCACAGTGTGAAATTCTGGAGCTGCAGGGAGCAGTAAAGATGCCAGGAAAAAAATAATTCAGGGATTTACTGAATCTAGGATCAAAGTCCAGAGGTTCAGAATATTTCAACTCAGCTCTTTGATGTCCAGGAACTAAACTTCGCAGGAGGCTGTACGAACAGTTTGGGTGAGAAACACTGACATGTTAATTCAAAATACAGTTTTATAACCAAAAAAACCTCCAAATACCAAAGTAAATGTGAATATACCCACGTTGCTCTCACTGAAGCAAGAACCCAGTGTTTTTCAAAACAGTTCCTTGTTTTAGCTCCTCTAAGAAATGTCACAGAAGGTCTGCATTTTATTGATGTACAAATGATTTCTAGCAAGATGTTTACCTAAAGAATCAAGCAGCTGCTTTTAGATGCTGTGGTGCCACTCTGATTTTTCTTCACTTAAGAATACTACATGAAAAAAATCACTTTTTATGAAGTGCTCCTAAGAACCAACTCAAAAATACAGTAAAACATTCTACATGAGGTCTAAATCCATGGAAATCAGGAGGCATGCCAGAAGAGTAAGCAAAAACTGTATCTGGAAGCAAACCTGTCTGCTTGTTTTATCAGCATGACTCCATATCTGCATTTTTAAGACCATGAAGGACTCGTTAAGCTTCTTGCTGTTCCTGGGCCAGGATGTCATTGAGTTTAAAAATATCTCCCAGAGCCCATACGGGCACTCAGCATCTCTCTGAACCTCATTCCAACCCCAAGTTCCTCAAAAGTGCACAGAGACTAAAATAAATGTTGAAGAGAGACCAGATTTTCTCAGCCTAACAGGCAACCTCCGATTAAACAATCTTCATTCCCTCCAAGTGGCAGTTTCCCAGCAGCCTGGGACAATTTGTATCTCTGTGGCTTATCAGCAGCACTTGAAAAGGCACAAGTGACACTTGGAATGACAAAAATCCAACACACTTGGCCTTGAGCCCTCTGCTCCAAGGATTACAAACACTTCTTAAAAAGCCATTTGCTATAAAGAGATTAGAGTAGCTGAATTGGCTTGCAAAAAAAAAAAAAATCTATTTGCAGTGGAGCCCCTGAACCAAATTCAGGAAGGGTACAGGCCTCAGAAACATTCCTGGTCTACCTTGATATCCTGAGCCAGGAGCTATCCACAGGAAAGCTTTCATTAGAAAGGGGCATTAATTAGGAAGGGAGATATCCTGGTGCAGCAAGCAGTAAGAGAATCCCTATTGCAGGAGAAAACTGAGTATTTTATTGAGCTTGTAGGAAACCAGCCAGAACAGCAAGAATCCTTTTTTTTAATTCCTATTTTTTATTGCTTTTCTTTTTTTATTATTATTGAATAGCCCTTTTTTTTCCCCTCAACAGAAAAGTGGTACAAGTCCTTCCAGCTATTTCCTTGAACTTATGTAAGGTGTCTCCATTTCTGCTGATCAGATGGAAATAACAGTTTCAGGAGAACCATCAATTTCAACAAAAGGCAGGTAAAGCTGACAACCACACCAGTTTCCTCCTACAGGACCTCATCAGTGACAAAATTTGGTCTAGGTAGGATGACACTGATACCTGGACTCAGTGCAACAGAGTTATTTTATCATAAATCAGGAGAATTTAAATCAGGTTAATGCAGGGCTTCACAAACCTGAGTGTTCAGGTTCACAGTGACCAAACCACTTCAGTATTCACTCATTTTTAGGTGTGTGTATTACAGTGGGACAATTCAAGCAGGGCTTTTCTCAGTTTTTTATATGTTTGGGCCATGCCATTTTGCATTTTTGAACATCAAGCCAAATAATTATGAGAGGAATAACGCAGGGCCAGAGTGAACACAAAATAATAAAGGAAAAGAGAGATTCACCAAGGATAGCAAGAGTAGGATAAAACATAACTTAATATCAGATCAACTCCACCAGATCATTAGGATGGGCTCAGGTCTGTGTACCTTGTTTCTCCTGGGGTTTCACATGAGGAGAAATGGACAGAAATGTTCCAATGCAGCTTCCATGGCATGTAATGGCAGGTAGAGCAGTGGGGAGGGGGTTTGCCTTAGAAAGGATTGATTAAAACCGGTCTCAACTTGCCAGGCTTTCATCAAATCCAGAATCCATCACAGGGAAACCTACACAGATTTTTACAGCAAGACACAAAGCCTCCTGTCTTTGAGGTCAACAACAGAACTGCAACTGTTTTCAAATTTCAACCCTGCTGTAGGCCCTGCTCCTGAGGCAGCTCATCACCTCTGTCAACACACATCGTGTTTTTAGGCACTTGAAACCCTTTTTTTTTTTTGCAGGCAACAGGAACAGTGAGCAAAGGAACAAGAAAAGACACGTTGGTAAGTGCACTGTGGAGAGGAGAGATGCTGGGGGAGAGGCACTCACGTCTGCAGGTGTCCCTGGCATCCCTGTAGTAGCCCAGGGAGCAGAGCGGAGCGCACGCGCCCGTGTGCGACAGAACCAGGCTGGCGGAGCAGGAGGAGCAGGACAAGGGACCCTCGCCAGTGCAGCTCTTACAGGAAGGGTGGCACCCTGCAGGGACACCAAAAAGCAGTGTTTCTGTTCAAGGAAAAGCAGGTCTCACGAGCTTCAGCAGAAACACTCTCAGAGACTCAGAGTAAGGATGGCAAGCACCAAAAGTTGCTGCCAAATCTGAGCCCTCAGTGGTGCACAGTGCCTGTGCCCAAGAAAGGATCCTCTCCTTTCTTGCTCTTTTTACCCTCGACTCTTCATCCTTCCCTTCTTAAGAAAAACCCTTGCAGGATCTGGCCAGGACCTCTCTAACAGAAAAGAGTGAAAAAAGGTCTAGCACATACCTCCCTCCCATGCTTTCTCCCAGCTAGCTTCAGGTTAGATCCTCTTTGTCTATGTAGGAACCATGTAATGCTTTTCTGACAGTTCCACACTTCCCTGAAGGTTCACATCCATCCCTTCAGCAGGAATTGCACTGATGGAGACCAGACTATCTCTGTGCACCTTCTCCCTATTTCCCTCTTGACTTTCCAGGCTCATTTCTTAGTCTGACCGAAGTGATTTAAAATACCACAGTGGCTGAGGCCAATGTACCCTATTACTTTCTCCAGAGAGGTTACATACACAATTATTAGTCTGTTTTACTTCTTGACAGGCCTTTACCTAAAGATTGATGCCATCATTACACCTATCATGATAGGTGTAAAATTAATCATGAGTGAGAGCGGGCAAAGGAATCAGAAGTGACCACACTGAGCTGTGCTGGGGATCTTAAAAGCCAGAACAAAATGTCCTATGAGCTTTGACACAGTCCTGAAATATGCATAACTCCTTTTAAATGAAATCTTTAAACCAAAGGGAAGAAACGTTACCCCCAGGCTTACATTTCCAGGAAGGCAAAACCTCTCTCTCCCTCTCTCTCACTCTCTCAGGGGCCTTTCCAATCAAGTGTCACAGAGTATGTTTCATAGCTCTGAGATCTCATTTGTCAAAAACAGGTAAATAAACACACAGCTCCCAGAATGCTGGAGAGAAGCTTTGAAATATTACCCACTCTAAACTAGATTAGGAAATGCCACTTCCTGCAAAAAGAGCATCTACATTGTGCTGAGTATCTGGTCTTGGTTATTTTCTCTGAAACTAAAAACCCTTTGCTCAGCTTTGAGCTTTACCACATCTCTGTCAGCTGCAGAACAAGAAAAGGAACCTGCTTCCTTCTAAGAGCCCAGGGAGTACAAAGCAGCTCAGACAACGACTGGAATATGAAACCACATCAACAACTAAAAATGGAGGAGATGCAGGGACACATTAGAAAATAAAATGCATCACGAGTGCATCCATAGCTCCAGCCTAAAAAGTTGAATGAAATTGGCTTTCTGTTTTAGGAGCTACTACAAGCCATCACCTTCTGGACCATTACAGAAGACAAGCCTCAGTTACAGACCTTAGTTAGAGTGATGCTCCATCCCAGGCTGCAAAATATCCTGAGAAACCCCCACCAAAAAGAAAAAAAAACCTGCTCAAGTGCAGTGTCCTGCCAGCTGGACAAAGCTTCTCTGCTGAACAGGAACCATTCCATGGAAGTTGTGCCAAGGATGCAGGCAGCTCGTGGCAGCTGCAGGAGGGGTGTGTAGGAGCACTCACTCTTGCAGGCACCGTTGTGGCTGTAGTGTCCTGGAGGGCAGTGAGGCAGGCACAGATCCCCCAGGAGCAGGTGACGGCTGTTCTGGCACTTCAGGCACACGCTGCCGGTGTCCCGCAGGTTGGCCACGCACTGCTGGCACAGGGGGTGGCAGTCTGGAGGGAGCAGGGAACAAGGGACACTGAGTACACAGGGACAGCACAGAGCTTAGCTCAGAGCTCCAGGAGGGTATTAGGGATGGAAGTGTGAGAGCAAATCCTGCTACCTGGAACTCCTGCATCTGAGGAGCGTTCCTTTCCTCTTGTGCTCTTCCTGAGGACCACAACCTTTTCACTTGTCCTCTGCATCCCTCCTGCCCATCCTTAAGTGAGCTTGGGAAAGCTTTGCACAAAGCCAGCTCCAAGCCCTTTGCTTCCCAAGACTCTTCTCTGATTCTGAGTGCCTCTGCCTACAGGATTCTCTTGAACTCCGCTGAAGGCCTCAGGCACTCACCTCCCTCTGCTCCCACCATGGAAAAACGAGGAGCAGAACCTGTACAACTGTATGACCTTCTCCTGTAGTTCCTGCTGTTCACATTTTCCCACACAAATGAGACATCCATACCCTGAAACAGCCACAGCAGTCCTCAAAGTCAGGCCAAGAGTGGCATCAGAGTGCCTCAAAACCTTTTCCTTTTTCCATTTTTCCCTAGCAGGACACAAGCTTGTGTCTCCTGACCTCTGCCTGAACTTAGGTGCTTCAAAAGGTTTGACAACAAGCCTTTTGTGTGCACAAAGGTGCAGTGTAAGGCAACCTGGAAGCCAAATTAATCCTCATTATGGTAATTGAGAAAATTATAAAGGAAATGACAACTGTCTTGAAAGATATGTAACCATGAGGCTTGATTTGAGTGCCTGGCCTCTTGTCAGATTTCTGCTGCAGGTTCACCTTTCTGCCTTTTGTCTCCTGTGACAGCACTACTATAGATTGTCAGGCAATCTAAATTTACAAGCTGAAGACAGGCTCACATGGGAGCCTGGAGGAATTCTGCATCCATAGCTGCAGGAGCACAGCAGCAACTGGAGCCTTGTCCCAGTGCATGTCACACACAGTGATTCTCACCAAACACTGCTCCAAAAACCCAGAGGCACCTCAGAAATTGGTCCAGTCCTGACTGCAGGCAGGGATCCAAGCTTCTTAGAGAGCTGCCTCCTTCACCTCCTGCTTTTACAGGGTATAGAATCCATCAAGTTTCTGCCCTGTGCTCTTTGGAGCTGGGAAATTACCAGCCAGAGTTGGGGTGAAGGTGTGCAGGAAAAGAGACTCTGTGCTTCAGCTAAAAAAAGCAGCACACGAGGTCATGCTCCTCAACTCAGAGACCAACCCCAGAACCTCCTCAGAGGGGTTACAGCTCATTCTGCAGCTTCCTACAGCTCAGGCTAACAACTCCATACCCAAGGCAAAAATCCCATCAATCTTCACAGCCAAAATCCCAAACCTACACTGACACCAGGGTGGAAAGAGCTGCCATCTCTCTGGAACCCCTGGAGCCAGAAAGGATCACATGCAGCCCACCTTAGGGAGCAAGGACTATGAAAAAGGCCCTGAGTACCTGTAATTTGTGTGGGGTGATGAGTTTTAGGCACTTATAACCAATAAAATCGAATCAGTTTTTTGTTCTTCCATGTTTACCTGGTAATATGTTGACCCTCCTTACTGCTAGAATAATACTCCTCCAGTTGAATCTCTTGCTGGAGCCACTGGTCTCTAATAAAGACCTTTGGCAGGGTATAAAGAGTAACAAACCTGGTCAAAAGGTTTCATAAGTAGAGTATAAAAATAGGCTGAGAAAATGTAGGATATCCAAAAAGTCAGCAAAAACCCTAATTCTCCCAAACTAACATTTAAAAATCTAAGTATCTACAAAACTCTGTGCTGCTGCAGTGGAGTTTTCTCATCACAAGCCTCTATTTCCACTCCTCCAGTGGAAAGAGTTTTCTCAGTTGCTGTTTTAGGATGAATCAGCCCCATCACTCTCTTGTTCCTTTGCAAGCCTGGAGATCAAAGCACACACACCACCACCAAAAAACCCAGGGCTGACTCTCATGGTGAATTTGAGGGACATTGGGGAGCAGTGAGAGTGAGGGAAGAACTGAAGTGCTTTGTTTAGGGAGAGATGATTTCACTTTTTGACAGCAGGCTGCCTTTGAAGCAAGGACTAACAGAAGGGGATGTTTTCCTTGTGCTTCTCAGTAACACCCCACAGCCCTGCTTGTTTCCTGCTTCTGCCTTCTCCCTGTCACTCCTCCCTCCAGCTTGTTACAGCCTGTGGGATTTGGGTTTTCTGGAGCCTTCACAGCCCCAGCTGCATGCAGGTCAGTGAACACAAGTTAGTTAATTCCCTCAGACCCCTTCCAGTATGCAAACTGGATTCTCAGCAAGTCTGTCACCACTTTGCTTGTAGTGCCTATGCCTCCCTCCTCATCTTCATGAGACTGCTGATTTTCCTTCCACTCTCCAAGCAAAATGTTTTTCTGCTCCCCTTCCAGCTGGCTCTGATTTCCTCCTTCTTCACCTCTATGCAAAAATAACCCCATCACCTATCACTGATTTCCTATAAAGCAACTTTCACTGTAGAGCAGAATGGAAATACTTACATGGATTTCCAGAGTCACTTGACTTCCACACCCTCTTTAGCTTTCTCTTAGCAAATAAAGCAAGAAAACGGTGCCCTTCCTATATGGAAATCATCTGTTGCAGATTGTTCTAAGACACAAGAGGCTGTTGGGGAGACAAACCATCTCTGAAGTGTTTGTGAATGCTCCCAAAGGAAACCAGTGGCATTTCTGCCTCTCAGCTCCACCATTAGCTAAGCAATCACCAGCTCATATTGTTTAAACACATCACCCCTCTGAGGGGCTCTCCAGAAAAGTATTTCCTGATGAAAGTTTTGTGCTGTGCTCTGAGACCTGAGGTTTACTACAGAGCATGACTTAAAATCAGCACTGAAAATACTACACACTTTATAGGCACCTCCAAGTGCAAAAGGTCTCTGGTCTTACAGTGAATCCAGAAAGCAAGTCAGTGTGGTTGGTTTAAAAGGATATGCAACATTGACCAGGATTTCTGGCTTGTTTTGGTCGTTGGAATGTTTTTCTTGTCTCTCTTTTCCAAGGCCTGAAAGGGAATCTGTCACTCAAACAAGTGAATTCCTGGTGAAGTGCAACCACGTTTGCAGGGATCTGCCTGCATCCTGTGCGAGAGCTTCCCTTTGCAGTGAGGAGGAGATCCAGCTGGATGGTGCCAGGCACAAAGGAGCCCAGAGCAAAGCAAGGAAAGGATTTTTCCTCCTCTGGCAGCTCAGCTGCTGATTCTGTAGGAGCCTGCACGTCTGTGAGTGAGTGGAGCTAAGCCCCTCTTGCTCTGCTCAGCCAAACTCCAGCTCTCTGTGATGATATCAATGTGTCCCTAAAAGGACAGCAACAGCTCATTAATTTTACAAGGAACTGAGTATATTTCTTGTTGTCAGAGTGTCCCTTCTGGAATTTTAAGAGCAAGGCAGCAAAGCTTGTTACAGGCCCCCTCCTGAGCGAGCTCTTCTGGTTTAGCTTTGAACTTTTTCCCAACTGCACACAGCCTAAGAAAGCAAGAGCCTGCAGAACACAGGGATTGGGAGCTCCCTTGCAGCTGGAAGATGTAGCTGGAGCTCAGACCAGCCAAGGGATTCTGTATCAGTTGGTGTTCACAGTTTTTTTCCACACCAGTCCCTCTGCATTTGTCTAATTGCCCCTCCACGCAGGCAGGAAAAGATCAACAGGGAAGCTTCCAGATCAACCGGGAAACCTCAAATCTGAAAAGTGAGGGCAGGGGTTTATGAGCAGGACAAGACTTGCAGCAGTGGTTGGGATTTTTAGACTGGTGATGGCAAAGCTTCCTGAAGCTGAAGTCGAGTTGGACAAGAGAGAGAGGAAGTCAGAGAGTTTTCAAATGGGGAAAACAAAACCCACAGAAGCTGTGAGATCCAACAGAAAATGCCTAAAGTCTCAAGCACATTCCTGTACATACACTTGGGCTATAAAATAAAATTAAATTAACCAACTGAGCACTCTCAGGGAAGAACTGGCACAAACTCTGTGTGCCCAAAACAGAGCTCAGAGACTCATTGATTTTTTAAAAGTTGAGGACTTTCTTCTGCTTAAATGTGAAATGGTTATTTGATTAACTGCTCAAAACAAGACCTTTTCTTTTTTTCCCCTATTAACAAGGCAAATGTTCCAATCCTCATTCAGGTAACATGCATTACACCAATAACACATTTACAATAACACCATTAATTCCCAGGCAATGGTTTGGAATGACAGCTGGTTTTCTCCAGCCTCTGTGAAAGATTTTCCCCTCCAGGTCCATAAAGTATGGCAGGTGACTATAATGCACAGCAGGCCCTATAAGCTGTAACACAATTCTGCCTGGAGGCTTGGGAATTAAAGATAAATGGGAAGATAATTGTAAAAATATATTGCTTTGGGAAGTGAAGGAAAAAGCTTTGTTAGATTCTGATGCAAATCATATCTTATGAGAGTGTCAGGAGTTTTAATGTTCTCTTTTATGGGACAGCTGCTCTTTAACTGATAATTAATAACTTGCAAGGGCAAATTCAGCATTTCAATCAGTGCTGAATGAGAAGAATGAGTGAAACTTAACAACCTGGATGTGGAGCTCTTTATGTCCAGGAGAACTGGTGACAAACATCCTTTGCTGAAACACCACACACAAATTTAGCACAAAGAGCAGCAACAACTTCAGACTGCAGATCCAGGGCCAAAGCACAACTTTTTTGTCAAGGCAAGAAACCTCAGTTATGTTCCCCTGCAAGGGTTCTCACAGCACTTTCTCACTCCTCATACACTTTCTTTCCCTGCTCCTTTTGTCTCTGCAGGCAAAACAATCATTTTTGTTTAAGAGGAGGATGAAGAAATAGTTCATAGAATTAAGCTGTGGAGAGCAAAGAGACAAGTCTTTCATAAAAAAAAACCCAGGACATAGATGCAAGCAAAAGAGAAGACTCTGTGAAGGGAAATCATATTAAACTGAGAACAATAGTCTCTCAATGGATTTATTTATTACTTCTAATGCATTTTTCCCTTTTCTTAGGATTCCTTATCTCATTTGGAACTGTTCAGCCTGGATTAAGCCTCACACACCATAGCTTTTCTTGATAAAGAAAAAAAAAAGCTTGATAAAGCTCAGAAATTGTTGGAGCAGTTCCCAGGATATGTTTATATGTGTCTGTGTGACGGATTAAAAGCGATTTTTCTTTTTAAACAGATAAATGCAATCAGTGGTTTCAGATGATGGGCTTAAGTGCAGGCACTGAGCACCCACAGAGCACAACCCCTATCCAGAAATCCTATTACCTCCCAAAAAATGCACACAGCAATGCTTGCTGTGCCAGCTTTCCTTTAGGGCCCCATAAACTGCTTCTTTGGATCACAAATTTTAACTGAACTCCTTTTCCTGAAGGTCTGAGCAGGACCTAAGCAGCTTTCCTGGCAGTGTGAAGCAGCAGTTGCATGGCACAGACAGACTCACCCACACAATACCCCACCAGGTTGAGGTACTGCTCCTCCTTGCAGCCTGTCCTGCACCTCCCACGATCCAGAGTGGCATGGGGGTGGCAGGTTGAGCATTCCCAATCAGAGGGGCCATGGCATGTCTTGCAGGATGGATGGCAGGCTGAGGAAGAAAATCAACACTCCTGGTTATGCTCCCTGTGCACCCTCTCCCCTCCCTTCCCAAAACACCAGCTCCCACCATCATTTACTCCTACCAAACATGGGCATAAAATGGCCTAATGGCACCAGGGACTGCAGGGCTGTGGTTTAGAAGGCTCTTACATCCTCATTTTGAATAAACAAGATGAGGAATGGGTTGTCAGTTTAAAAAATGTGATTTGTTCCTTGCATTAATCAAGGTATAGATCTACACACAGTATAAAAGAGAGAGAGATTGGCCCTGCTATTCCTCCCTCCAGCATATGCTTGTGCATATAAAAAACCAGAGTGGGATGCACAGGGGAGATAAATTAAACTTCTCTTGGGACTCTATGAACATCATTGTGGAGCTTGATATGCATGAGAGGAAAACTGAGGAATGATTTTGCCAGCAAGCCCTCCCAAACTGAAACCTCTAAAGCAGGAATGCCCTGCCAGCTCATTAGCCACTCTGCCTGCTAAAAGCTCAACAAAGAGATGGCAGAGAAAGTGGCTTAAGAGCTCTCAAAAATATTTCATGGACTGCTTTTGTATTCTTCCAGCTTTAAAGACAGATGTCAGATTTCCATGCTACAGATCTGAGGGAGATAAAAATACTACAGCTAAGAGTCAGTAAAAAAATTCTTAAAAACTACTTTCAAAGCTCTTTATGAATAAAAGGACACAGCTTGCAAGATGTCACTTTCCTGACACTGAAATTTTATTTCTAAGACATTTATATAAGCCTGGAACCACGTAAAGCAGCACTCAGCAGTTACCTCAGCTCTAAGGTGCAGTGCTCACCTCAGAACTGATCAATCTGTCCAATAGCCTGACAAATAAATCTATTCATAGACTTGTTCCTTGGCTGAATAAATTGAATAAATAGAGGAATTGACTTTAGGAAAGGTTTTTCTCTCTAAATTTGAGGCTTTGCCTAATAAAAGCATTTCATTTTTCAGTGCTGTCCATTGAAGAGTTTTTTCTACAGCACACAAGCTAGGAACATCATCAGGGAAACAGTCCTGAAGAGCAAAACTCAGTGCAATTTATGATTCCAAGTTACATCTCTCTCCCATTAGGAGGAGATTCCATTCCCTGAAATTGGACTATCCTATTCTCCCCTGAAAAAACTTAAACAGCTTCATAAAAACCTGCCAGCATCTCTAAGTACCCTGAGCAATGCCCCCCAGGCCGTGCATGGGATGAGATGCAGCAGGGCAGCTGCAGGTGACTCACAGGAGCAGCGATCCCCGTGGCTGAACAGCCCCTCGGGACATGCAGGGAGGCACCTGCCCTCCAGCAGCACCTGAGAATCTGGGCAAGCTGTGCAGTCCTGGGATGAATTCCCCATGCAGCCTGCACAGGAGGAGTGGCACTCTGCAGGGAAGGGAAGGGAGAAACAAGAACACACAGAAAGCCAAATTAATTCTGCCTTATTTCGCTTGTTACTGCTTCAAAATATGGCCAGACTGCTTTGTTCCCAAGGATTTCTCCTTTACAGGATCCTCTGCTTGTGGGAGGTGGAAAGGAGTACAAAGTGGAGAGCAGTTCCTGAAGATAAGGAGCAAGCAGAGACAGCTGCATATTTAATATTTCTTTGCACCCACGCAGTTCATTACTGAAATGCAAAGCTGAGCTGCCCAACACTGTGTGATGCTGTTGGCCTCCCCAGAACAGCTCTGGGGTTCTGCAAACTTACCAGCTGCTGAAATCACCTTCTGTTGTCACCCTGCACTACTCCAGGCAGGGTTTCCTATCACTGTACAGTTATCATCAGCCATTCTGGAGCAAACATCCACTGAGGTGGACTGGTCATCTGAAGGGAATGCCCATCACAAGGATGATCCAGCAAGAAGGAAGAGTGCAGTTAAAAACTGACCCTAAACCAAACCATCTTCAGCTAAGCCATCTGATCAAATAAATACATAAACTCACTAGCTAAAAACCTCATACTTATTAGAGCAGGAGCTGGAGGCCACAGGTTCCACCATGTGAGTTGAACATAGACCTCTGGGGAGACAAGACACAGGGGTGGACAGAGGAAATGGAATTAAATAAAATAATATATACAGCTACACCTAGCTGGCTGCCAGGGAGATCTTTAAGGCCCCTTCCAACCCAGGCCATTCTATGACTCTACAAAAGCAACATTTTGCCCTACATATGAACACACTTCTGTTCTGCACATTGTTGTGGGTTTGCTTTTTCTAAAAGGTTGGACCTACAAACCTTGCATGAGTATTTTATAGTGAGAGCTCAGAGTCTGACATCTTGAACACTCACCCCTTTCTACAATAAATCAAACTCCCACCCTAATGCCACCCCTGACACAGCAGAGCCAATACCACGAGGGGCTGTGCTGGGATTCTTGCCCCACCACTTAATTCAGTGCTGTCAATGAGCTCTGCTCAGGTCTGTTCACCCACAAAAAAAAAAAAAGAAGCCACTTATTCCTTTTTAACATCCTCTAAAGCAAAAAAATGAGCTTGTACCCATTCCACTGAGCTGAGACAAAGAGATAAAATCAAAATAACTGGATTTTAAATTATGTCCACTTTTAAAAGATAGGTTTTTTTCCAACAGGAAGAAACAGCCATCAGTAGTGTTGCTGCTATTGTTATTACTACTACTTTACTTGAGTCACTATCTCTCTGACTGGTGGGAAGCCACACATACCCCCAGTGTACATCACATTACCCACTTTTCCAAACTCTAGCCTTCATGGAAATGCTTCCTAGTTGGTATTTCAGGAGCAGGGATGGCAGGTGTGCTGCAGGGCATGTAGAAGAGCTTCCTCAAAAGAAAAGACTGCTGTGGGATGTCTTGACCTGCTCCAAGGGCTAAGAAGGAGAAAGCTCAGTCTTTTTTGAAAAGGATTTAAGGATTGATCCTGCTTCAAAGTAAGTCAGTGCTAAAAATCACACACTCAGCTTCAATGGAAAGGAGGCTATGCTGAGCTGAGCTGTGCAGGCTTGAACACAGGCATTTGAAAATAAAGTACCTGAGTCTTTTAGTCATGAGCCTGATGGAGATTACATTTTCCCTCACAAGTACTAGGATCTGCCATTTGGAAAGTTACAGAGTTTAAACACTCAGGGCAGCCACAAATCAAAGGTGGTACAAGCTCCTCCCAAACACCCAAAGCCCAGGGCTGTGAAAAGCTCTTCTCACCTCTGCAGACCCCTGTGCTATCCACATGGAAGTGGGATGGGCAGGCAGGGAGGCAAAGGCCATGGAGAGCTCCTTCCTGGGCCAGGTGAGGCTGCAGGACATCCTCGGGCTCCCGGCACTGCAGGCACTGCGCGGCCCCCGGGCCGGCACAGGAGTGGCAGGATGGGTGGCAACCTGGGCACAGGGGAGAGAGCCAGCAGAGCCACAGCTTTACCAGGCACAAGGACAAGGGACAGCTTTCCCAAGGCCCAACAGCATCTGGTCCTGCTTTCTACAACAGAACAAGGGATTTTAGAAAAATACCTTGACATCACTCCCCTCACCCCCAAGGAATGGCTCTTTGCCTGATGAACAAATAAAAAAGTGCAGCCCTGTGCCACAGGCAGCCAATTCTCCTTTAATTTCTGGAGCTGCAGCACTGAGCTCAATCTCACTAGGAGGAACAGCAAGAACTGACAGTGTGAAGGGCTCAGATGAAGCAGAAATTCACCTTCCCAATTTTCGCTTTTCCCACTACTGCAAAGATGAACTCAGTCTTTGCAAATCTACCAGATGTATGTGGAATTTCATACCATGAATGTGTGGAATTTCATACCAGCTGTATGTGGAATTTCATCCACCTCTTAACTCACGTTGAGAAAAACAACAATGGGAGCAATGTACATTTATTTCAGCAGCGTACACAGAGAAGGAAAATAAGAAGTCCCTAAAATCACTAAATGCTGGGAGTGTGAAAGCAGAAAGTATGTGGGAAAATTCACTTTTTCTCAAAGCAGAAAACAATCTGCAGGGAAGGCAGGAATTAAGCACTGACTGGTTCAGCATGGGATAGAGGAAAAACCAAACCTGGTTTACAGCAGCTGGGGAGCTTATTCCAAGTGCAGAGCTTACCCTTGCAGATGTTGTGATCCTGGTAAAAGCCCTCTCCACAGCTCTCCAGGCACTGGCCCTGGCGCAGTGCCAGAGGGAAGGAACAGGAGGTGCAGTGAGTGGCCAGAGGTCCCTGGCACGTGGAGCATGAAGCGTGACAAGCTGATAAAGAAACAGAGCACACAGAAGTGTTTTTCACTCCCATTTTTACTCCTTGAGAGTGCTGCTGCTGACTACAGCCTTCTCCAGCTGTAGAAAACTCCCAGCTGCAATGACACACACCTAGGTGAACTAATGAGTGCAGAAGTGCCCATGTATTAATAAGTACTAACAGTATTAACTCTCACTCACACAATGTTTTGAATATGTATCTCAGCATGTTTCACAAGGAAAAGAGGTTATTTGAAATAACTCATCACAAGTGAACCTAAGAAAATAGCAACAAAAAAAATAAAATTCCCTGTCCCCGCTCCCATTTCTGTGCTTTCAAAATTCCCTCCCATCTCTGGGGAAGGGCAGACAACACGAAGAGGGTGCCCTGAGAGCCTAGGAAAGGGTCATGCAAAAATCCACCTCTTACCTCTGCACCTTCCATTGCCACTGGGGAAATGTCCATCTGGGCACTGAGGGATGCACTTGCCCTCGTGTAACAGCTTCCCTGCAGCACAGCTCACACACCTGCCTGCCTCTGGAGAGCACCTCTCACAGAAGTGGCCACAGGCTGCCAAGGGAACAGCTCATTAATGACATGTACTCAGCTGGGGGAGAGCAGCAGAGCCATCAACCTCTCCCCATGGATGGAAACCACCCTGTAAATCTTTACACGGCAGTGTACAGCAAGCAGCAGTTACCAGACTGCTCAGGAAGGAGGGGGGAAAAGGTGATTTCAAAAAATGGCATTTTTCCCCCTCCTCCTTTTCTTCAAAGTGGGAAAATGCAGCTTAAGTCAAGCATGATAATTTTTCTTATCAATTCTTGTGGTCCATATTATCCCAAGCAATCAGCTTGGAAGTGAACTGACCTGGTGTCCAAGAGCACCATGGAACTCTGGCTTCCCTAAGGCAATATGCTGCTGGATATTTAGAAGAGTCAAGCATTTTACTTAACCAATTTCTGTTTCTTTTCACTAGATAAAGCAGATCTCCAGCTGGGTATCAAAATGCATGGTTTTAGATAGAAGGTGAAAAGTCTGACTCTCAGAGGTTTCAAGGAACAGCTATGGGGTTTCAAGAAACCACTGGCAATAAAAGCCAAACCTAAGTTAAATTTAAGCTTGAATTATTTTCAGCTACAAGATTTCAAGCCTGCACACTTAAAACACAGGTGAACAAAACTGCCTGGTACAGACATCAACCAAAATGAAGGGGAACCTGGTCATCCAGAATAAGCACAAAGAGCAAAAATTTTGCCACCATGTTCCAGCTTTTAAGCTCTGTGTAGGGAGCTGTGGCCCAGGCACACCTGTGTGAGCCACACACTTGAAGCCCAACAAGCCCTGACTGACCATGGATAGTCCTCCCAAGCAGCTGGAGGTGGCTGCCAACAGCAAAAAAAAAAATTAGACTGGACTGCATGTGGCAAATGTGAGATTCCTTGTTGAGATTTCCCCCCACTCCCTTTCAGGATCTGTTTGAATTTTAATTCCCTCTAGCCACCTCTTCTCCTTTTTTCCCAGCAAAGCTTCCCAGCTCCCAAGGCACATCTGCTGTGCAGGTATTAGTTACTGTGATGCTGAATTATAATTAAATTTACAGAAACCTGCTGGCAAAGGCCATTTTTCTTTCCCCAGAAAAATGGATTTGTCAAGGCCTCAGAAACAACTCAGGTTTTCAAGCTGCTCAGTAAGGAAAAACCCCTTAAACCTTCCAGCATCTGATTAGCTTAAATGAATTAATAATCTCACAAACAAACAGCAGCTTCCCTCATCCAGTGCAAACGCACAAGGTGCAGCTGGCTTGTCAGACATGAATAATTCTCAGCTGCTGCACAGCTAAATGAAATATTGATCCCTCTAGTGCAGAGCATTTCTCTCACAGGAATTTACCAGTGCAGATGCCATCCTTTGGGTAGAAGCCCTGGCCACAGCTGGCCAGGCAGAGCCCCTCCTGGAGCACGTGTGATGGGTCTTTGCAGGACAGGCAGTGGTTCCCAGCGGCTCCCCAGCACGAGGAGCAGGACTTGTGACAGGCTGCAGGGGAGAGAGAAGTGTAGGATTAGCCAACAACCTGCTTCCAACCAGCTCTTGACAAAAAAAGAGCCTGCACCACTGCTCTGCAGGTTTGCTCAGGCTTTCACTGCTACAGAAGATGAAAAATAACAACCACAACCCACTGCTCATCTCAGGTGAGAATCTTTCATCCAAGCCATCCCCATCTTCCAGCTGTGTTTTGCACGTGGAATGTGACAGCAGCACAGATCAGAGCAGGTGGTGTAGCTGTTATCAGTCCAGGAGGAGTGTTGGGAATACTGTAAAGTCCCTGGTGCCAGGGGCTGCACAGGCACAAAGGGAAATAGGAAGAGATCCCATCACAGGCTACTTAAAACTCAGATCCTCGGGGTGACTGCTGACAGTAACCCAGCTCTGGGCACAAACACAGAACTGCACAAACACAGAACTGCACTGCAGGGCTGCAATCCAAGTTGGCAAAATGAAAAACAAGCCAGCCTGCTTCCAGAAACAACAACTCCTGTCCTTCCAGGTGCAAAAGGAACTGACTTATCAGGAATCCTCACATGCTCTGCCTGAGTAATTCCTGGGGAAAATATGGGACACAGACTCCTACCAAATCCTGTGCTACCAGTGTTGTAGCAACAGTGCAAATTACAGTTCTTTTAGCTGTTAAGGGTTTTGATTTTTTTTTTCCTCAATTACACCCAAATATGTTCCAAAGATGTTCTTCAATTAATTATTTCACAATAAGGCAGGCACATGCTTGTGCTCCCAGCCAGCGGCAGGTGGGAGAAAAGGGAACTTCTTGCTGTTTGCCCTGCAAACATGTCTGAAGTTGCAGCCACCCAAGAAAACCTCATCTGTCAGTAGCATGAGTGCAATGCAGAAACCAGCAGGCACAGCAGCAGCTCATCCACAGAACTAAGAGCACATTATTATTATTATACATGAGTCATATGGCACAGAGGGGCATTACACCCCATCCCAGGGGATTTCCCTGCTGCCCAAGGCAGGGAAGTGCTATCAGCTCCATCTCACATGGAGGGAACTGGAACACCTGGGGTTAGAACAGGGAGTGTTCAGTGGGCAAGGCACAGGACATTTGAGCTCATGCCCAGCACATGGCATTGTGGATGCTCCTTCTCCACACTTCCACCTTGGTTTATTTTCCCTTTTCCTGTCTTGGTTTGCTGTTTGCTCTCCCTCATTCTCACCTTCCTGCATCCTCCCCGATCATTCCAGAATCCTGTGGCTCTTCTGGTTCCTGAACACTGCAATGTGAGGAGTGTCTCAAAAGCACCCTGGGCATCCTGTACTGGAAAGGATCTTCCCCTCACAATCCCAACACAAGGAACACCAACCATCCCATCCCAAGGCAGAGCTTGTGCACAGTTTCCTGCTCCAGTCAATAATTTCCCTTGCTGATAAAAAAACCTGCATCTCATTCCAGCTTGGATGATTCTCAGGGCACGTCTACACTCGAAAGTTAACTGCAGAGTATGAGTTCATGCTGTAAATTTCTAAGCAGTGAAATGTCCTCACTTCACCTTCCAGACCTGACTGTTTTGCTCCTCTGAGCTCACTCTAACTTTCAACATGTTTTTGAAAGAGTGGGTGCCAGGACTCGGATCCTTTAATTGCAGACTTCCCACTGCACAGCTGGGACCCCTGCCTGTTAACCTGCCTCAGGATGTCAGCACATCTGAACATTCCCAGTCATTTGCAAAGTTCTCAATTCCTCCCTAGAGGTGCTGCTCCTTTCCAAGAGACACTTTTCCCTGCTGGCAGGCTGACTCTGTTTTTAAACAGTTACCAGTTGGCTCCTGTGGCCCTTGGCAAAGTCCTGTGAGGGAAGTGAGGCCCTGGCACAGGCTGCCCAGAGAAGCTGTGGCTGCTCCAGCCCTGGAAGTGTCCAAGGCCAGGCTGGATGGAGCTCTGAGCAAACTGGGATAGAGGAAAGTGTCCACAGCAGAGGGGTTGGAACACAATAATCTTTACAGTCTCTTCCAACCCAAACTCTTCCATTCTATGATTCCCTGATTACACACCCTGACTCCAGAATCCCTAGCTCCTCCAGCATTGGATCCCTGCCAGGCTCAACAGCTGCTCCTCACCCAAACAGCCAGGCACCAACTCCACAGAAAGAACGAGGGAGAAATGGAAGCATTCAATGAGCCACTGTCAGCTCAAACATCTTTGCCTGCAGCAACGAAGTGGCTGTGTGAAAATAAATCACCAGAAGTGACTGCATGGCCAGGAAGCTGTTCCCACCCCACAGGCTATTTCCAGTTGGGATTTATAGGGGCTGTTCTGCAGCTCACCAAACTCTCTTCTGCAAACACGTGAAAGCCTCCCAGGTCTGACCACAGCAGGAGGGCAGTGCCAGTGGTATCCCAGCAAGAACACAGAAGGCACTGCTGGGCTTTGGGGTCCCACTGATCTGTGCCACCTCTCCCCCCTGCACTCCTCCCTGGGAGCTGGGCAAGCTCAGCTCAGCCAGGCTCAGCCCCGGATCCTGGAGGATCCTCCACAGCCAGGGACAGCAGGGAAAAGCAACACAAAGGGAGCAGAAAGCCAAGTGCTTTGCTCCAGAGTGAGCCGGCTCTGTTAGTGTCAAGTTACACACTTCAACATTGGCATTTTGGGAGATGAAAGCAGAAACACTCCAGTTCTGCCTGGGCTTTTGAATAATCCTGGAAACATAAATAATTAAGTGAAAAATGCAGTGAGAGCATTGAACACTGCAAGTCCTTCGAGCCCTTCCATTCTACCACACAGACATAGTTTATTTTTGCTTCCCTTTGCTTTGCCTTTGGTGAAGGAGCTCTGTTTCTGCCAAGGGAGGGCCCACCACTCTGCCTGACACAAACTCAACCACCATCTTGAAATCCACTGCTACATAACTGAACTTATTACCTTTCATTCTCAATTTTACTTTCTCTTAATGGTTTTAATTCTTCACAAAAGCAAGTGGAGGGATGGGGGCAGGAAAACAACCCCGGTGTAGGATTAAAATAGGGCAGAGATCAAACAACTGCAATCAAAAATTCCGAAGAGCCTCAATTAGACCAGCTGTTATAAAACATGAACAAAAGGAAAGGTTAATTCACTGTGTTTTTCTACAAGGCAGACAACAGTGTTTCAACAAGAGGCTAGAGCAAGAAATCTGGTGTTAAGTGTCTTTCAAGTCCAGAGTGAATTTCTCAAGAGGGAGTTTACTGGAACTATAGCAATTAACACAGTCTAGTTCATCCTTTCTGTGATTTTGGAACATGCTTATTGTGGATGGTAAAACCATTATAAGGAAAATCTTTGGGAGCAGTCTGAGGCTTGTCTCGACAATCTGACAGAGATTTGCAGAAACAAAGAGGATACAAGGAAAAGAGTGAATGGCCATGAATTACGGACCGTGTCTGAAATGTAAGACTTTCTCCACTGGTTTGACTTTATGCAGAAAATGCAGCCAGGCAGAACTAAAGCAAATTGGTTTAATTCCCTTGAGGAAAGAGGAACAAATTTTCCCAGCAACATTCAGCTACAAGCATGCAAATTTGGACGGAGTGCACAATCAGTAATCTACGAACCAGCAATAAAATGAAACATTAGCCTTTCCCTACCCCTTCAGCAGTACATGGGCACTGCCAATTAAAACACCACGAGCAGGTGGAAAGGAAATGATAAAATAAAACCAAATGAAGTAGAAGATTATTTGATACTTAAGCCTATAAATTCTTTTGGACTGGGTCTCTCTTATCTATTTATACATTCACAGTGGTGCCCCGGGCTGTAGCAGCTGCTGGAGGACAGAGGTTGTTCAGACTTTCTAAACCTGAAACAAGTGGTTGGCTCTTCAAGGGAAACCAATTCAGAAAAGGAAGCTGGACTTACCATCTAAAATGCTTTGCCCTGAGATGTGCCAAAAGCCCTCAGCCTGTATTTAATTCTGAGCAGGAGGGTTAGTTCCAAAGAAATTAAAACGATGGCTCAGAAGTTAAGCATTTGTTCCACCCCTCTGCTGAATCAGAGCTGCAGAAATAATTGGAAGCCCTCTAAAAAGGCCAACATCAAGAAGGGAAAAGTGTTAATTTTAGAGAAAACAATTAAACTGCCATGATGAAAAAGCAGCTGCTTTACAGTTTGGGAAGAGTTTTAAGTATTTCAAAGGAGCAGGGGAAGCTCATAAAAGCACTGTCATGGCTCCATCAAAGAGAAAGCTAACTTCTGAATCTTACTCTCAATCTTGCCAACTGCTAGGATAAAGGATTTAGACACATCTCTGTGTTTTATAGAATTACCAATTTACTTTGTACAAGTGCTTCCTGAGAGCAGTGAGCTCAATGCATTTCCAGGAAGAGTGCACAGTATGGATTGAATGAACGGCAAAACAAAGCAGAAAACTTCCCCTGAGTCCTACCAATCCAAGCAATTTTCTATACATCTCAAAGTACCACATCCTGAAAGGTCTGGCATGAACAGGCAGTCTGCACTGAAGTCAAAGAAACACACAACAGAACTGACCCACTGAGGAATTGTCCTGAATACTTCCCCAAGCAGTGATCAATTTTACCCTGCATGACTTGGTTCCTCTGTTCACTCACTCCTTCATTTACTCTCTAGGGTGAACATGAACACCTATGTCAACAGCAGATGCCTCAAGAGAGAGGGTTCTCACAGCCCAGGTAGAGCTTTTGCCATCACAGAGGAGTGCAGCCTCTTTTGTTTCGAGTTACCTGTGCAGAGGAGCTGATCCTGAACGTAGCCCTTGCCACAGGAAGCCACACACTGCCCGTCCTGCAGCAGCAGCGGTGTCTGGCACGAGGAGCACTCAAATCCATTGGTGCAGGCTGAGCAGGTTTCATTGCAGGCTTCCAGGAGAAAGAAGAGAGAAGAAAAATCAATCCCAAACCCCTGATGCGGAAAGACCCCCCTGCTCTGACAAAATGAGACGATTTTGCTTCATTTTAGCTGAAGAGTTCAAGAATTTGCTTGTTCTTCCATCTGAAACCTCACAAAGTCTCCTGGTTACAACACAGCACATGCCTGGATGCTTTTCCAGCCAAAGCCTGGCAACCCCTTTAGAATGAACCCACAGCATGCAGCAGAGAAGGGGGGTGCAAGGCCTTGCAGGAATTACCTAAGCAGGCCCCCCCGTGCTGGTAGAAGCCCTGCTCACACATCTCCACGCAGCGCCCGTCCTGCAGCCGCCTCCTGGGGTCCCGGCAGGAGTCACAGTGCTCAGAGCCCTGGGAACAGCTCACACAGTCTGGGTGGCACTCACCTGGCACAGGGGGAGCACAGAGAGGCAGAGAACAAAAGCAGTGTTGGCAGTCAGGAAGGAGCAAAACAATGCAACTCCCAAATCCAAGTGAAATCCATCGCTTGTTTCCCTGGGTGGTACAAGGTGTGTTAGCTTTGGAGTGGGGTTTTATATACTAGATTATATCAAAGGGGCTAAATGTTTTATTGCTCTATTTACTATGTGAGAAGCCATTATATAGACTCAGATTTTCTAGGCAATTGATTAAAAGGGTGTTCATTGTCCACATGGTTTCCCAGCAGTAAAAATTTTAAGTCGCCAGGAATTAATGGCCTGAAACAACCTGAATTTGAGATTCCTAAAGCCAAACCCTGCAGTATGTCACGACTCTGTGTCAATGCCAGGTCAGAGTACAGGTGGCAGACTGCTCCCCCTCCAGAAAAACCTTGATGCCACAGCACCACAGAAGTATTTCCTGGCCACAGGTACTTGGAGATAGACAGAACAATTTATCTCTAGTTACAAAAAAAGCTCCTCTGCTCCCAGCCAAGTGCTCTCAGCAAGAGGGAATATTTGCTGGGTTTAACATAAATACAGCAGTGCCCAGGGCTTTTTGCTTTCCCCTGGCTGAAAAGGAGTGGGTTCTCTCTGCCAGCTTCCCCCAGCACATCTCTGAGAAGCAGCAATCAATTTTTGCTGGCTTTATGGAAGCAGATGCAGCAGAGGCTGGTATTCTGGGCTCACAGATTGAACTGCTGCAGGCTGCATTTTACATTTGTTTCTCATCCCCCACCACTGCAAGACCAAAAATCACAGAGGGAAAAGAGCAGGTCTGGGTAAGGGAAACTGCCAGTTACCTTTCAGGACACAAAAAACACAGGCTTGGCTCTGTATGCCCAATACCATAACTCCAAAGCCTGGGTTTTCCAAAATGCTACCATGATGGAAGCTAAATGGCCACTTTTGCAAGGATAAGCAGTAGACAGAGGCACTTCTTGATAAAGAGAAGGGAGAGGTGCTGAGAACACTGTATCATCTATCCTTTCCTCAGCAGCCTGTGCAGATGCTGTTCCCTCTCAAAAACCCAGGACAATTCCATCAGAACATTCCTCCCTTTTCTATCTCTAGTGCTTTGCATTTCCATTAGCATGCAGCAAACAATAAGCTTTGAAACAACAAGATGGCAAATGTGCCCAGGCACTCCAGCACAATTAAACTGTGAAGCTATTTTCTTTTTTACTGAGATAAAGCATTAACTGGAGCTCCCTGATAAAACCAAAGTTATATGACTGCAACAAGAAGAGCTACCAAAAAGAACGAGCAACCCACAGCTAAAGACTCCCAGCCATGAAATGTAAATCCAGGGGAATGACAATATCCTGGAGAAAAAGGAATTTATAGGCAAAATTACCATATAAGCCAAGGCTATGCTAGTCTCTCCAAACAATTATTAACTGGCAGCCATTCAGCCTCAGGTGAGCTTGTGGCATAACAGTGCATGCACATTCTTTCTTCTTCCCACTCCCAAGAAATAATCAGCAGCCCATAAACTCCAAAACTCTAGGACTTAGAAAGAAGAAAAAAGAAAAAGACAAAACACTTCCAAAACACCAACCCTGAGGAGAACTTATGCCAAAAGAAAGCTGTCATTTAAACCAGGGGGAGCCTGAAACTTATCTAAGAACGAAATGTATGGAAAGGAGTCAATTAGCAAGTGAGGAATAGAGACAAGGTAAGATTCCCTGCCGGGATCAGAGCGGTGCTGGGGCAGTGAAGGCTGCAGGGGATCCAGCAGGAGGCAGGGAGGGCCCTGGCTGTGTACCTGGCTGGCAGCGAGGACAGCAGTCTCCCTTGGGCTGCCGAGGCCGGCTGCCCCGCGGGCAGGGCGGGCAGGAGCGCTGGAAGCAGGTCACCGCAGCATCCCGGCACTCGCACTCCCGGCACGGCCCCTCTGCCCAGCTCTCCCCGCTCTGCAGGACAAACACGGCTTCAGCAGCCGAGCAAACAAAGCCTCGGCACCCAGGGCACCTGCCAGGCATCAAGGGGAACACAGAAAAGAGCAGCAGGCATCTGAAATGATCACAAAGCTTTCCCGCCAGCTCCTCTCCCAGAAAGGACAAAGCATTAACTGGAAAAAAACTCACACCTTAGTGTTTTACCTATCTGAGCAAAGAAAGGCTCAGCATCTAAAAAAAAGCCCCAAACAATATTAAATTTCCCATTTCCCACATCTGTTGGCAAAGAGCAGCTATCAGCCCCAGTCCTCATCTGTGAGAGTAATGAAAAGTCCACTACTGGTATATTTAAACTGAGATAATCAATGTTTCCTTTCTCTTTAATTTCAGTGGGAAGTTCCTTGAAAATATTAATAATGGGCTCCTGTTGCAGTAAAGATTATAATCAGTGGGATACATTGGCAGAAAGCTACACACTGCCCCAGCTCTGTAGCTTCTACTTGATAGGATTAAAACCAACTATCTTTATGAAATGTGCAGGAAACCTCTGAGTAGGGATATTTAATATTAAGGGAAATGATTGATTGAACTGCCCGAAGGAGACCAAGGAAAACTGAAATTCTGCAGCAGATGCACACAAGTGTTTCTGCAAACAGTATTAATGGATTATTTTTCTGCTACACTTGCAAATAATATCCTTCTCAGAACCAGACAGGGAGAGCCAGCCCCTCCAAACCTCTGTGAGCAGAACTCGCTATTCCCTGCTGCAAAGTACAAGGATACTCACAGCTTTGGTATGTTCTTTGTAAATACAGTCACTATGGCTGGAGATACATTCAGGACAGCACTTCCCCTCTAAGTGAATTAATTCTTCACCCTGTGAAAGAAGAGAAAGGTTGCAGCAATTCCAACAGAACCAACACCGCCAAAACCACAGTGGAATGCTGAGGCAGAACAGCTCTTGCCCTGGAATGCAATCTCCAATATCTAATTTCACTTTATCTTCTCCCTATCCCACTTCATCTCTGTAGGTATAGTTTGAAAAACGTGCTTAGCAATTATTGCAGCTGCAGAACAAACCTCAGAAAGGCCTCGGAATTCAGCCATTACTTCATCCCTAAATCCTGCAGAGAAATACTCCCCTTTTTGCTGTGGATCACTAGGATTTCACTGGACCAACCTCAACATTTCAATGCACACAGGCTTACCTTCATTTGGAATGTTCTACTTTTACTTCCCCAAGAGAATTTCAAAGCACATGCTCTATTTATCCCAGATGGAAAAAGCCTGTTCTTTGTCACAACTGTACAGCTCCACAGATTCCACTTAAATAACTTCAGTTTGAAGACAAGAATTTAGCAGCAGGAGAAAGGAATAAAGTGCCCCAATTCACCACAACTCTTTGTGCCCAAGTGGAAGCTGAATATTTAGAAAAGAGACTTTTTCCTAGGGAAGCAGGACACAGCCCACAAGATTTGGTTTCCAAGATTACCACACAGTTTTTCTGATTTATGGCAATTGGGTGTGTGTTCCAGGATCATTTTCCCTGTGCCACACTGGCACACTCAATTTTTGTGTGGGAATTATTAAAGACACAGACAGAGGAGCAGCAGCACTGGTCATTATTAAGTTCACCAAGGAAGAACACCTAAGTCAGGCCACACTGACATCCCTGGTACATTCCTGAGCAGGGGAAGAGAGGAGGAAACATCTGGTTCTTAGTCTCTGAGGACCACACACGTGCTTCTTCTATATATTTCTGCTCTTCAATTACTCCAAAATGCCTCTGGCAGGGTTTGGATCTCATGTCACTGCTGTGTACTGTAAACTCTCCCATCCCCACCCACATCCATAAACACAGGCTATAGGAAAAATGGGAGAACTACCCATGGAACATGGCCTGCCTAGCCCAAAAAAACACAGCTATGCTGCTCTGCCAAGGCTCAGGAAAGGGAGAGGCTGTGGGAGATAACTTGTGGCTTTGCTGGAGAGAGATTGATCATGTTCCAGGTTGAGAACATGCTCACAGCCTGCTGAAAATGGCTTTTTGAGGATTAGGTCAGAATCACCACAGACACCTTGCTGGACAAGTTTGTTTGAAAGGGTTTGGAGCTAAACCTCTGGCCTCATTACACTTCCAGTAGGATGATGTGACCAGGAAATTAATAGTGCCTTATGAAGAGAGAAATCCAAGTGCCCCTGGCTTCACATCAGCTCTGATTTATTGAGGCAGGTACCAAAATAAACAGATTGCAACTTCAGAAGGAAAATATAAAGGAAAAAGCATTTGCTTTTTGAGTACACATTTTCTTGTAATTAATTAATGCACATCTTGCACTATTGAGGCAAACTACAACTGCACACAACTAGAGGAGTTTTGAACCCTACATGTTAACATCTCCAGCTATTGTTCTGGAAAACACCCCTGGCTTTTCTGAATAATGGATTTTTTTTTTTTTTTGTCAGTACCCAAGATGTGAGCATGAATATTAACTAATCCTCCCCGCTGAGCCATGACAGCAGGCCATCATCATTAGTGTAAATGATCCAATTTACAGCCAGGAGCACGCAGGCAGCTCGCTCAAACAGCTGCAAGTGCACGAGATTTTATGACAACCACAACTTTTCATCCAGCAAAAATCTCCCAGTGCACTTTGAGGTCGGGTGATCAGCAGCAGCACCACGGCGGGGTGACTTTGGGTCCCACACTCAGTGCATTTTGGCTGTTTCAAAGGCACAGTCACAGGTGAACATGCACTTTCATACCTTGATGCACCCATTTTTGTACCATTTGGGAGTCTGTGTGTGGATTTTCACTCCTTTGAACATTCATTAAAACAAGATAATCCAGTGGAACCATTATGTCTGGGTTTTGGCTGGACCTCAGACACACCTCAAGGGCGCTGCTGCTCCAGATTTAGCACACACAGACAGGGTCACCAGAAAAGCATCACCACTGAGACAGAAAACCCAGGAGGCCACAATTCTTTCCCTTTTCCTCACTGACACTGTGGAGTAGTAGGTATAGAACAGGTAAGAGCCCTTATTGAATTGAAACAGATCATAGAATCACAGAAAGGTTTGGGTTGGAAGGGACAGGTGGCCTTGGACATTTCCAGAGATGGGGCAGCCACAGCTTCTGAGGGCAACCCCAGGGCCTCACCATCTCACAGGGAAGAATTTGTTCCCTCTTATCATGTCACTCCAGACCCTTGTAAAAAGTCTCTCCATCTTTCTTGGAGCCTCTCAGGTACTGGAAGGCCACAATTAGGTCACCCCAAAGCCTCCTCTTCTCCAGGCTGAGTAATCCCAATCCTCTCAGCCCATGCAGTGATAAACAACACAGAAGTCTTACCCCACTGCAAAAAAAATGCCAATTCAAAGCATATTTGTACATGTGTGGGTGAAGCATTCAACCCTATCAAATGCATTTTGCACATCCACTGCAGAGCAAGTATAACATGACCTGGCAGGGAGGGTATTAGTTTTGGAGTAAACAGCACTGGGAATAAAATACCTTGCCAGCTTCACTTCCATGCTAAGAGTGGCATGGAAAAAATGAAGAAAAGTAGAACATTGACTTCCATACCCAGCTACCTTACTGAAGGCCACTGCAGCAGAGAGAATGAGGATAAAAGGAACATTTCTAAAGCTTTTAACCATCTCTGAGCTGCACATTTTCCCCATGTTCAGCTCCTGGTAAAGCCAGTGATCACCACTGAATCCTCTGTGTGTCTGACCCTCCATTACAGAAGGCAGACACAGTGTGGGAGGGAACCCAGATTAAATTAGTCACTGATTCACACTGGAAGCCTACAGTGCAAACTTGCATGGGAAACTCCAGGTTTGCTCTCCTTCCCTGTGAAACGTTTTTGAGGGGATTGCACAAATCAAGGGCTGGTTCTTCGAGTGTCTCAAGTTGAGAAAAAAGAAAAAGGGAGGGAAAAAAACCTAAAAAAAATTAAAAATCCCAAGACTTGAGAAGAAAGCCTTTCTCACCTTGGCACACTCTACTTTGGCACACTCAGCTGCCTGGCAGGTGACTTGCCCCTCCTGGCACACACAGAAGTGACACTGGCTGCTGTTCCACATCTCTCCATGGTACCTGACAGTGCCACCATCCAAGCAGCTCCCTTTGGAAGACACACACTCCTCACAGCACTTCCCAGGGCGCTGCACCTTCTTCTCCCCCTAAAAACATCAGCCAGCAGTGAGCAGGGCTGTCTGGAGCCCTTGGCACAGCAGAAGGTGCAGCTGGGCTATCAGGTGGGTGGTTTTTCAGTACCTGCTCACAGGTGACAGAGCCACAGGTCTCCCTCACACATCTGACCTCCCCTTTCTGACACACACATGAAGTGCAGGCATTTTTTTTCCACTGCTCCCCATGCTGTTGAAAAAGAACATGGATACAGTTGTTAAACACTCTTGGAAAGCAACCAAATTCCTTCCAGAAACCTGAGCTGCTTTTGGAATATGATGGCTCCCTCTGCATGTCTGAATCAGATAATAAACTTTTCTTAAAAAATGCTGATCTCTACATGCTCAGCAAACAGGAAGAAGAGGGACTGAGGTCTAGATGACACTGTGGGCATGCATTTCCCATTAACTGCAAGCTAGTGGCACTGGGGAGGCCTGAACTACTATTATTAGCCAAAAAAAAATTATTGATACATACATTCATTAAATAATGCATTCAATTAATTCCAGATGACACAATGAAAGCTACAAATACTTTGACCACCACCAGTGTGAGAACCACTTTTTGCTTTCCTCCTTCAAAAACAAGTGTGAAATGAAAGTGCTTCATCTGCTTTGCCCAGCAAACTTCCTTTCTGCTGGCCAGCAAATCCTTATCAAGTCCTGATTTCTTTCAACCCTCCTGCCTTTCCAGGAGGGGAAAAAAGCAGTGTTTGCACAAAGCTATCAGTGCTGGCAGGAAGTCAGAGGCTGGGGAGAGGGGAAAGAGGTGTGCCAAAAATCACAAGTGGTTTTGGTGTGCTTTGTCACAAGTCACCTGGAAGGTTCTTCCCAACACCGAGCAGGGCTTTGGGACACATTCTGGGCAGCATTTTCCAGGAGACAGAACCATGACTTCCTCCTAAACAGAAGGCAGAGACAAGGAAAACAAAGTGTGAACAGTTAACGTGGGGTCAGCATCAGTGCTTGGAATTCCAGGCATTTAGCATCCATGGGATAACCCACTGGCACTCAGGGCTTTGTTTTGCCCCAAAAAGCAGCACAAGAGCAGAGTCAAAGGCTTGAAAGATGTTTTCTCCACCTCATTTTCTAGGCTCATTTAGATGGCAACTGAGGTCTGAATACAGGGAGAGATGCAGATAAATTCATACACTTGACATAAAGTGCTTATATTCAGGCACACAGATATACAGAGGAAAAAAATAAATATACAGCTATGCAAGGAAGCACAATAATGCAGGAAATGAATGAGAGTTTTTTTCTGGAATTGCCACATTTTGAGGTTTTGAAGGTATGATTTATACTCACCACCTCTCAGGCATCTGCACTGTTTTAGTTAAATCCATCCATACTGTCTGTGCAGACTCTAAATTATGCTTAAAACTGTATTTTTCTAATTTCAATTTTTTATGATGGATTTAAATCATGTTGGAAAAGGCTGGAACGTCACACCAGTGTAACTTTTCCTGCATGCCCCAATTCCAGACATCCAAACCTGTCTGATTCCAGTGCTCCCAGTCAATGTATATCCAAGAGCTGGGAATAGCACTGCTCATCAGCACCTCCCTCCAGCCACGCCAGGATGATCAGAAGACAGACTGGTGGACTGGAACCAGAGCAGAAATGCCAAGCACCAGCATCTCATCTTCTTCATCAGTCAAATCCTGAGCTTTCAAAGAAAGAGTGGAAGACTTTGGACAAAAGTTACCAAGGGCAGATTTCCCAGAAGAGTTAAAAGACCTTTTTTGTGTATTTTGGTGGCATGCAACAGGAATTTCTGGCATTCTTCTCCCTCAGCACCTAGAGAAGAGCAAAGTTATCTGAGAGATGGAAGATGAGAGTTTAATCCTGGGAGGATTTTTGTCTTGGCTTTTGGTGGAGTGGAGAACAAAGGAATGGACAGAGATAAAGGCCCATGCAAGAAAATGTTAGATTTGATTGAGATCAGAACAGGTTCCTTGCACATCCTGCTAAAGTCCCTTCCACCTGGAAATGTCCTCAGGTAGGAAATATCTGGAACACCATCAGATTTGGCTTTCTGCTGCATTAACTTGGATTCTGCCAGCCAATTACTCTCAAATACATCACAGCAACACCACAGTCACTCCTGATTCCATAAATAAGATCCTAATGATTAGCTGATTAAACATTAGTGCAATGGCTCAGCAGGTAATGCCAGTCCACTTGGAGTGGGAAAGGAGGGATCTAAAGCAGGCATAAATTTGTTCTAATCCAGAGTACTTAGTAAATGAACACTAATTGAATATCTCAGGACAAAGCAAAACACAATTAGCACACACACACACTAACAGGTGGGGTTTCTTCTATTAAAAAAAAAAAAGTGTTAATTGTACAAACATCTGGTCCAGTAACAGAAAGCTGGGAAAGCATCAGCACAGAAAAAGGTTTATGAGTTCTGCTTTTGATTTTCTCAGTCAGGAAACTTCTGGATTCATCATTGGAGCGTGGTAATAGACCTAAAAATACTTGGGAAATGGCAGTCCCTAAAACATAAAGTGAAGGTCAGAGCCAAGGATTTCCAGGAAGCCAGTTCCAGGTGTGCTGATGCAAAGGAGGACATCGAGGGTACAATGGGTCTGATGAAAAAAATCCAAAGAGTATAGTCATACCCTACAGCACTTTCAATACAAGAACTCTAAAAATTGAGTGATTTGCCCAGAGTATGGAGTACTGTGAACAGTACTAATCCTGTGTTAACACTCTGCAGAATCTTGTAGGGTTTTGGCTGTGTTGATCCCTGCAGAAATGCTAAAAACTCATCACTTGTCCACAGCAAAGACCTTGGAAACAGCAATGTCCCTGCTCTCCTAACTGAACTAAAACCATGAGCTTGCCTAACTCCTCTTCCCAGTTTTGTTGTTTTATAAACACAAAGACTTGGAAGGACCACTACTCTAAGACTTTTCTTTCAGCTCAAGTTGCCTCGTATTTCTGAACTCCTGAAGGCAAAAGGGGAATTTCATCCACTACTCTCAAATGTATTTCTAGAGCTCTTGTACAAAAACCAAAAAGTAACAAGATCTGCAAATCAAACTTTCCAGCTGCAAACCAAACACTGAAATTTGTGAATATAAACACCATTATAAATCTTGTGTTTTCATTCCTTTGCCCAACAGAAATAAAAACATTTCCTGATCAACTCCAGAGCATTTTTTTGAGCAGAAAAAAAAGCAGTTTCTTTAGCCAGAATTTGTGCCTAATTAACCAGCAAAGGGATGATCAAAATAAAGTGCTGTGGAAAGAAGGTTATTAGGGAAGAAACACACAGGCTTCATCATCACTCCACACCATTTCTGCAGGTCAAATATCTCTTTTCCAAATCACCCACTCGTCACCCAGAAGCTTTGCTTGCTGATTTGGTCCCCAGCCTGGGAAATGCACAGAGCCCAGGGCAAAGGAGGTGTTGAGGAACATTCCTAGAAGGCTGGAGGGTGCTGACCTGGCTGCAGAGCAGAGGCTGGCAGGAAGCTGTGGAGCACTGAGTTGCACCATCCCTGCAGACACACCTGGAGCACCGACCCAGGCTCCAGCCCTCGCCATCCTGGAACACTTGGCCATCGAAGGAGCAAGGCTCTAAGGGACAGGAAAACAGGGGGAAGTTTCTTTTCCAACACCCTTTCATCCCCTTCTGTCACCCCTGATCAAAACACAGCTTTTGTACATCTCAGCATTCAAAACTGCTGTTTGTCAAAGCAGGTTAAGAGGGTAAGTTCCACCAGTTTCCCAGGGGTTTGTGAATGAAGAGCTCTGGATACACTTATGCCACTGGGACTCTACAAGAAAAGGCATCCAACAGCTGAAGAAGCAGTTTTGGAACTTGCACAGGAAACACCTGAGGTATTTTTCCCAGTTTTAATCTCCAAAATGAGGACTTATTAGGCACATCTGCTCAGTGCTTAAAGCTTGTCCCCACCTCATGGCCCATGGGTGAAGCCATTAAAAATGTAACTATGGCAGAAGGACAGAAAGGGAATTACGAGACATGCTTGACTCCAGAGTCTTCCCAACAAAACTGAACCAGAAGAGAAAAGCTTTCCAGATTTGGGGCTAAAAGGCAGTTCTGAGCTCAGACCAATGGAAGCAGCCAGTACTCACCACCAGGGCCCACACATCTGGGACAGCAGGAGCCCTGGGCAGTGTCCTGCAGCTCCCCTTGTGCACAGGTGAGGGCTGGGCAGGTCCTGGGGCTGCAGGTCACCTTGCCATGGGCACAGGAGCACCGGACACATCCCGAGCTGGCCCATTCCGTGCCGTGCTGCACACAACACAACCAAGGGCACAGAGAGCACAGTGAGGGCTGGAAACAAACCCTGTCCCTTTTCAAGGGCCTCCTGGCTCAAGGATGAGACTTGGCACTGATAAAAAGCGGCTTTCTGGCCGTGTGACAGTGAAATTGTGATTGTAGGTACAAATATGTCTGTATCCTTCCTGTGGGGATGCCCACCCAAAGAGCAGGCTCAAAAAGAGCCAAAAGACAAAAGCTGCAGCAAAAGAACAGCACCAGAAAATGCAGAAATAGCACAAGAAGAAACATAATGCATTATGATGAAACATAGCACCACCAAATGACAGGCACAAAGAAACATGAGAAGAGGACGGGTGAGCTACCCCTCCTGTCCCAGCTTTTGGTTAGTTTGTACCAGCTTCATGCTGGCCATGCCTCATGCTGGAACAGAGGGCTACAACATCCATCTCAGGTATGGAGAGTACAGCCCACATATGCAAATTTTAGCATATTTCTTGAGATTTGGACCTGACTTGCTTCTTGTCAAACAGAGAAGTCTGTAAGAGACCACACATAGGACTTGAGTTTGCTGTTAAGCCATTTTTCTGCATTTGCCAGTTGTTTGACATGATTCATTAACTACTACCCATGAATCTTGATTTTTTTCTTATCTCCAGACACTTATTCTGATTGTTTTGGCCTTTCAGCCCCCCTAGGTGAAACCACATCCCAGAACCTGCTTCTTGAATAATTCAGGATTACAGAATACAGAACCCAGGTCGCAGAGCAGCAATCAATCTCCAGCAGCAGAGATGGCTGCTGAGAGAAAAGCCTCCTCTGAGCACAGCTAATATGTCAACTCCAATGTGCTTTGCTCCCTTTCTGATGTTGCTGCACTGTCTCAGTCATCCACAGAATCAGCAAAGAGAAGGAACAAGTGGGGAAATTTCTCCCATTAAGCCATGCAGGACACACAATTGCTCAGTGACACATTCCCTTTCTGCAAATCCTCCGACCAAACTCCTGCTGAACTCCACTATCTGACAGTGACAGGACACAAATGCAATGATCTGTCCCTCCCCTGCACACCAGCTCAGCATCCTCCACTGGCTGAAACAAACAGGGAGCCAAAAACAGGTAAGGATTGTCCCTGCTGAGGAACTGAACAGAGCACTCACACTGTGGATCTGTCCTTCGTGCTGGCAAAATCCTTCAGCTCGGGAGGCACACTCAGGGCAGCACTTGTTGGAGGCTATTTGAAGCACTTCTCCCTAAAAAAAAAAAAAACCAAAACAGGATTCTAATCAACAGTTAACATCAGAGTCTTTAAAATGAAAGTGAAGCCATGAGGCCTTGCTGGAGCTGGTGCTCTCAGTTCAGAAAGGAAAGGTTTCAAGTGAATTATAGAATGCTGCTACACCACATCCCCATGCTGAGAGGTGGTACAGCACTTTATGTGTTTGACATTTTACCCTCAAAATAACAGCAGAATTTACACCCCCAAGAGTGCCACTGGGAATTCTTCAGCTGAACCAATTTTCAAAGAATAGAAGCACTTGTTCAAGACAAACCTCAAGGTTCTTCACTGAAAGGCCACTGAGAAACATGGGACAGATGTTGCTGAAACAAGATCAGCAATATTTGCATAAATCTCATAACGAGTAGATAAGAAATAAACTATGGAGAGGGATGGTGATTTCTGACCTTGCTTTTCTGTTGATGGTTTAGCCTTGAAGCATGAAAGGATTTTTTTTTCTTCTGAGATCCTCGGTGATCCTTTTCAATGTTTAAATGACCATGTTTTTACAACACTTAAACATTTTGTCTTGAAGATTGTCCACGTCGAGGAGTCACACAGATTCCTTTCACACTATAAACCTATTTCCCTTTATGAGCTTTAAAGTTGCCACCTTTTCATTTATCTGATTTTTATTATTTTATCTAGTGCACTCATTATTAGGTGTGCCATGGCAGCACTTGATCTCCCTCCTCTTCAGCACAAAAATTCCTACTAGCTCAGTCTAGCTTTAATCAATACACAGCAAAAATAACGGGGAAAACCAGTAAGAATCAAAATTATTTCCTCATTAGTGCTGTCATATTGGGAAACATTTTAACCTGCTTCACAAAGCCATATAATTACACTGACAGCTTCTTTAAAACACTCATTCTCACTGCTATTTGTGCACTCTACCCCAGCAATCCAGATGTTAATGCAAGACCAAACCCATGGCCAATTAATGAAGACCCAGACAAAGACGAGCAGGAGACAACGAAAGCTCAGCAACCATCACGAGGAAGAAGAAACAGGAAGACAGACAATCTCAGCTCTGTTGTTGCTCAGCAGAGTGGAAAGTGCCCATGTGCACCTTCCAGGGAGCCCCAGCCCCACCTCCAAAGGAAGGGGGACTGGAAGCTGGGCTCACGCTGGGAGGTTTGAGCCCAGTTCAGGGGCTTCCTTTGGGATCAAGCTGCTCCAACAGCCGGCCTCTGGGAAGGGGACAAAGGCTTCACACACCACGTGTTTTCACTCCAAGGAGGGCTGCAAGGACACAGAGCCTGTGCCTGGCTCTGGGCAGCCACAGGGACTCAGCTCTTACCTTCTGGAAGTCACACTGAGGGGCTCTGCAGGCTGTAGGCTCACAGGTGACAACGCTGCTCTGGCACCGGCAGTCTTGGCAAGAATCCGGCTTCCAGAACGTGTTATTCTGCAAATAAAGTTGGGAAGCAGACCCGTGCAGCATGAGGCACGTCCTGTTTGAACAACATGTCTCAAAGAGCTCCACAGAGAGTGAAGCAGGGCCCCCTCCCTCCCACACACTTCTCAGGCCCAAGGTTGGCACTCCTCACTCAGCAGCTTCCAACACACAGCTGAAAGACAAGGTCAATAATCAGCTCCAATGGCAAGAGAATCCAACCTGCAGGAACTCCAGGTGAGCAGAACGTCTCTGGAAAACATCCCTGTCATCAGGTTCAGACTGTCCACTCTGCAGGCTGATCCCAGGCTGTGCTGAGGCAGTAGAGGTGGCTTGGAGGCAAACCCGCTCCTGGACACGTGGCCAGGGATGAACAGGCTCCACCTGGGCACGTTTATCCCAAATCACCACGAGGGACACTCTGGCCAAGCAGGGAGTCTGACACAGCTGGAAACAGCTGTCACCACTGCTCCATCAGTGCACCCAAGTGGAACACCCACAGCTAATTCACAAGGGTTTGCACCACCCGTGCTTGACCCCTTCCCATTCCCTCCACGCTGAGGTCACGATCCCACGCTGCCTCCACAAGAAAACGGGAAGAGGAGGATCAGTTTCTCATCTGAAACACTGTTTTAGCTAGACAATCCCTGTCCCTGTTGTATAGACAAACACTGGGCTAAGCTGACACCACACAGGGTGTTTTCCTGGTGAGGATGGACAGCCCCTATCCCAGCCATCGAGCCTCGTTTTTAAGGGATTTGCAAGGAGACCAGACCTCGCTGCTCATTTACACCACGTAGTGATTTACTTCAATTTACTCACAGTGCAAAGTCCGACTTAGGCAAATTAAGCCAGGGAGGATGATTAACAGTTGACTGCCATGAGCACATTTACAGCTAACTACTAAAACTGTTAAGCATAATGATAAAATATTGAAATATGCCTTAAAGGCCCATTAGGCTGCTTAATGAGAGAAAAAATATCCCAAAAAACCAGGCCACTTGCTCAGGCACTTCTGTGGGGTGCTGGATCAAAAGCATCAATCTGTAAATAGTGGGACAGCCAAAAACATTGCAAAAAAAATATAAATCCTTGTGTTTCTCTGCTTTCCAAAAGCATTTCTCCCACATCAAACTGTGCTCCTCTCTGTGCCAAATGCCGTGCACGTGTTGCAAACACTCCAGCAACACCAGAAATTTAGGGAGATTCTCTGTTCATGGAATGCCAGTGGCTATGCTGACCTTAGAAGGTGCCCAGCTCCTCGGGCAAGGCAGAGAGGGATGGTAATTCCTGCTCAGGAGCACAGCTGGCTGCAGAACAGCAACCCTGCCATCACCTCTGCCAGCAGATTTATGGTGCAGTTAGGGAAGAAATGAAGGTTAAGTGATGTGTGTGCCAAGCTTTAGCTAACACATGCATCCCTCTGGCTTCAGCAGGGAAGCCAGCCTGGGCTAACCAGGAATGGGAAGGGACAGACTTAGTGTCCCATCTCTAGGCTCTCCTAAACCTTCACCTCTGACAGCTCATGCCTACTAAAATTTTAACAAAAGGAAAATAATTTCCCCAGTGGAATAATAACCAAAGGACTCTCACAGCACAAGGTCAGCACAGAGCCACCCTTATTCACATTTTGAGACTGAAATGCTCAGGTTTGTGGTAAGAAAACTCCTCCTTGCTCTTATTCCTCCTTTGGTTCCCATCACAGCCCAAGCAGGCTGGCTCCTGTCTGTGGGCTCAAATCAGCTGCTTCTAAATTCCTTTTGCCAGCTACCAGATCAAAACCAACACTTCTCTGCAGAGTTTTAAAGAATTCATTATCTAGTTAATAGTCAAGAAATGACCACCTGATTTGTTGGAGTCTTCCAAGCACTTCATGGGTCTCAGCATCCAGGTCTTTGGATAATTCAGCATTTAGCTTAAGATTCCTGGCAGAAGACCTGAAGTCCAGTTTGGAAAATCTGGATCCCACCCACCTGTCCTGTTGTGAGGCTTTGATAGTGCTCACCCTGCAGGTACAAGTAAAGGTCCCAGGCAATACAGTTCTAAACATAAAGCAAGACTTTTCAGTACACACTAAAAGAACTGCTGGAAATCTGCCTGATGTCTTCTCCAAGGCTCTGCACCTCAGTGGACAAATTATCTGCTGCAATCTAAGTGCTGGATTCCAGTTGAGAGTGTATTTTTATCAATGACAACTTAAGGGGCTTTTTCCTAACAAGTACTAATATAATTAACAGTATAAATAATGAAATACCACGCAGAGAGTGCTTTGAAGATGGAAAACACTCCTTAAATGCCAAGTAGTGCCATTATAATTTATTAATTCCCTAGATTTCCCTACATCAAAAGAAGAAATGATACCTAATAAAACTGAATTTTAAAACACCACGCTGCAAGAAGGGATACATCTACATTACTTGGTGCCAGTCTGCAGAACAGGGGCCAAAAGAACAAGAAATGGTCACAAACCTTTCGAGCCTGCAGACACCCAGACCAAGACAAAATGAGAAAAAACTGGAGACACAGGAGCACAGTGTAAGTATGTGATGGGTTTGGAGAATACTGATGAGGATTTAGGAAAAAGCAGGGGAGAAAGAGATAGAAGAAGGAGGTAAGAACACAACAAGCAGTAAAAGCAAAGAAAAAGCTCAAGAGACAAAGAGCAGACATGGAGCAAAGGGAGCCCAGAGCAGCTGTGAGTGCTCCTGGTTTGCTGCTGTCACCCTGTCACATTAACCAGAGCACACAAAGACCTAAATCTCTTGCACCGCTGCTTTTTCAACCAGCTATCAGAACTTCAGACAGCTGCACCTGCTCTTCCTCTACCTCAGCAAAAAAAAAAAAAACAACACTACCCAACAAACCAAAAATAACCAGTCTGCTATTAATATGTGAAAAGCCTCAGTAATTGAATCAGGTGCCACTGGGCATGGGATATCACCACACCAGATAACAGCCTGTGTGCTATTCTGGTGCAGCCACTGGGGAAATAAGAAGCATACAACAGCTGGTTTGTGCCCCCTTTGCAGCTCTTATGGCTTCCTGGAAATATCCAGGCCATCCCTAGAATGTCACTGCATGCTGGGGTGTCCCCTGCAGCACGCAGGACCTGTAAAGCCAGTCACTGGGGTGGTGGCATTGCTGCCATTGCTGAGCAGGGTGAAGCCAGCAGAGCACAGCTGCAGCCTTCCTGTCAGTGAGGGGCTGAGCTGCAGATTTGGGGTGTCACACCAAAAACCAGGGGGTGTTGCTTATCCTGCACCCCACTAATCACCTGATGATGAGGAGGAGGGGGGTCTGGAACACCTCTCTCGTGAGGAGAGACTGGGGGAGCTGGTCCTGGTTAGCCTGGAGACTGAGGGAATCTCATCAATCATACAAATATCTCTCCAAGGTGTGTCAACGGGATGGTGCCAGACTTTTGGTGTGCCCAGAGACAGGACAAGAAACAACAGCCATAAACTAAAACACAAGGAGTTCCCCCTCAACATGAGGAAGAACTTCTGCCCATGAGGGTGAGCTGCCCAGGGACCAAACTCACCTGGACTCAGTCCTGTGTCACCTGCTCCAGGTGACCCTGCCTTGGCTGGGGGCTGGACTGGGTGATCTGCAGAGCTCCCTCCCAACCCCAGCTATTCTGGGATTTTGTGATTAACTCTCCAAGAGGCTGCTCTGTCCCAGACTCTGCTTTGGGGAGCAGGGACCCACACCACGAGGAGAAACCCCAAGGGAGCTCCAAATCCGAGTGCTAGGTGGGATTTACCTCCCAAGTCGTTCCTGTGCCAGAGACAGCTGAGAAAAGGCAGGGATCGGGTGTCTCAGAGGAGGAATTCCAGGCTGCTTTGTTGAAATGGCCGGCAGAGCCCGGAGCAATTACACTTTTGGTAACAATTCCCAGCATCATCCAGCGGCCGCCAGGCGAGGAGCCTTGGCAGCGCCGCAGCCCCGCTTTCATTCGTCATTTCCACTCCAATTATTTGACAATGCCAGGCAATGGGCAGGAGGAGCCCAAACGAGGGGGAAGCAGAGAGAGCGCTGCAGGTCCGTGGGGATACCCATTAATGGAGCCATGAGGAGATAATGTCATTCAGAGACACATCAAGGATTCCCGGCGTCCATTGGGTTTGGATTTGATGTTTTATCTCTGGCAATGGGGAGCTGTCGCTCTGCTGAGTGTGTTTGCAGATCTGGGATTTGCTGGCACATAATAGAAACTCCTTGGCAGGGGCATTCTAATGGGCTCGTTCCAGCATGACCGCGATCAGAGAACAACACGGGAACGACTGGGCTCGGAAATCAAATGGAAATTCAGCTCCTCTCGGTGGAAACAGCTCTAGTCCTACAGCCCAAGGAGACTACAGAGCAGTTAAGGCAAAGTGCAGAGCCTGATTAACAACACAGCAACATGAACACACTGTTCCAGGAACTGGGGACTAGTTCTCCCCTCCTTCCAGTCAGGGAATTAAGGAGTTACATAAATTAAAACAAGGTACTGTTTTCACAGTTCAACAGTCTGCTGTATTTCCAACTGGTAAAGTCTTTCACCAGTTGTACCAGCCTTGTGAAAATCAAGAGTCTAAAAATAGCATTTCCCAGTAGTCCTAAGATATTTAGGGATATGATATTCCAAGATATTCTTAAAATACTTAAGTGCTATTGTAATCTTCATCCTGTCTTTCACACAGACATAGGAGCAGTCACCAGGAAAGGGCCCAAATGAATCAAATGCACTGAGAAAAGAGGACAGAGGGAGTAAAACTATGGTTTCAAATCATCAGGATTTATATCAGCACACAGAGATCTTTGCTCAGACCAACAGGCCAGTATTTTGGGAGCAACAGTGAGTTCTAGTGACATTAACTTGTAGAAAAGTTTTTAGAATAGTTTGTCACTATTAGATTCACCCAAAACAACTTGCAGCCTCCTTGTAAACTTTCTTCTCACATTAAATCCATCTATAAATGGATATGGTGAATGACTGACAGCAAAAACAACAACTATGTTCTCCCATTGAACTGCACACACCAGAAATACTCCTCAACATCCAGGAATAACATTTGGGGTCCTCCTGCTGGCTTTCCTCCCCTTTGCCCAAGTAGTTCCTAACCTGCCAGTTGGGAAATGCCAAACACCCTCCCCCAAAATGACTTCTGAATGGGTATCAAACTATTAATGGATGTCAAACCATTCAAGTTCAAGTGCTTGCTTGAACAGCTGTGGAAAAGAAGGGAGGGAAGGGATTCATTTAACCTAAACTAGATCACAGCTTTAATGATAGCACTCATTACAATATAATGGCTATTTCTTGGCCAAAACTTGAACCTGGGAGAGCCACCAGGACACCAGCAGCCAACAGCAGGTGACAGATGTGTCGAATGATGAAGTGAGACTGCCAGCAGGATGAAGGATTTCAATTAAAAATGCAGGTTATGCTGGGCCAAGTGCTTCCATGTCAACTGCATCTAAGCCAGGGCAGAGTGAACAAGACAGACTAAGCCTTTTATCCCATTTTTAACAACAGCAACAAAAAACCCCATCAGGCCATGAAAATCCTTGCAGCTGATTCAGCAGAGAAAGGAAATTTCCTTCAGTACCAGTCACGGCCCTAAGAAACATAACTCTAATTCTACTTCTTGAAGGCAACAATCCACTCCAGAGCAATTTTGCAAGCCATGTCAGCAAATACAGGTATCTCCAATTCCAGGCTGGATATTTAGGAAGGATCCTTTCAAAGCAAGGAATTACATGCCTCAAATCCTACTATTGTCACTGTGGATCCAAGCACAGTGTCCCTGCCCATGGCAGGGGGCTGGATGTCCTTATCTTCCATCTCAGCTCCCTGTGCAGCAGATTAATAAACTGGTTTTCTCTTCCTTTCCAAAGAGAAAAAGGACCCCTGCACAGTCATGAATCTTGGAGAACAAAGGCTTCATCACTGTGCAAAAATGATGAAGAAAAGCCTGTGAAATAAAGAAATGTGCAGACTGTCCTCATGTCCTCCAGCATTGTTCCCAGCATTGCTCTGGTTCACTGGGAGCTGCTGAGATTCAGCAAGGTGACAATCTTATGTCCAAGACCAAATGGGAATAATGGCAGCAGGAGGCGGGTAACTTCTGTTACAAATGATCCAATTAATTGACTCTGCCACACAGAAACAAAATCAGGCTTAAAAATCCTGAAAAGGGCAAAGATGATACATGTATTTGTGTGCTTCGGCATTGTCAAGTGTGATCGAGTTCATTGGGATCAAGAGGAACAGCATGGGGGGAGGGGAAGAAGTTAAGCAGCACAGTCCTTAGCATTCACTGGGTCACACATGCTTGAAAAATGATTTTTTTTTACAATGACAACGAAATCACACCAAACAACTGAGGAGAACTACAGCTCATCACCCCTTGCTCTGTGAAAGAAGGAATGCCAGGGGTACAAAAGCTTATCCTGTCCAAGAGCAGTGAGCAGACTGAGGGAGAAGAGGCAAAACCTGTGGGATAACACCAGCAGGGAAGCCAGAAGGTGCAGTGGAGGGAAAAGTAACTCCAGGACTGGGAAGGGTGGTCAGATCAATCACAAACCATTGCTTTTCAGAGAAGGAGGTGTAAGAAACAGCTCTGTGAGGCATTTAAACTCCCTCCCCTGAGGCAGATAAAAGATGAACAGAGAAACAGGGCGTGGGCTGGTCTTAGCAGGAGAAGTACCAGTCTATTAATTAGCATGATTGGCCATCAGTCAGAAATAAATCATATTATCCATTGCTAAGTGGAAGCATTCAACAGGACACAAATTGCACATGTCTCTGAGCCCATGCCGGAACAGTTCATTTTGCTTTCATTATTCAGAAGCACTGCATGAAAGGTCATGACAAAAAAAATATTTATTTAAAATTAAAGCCCTGTAATCCTATCTGAAGTATATTTATTTTTTCAATGCACAACACCATGACTCTGTGACCTGATTTCCAATAGAGTGCCAGGGAGATGTCAGGAGTTGCTCTGAAAATAACCATGATCCATACTTAGAGCATCTCTCCAATTTATTCTCTTTACCACAGCTCCTCTTCTATAGAAAAACCGATTTTACAAGATTTGACTGTCCACAGGAGAAGCAAGCTCAGAGACAAAGATTGCCACAACCTCTGCAGCTCCTGCACATGAATTTCTGTCTCTCACCCTCTTCTCAGTACTTAACATCTCTCTCAGAATAAATCTGCGGTAAAAGCTCGGAACAATTTGCACAGCAAGCCCATAATGGAGCAGCAAGGCTGAGAGGGAGCACATGCAGAAGCACTTATTTAGACTCCTGAAAACAGACTGGGGGGCTCCTAAATCTGTCCCATGCTCATCGTTTAAAAAAGGGACAGTTTTATATCAAAGCACTTGGCTCCTTCACTGGAGTGATGTCTTAATCTACAGAAGCTGCTCCATGAAATATTTAGCATATGCAGCCCTTAAGTTCAGGCTGAGGAAGCAAATGCATCTTTGCTCCATCCTCAGGCAGCCAGAATGGGCTGGGTATTACAGTAAATAACACCTGAGGACGGGCTTTTGTTAACCATTTTAATTCTTCTCCTTTAATAAGCCTGTATGAGTGCTTGGTAATGTGTTTTTCAAAGCACATCTCTGGCATACACGAAGCCTCGGGCATCAGGATTCAGAGCCAGAGGAGTAAGAGGGAGCTCTCCTCACATCCCTCCCCATGCCATGGATATTTGCCAGGCTAAAGATTGCTCACTGACTTGGTGTGAGCCAATTCCTGTCAGGCTACTTCACGCTTGGTTAGAAATAATTGCTGCCTCATTACGAATTTAATCATGACACTGTGATATGGCACAACTCTTCCTTGCAATCTCCTTCTCTTCCTTCTTGAAGATGATGTGAAACAGATTAACCATTATGCAGTTTAGGTATTTTAATTTTTTTTTTTCTCCTCAAAGAAGGAAATCCCATTTTCCAAGATTTCGTTCATGTGGTTTCTACATGGCTTAAGAAGCATCTCACGATGCTTTTAACTCCAGGTTCCTGCAGGATCCTAAGGTTTTTAGTTTTTCTTCACCTGCATCTACTTTGAGAAGGTCTCAAAGTAGAAGAGTCCCACACTTGAGGGCTTGCCTGTTCCCTGAACGATTCACAGCTTCCCTGAAGAAAGCAGAAATTTAGGAAACACTCCTGAGGGCAGACTCCTCTCTACTGAATGGGTTAGGAATGACAAGTCCAGGATGGAGAGGCTGTAAAACTTGAGAGATTACTCCACACTCTCCTTTACCCACCTTCACTCCCACTGTTCCATGAAGGTAGCTGATGCCATCACCAGCCTGGCACCTTCCTTGAGCTACAGAAATCCCACACCGGGGATGAGTGGGACCTATCTGATTGCAGGGATCAACTCAGCTCTAAGGAAGCAAAAGCAGGGTAATCTCCTTTGCTGCACAAGACTTATTTCTAAGAACATTGCAGCAAAGCACAAAGGAACAAAGCACAAAAGAACTACAAGTCCTTAGAGCAGCTCCAGTCAGGATCCTGGTTTCAGTACACTCATCTCTCCTGAAGATCTTAGTGATGGGATTTCCCAGCACCAAGTCCTTGGTGCTTCCAACACTTTCAGGTGTCTCTCCACCTGTTATTCCCTATGCTTTCAAAACCAGCAGCACTTAAATAAAGCACAACCTGATAACAAAACAGGGTAGGGAATTTAGAAAAATACTCTGTTTTTTTCTCCTCAGCAAAATAAAAACCAAGGTGGGAGATTTGAGACTACTGAATTAACTTTCTTTGCTGCACCACTCCTCTGCACTGGCACACTTCCCAGAGGTCTGTGCACAGCAGCATGGATGGATGGCTTTTCCAAACACCTGCATCCATCATTTGGTTTGACCTCCAGAGGCCACATTCTCCCCTGCATCTTTAGTTACTTTTAGCTCAAAAAGAAAAAAAGGAAAGTAATGTGGGTCAGCAGAGTGAAGCTGGCAGCCAGGCTCCCTCCCTCCCTTCCTGCAGGGAAACAACTGTGATTCCCTGGGTCACTGGTGCCTGGATCAGCCACAGCTCCTGAGGACAGCACTCCCCAAATCACAGCCTTCACCCTGTGCCTGATGTTTCCCACTCAGGGCCATGAGGAATGTTGTTTCAAGCTCTACAAAGAAACTGCCATCCTGTGCAGTCCTGGCAAGACAGCCCATTTTTCAGGAGCTTGGGAACATGAAGTATTTCAGTGCTCTTTTCTCCAGTGCAGTAAATATTGCACTTTAAATCCACCTGACAGCTGTTTAAGTCCTGCTAGGAAGCCAACCTTCATGTTCTGGGACCTGAACTACAGCTGTGCCTGCCCCACTCCTGGAAGTGTTCAAAGCCACTGTGATGAGAGGATGAGGCTCAGAGCAACCTGGCCTAGAGGAAGGTGTCCCTGCCCATGGCAGGGGGCTGGAAATGCCAGAGCTTTACCTCAGTTATGTCATTTATGACTGCCTCCTATTTCTAGGAATACACAAAAGTCCTTGCACAAGAAAATGTTGAACAGAGGATGTGCAGTGACAGATGAGTGGGAAGAGGCTGCATTATCACTTTCCAGGACAAGCCTGCTAATCCAGCAGCTAAATCCAGTGGGAATTGCAGCCATCCAGCATCCTCTCCTCAAAACACACACCAGAGAGCTGCACACTGAGGGGAGACTCCTAAAAACAAAGAAGAAAGCAAGCCTGCAACTCTTTTTAACACAGCACACTAAAAATCCTCCAGCTTCCCCTCACCTTCAATGAAAGATGCTTGAGCCAGCCAGGGCTCTCCCTGCAAAAGCAGATTGCTCCAGGGAAATCCCAAATCCCCCAGCCCACACCAGCTCCCACCAGGCTGAGATATTGAGACAGCCAAGATACACTGTTCCTGGAAATGAGGATGTACAAAGGCAGAAGAAAATTGCTTAACCCCTTATTAATCTGCAGAACTTTCCCACCCCATGATGAGGAAGAGAAAGAAGCAGAATTTTGGAGCCTAGCTCGGAGCACGCTTGACTTGAAAAGAAGCCAACACATGGATTTTTTTCCCTACCCTTCCCTGGATGATTAACCTGGGCACCACTCCCACGTCTGCAGACAGAGCACACCGGGACTGAAGTGCCCATGAGCTACGTGCACAAGTCCTGTCGTGTCCACCCCACCCTCCCCACCCCATCATCTGCACTGGAAAAACAGAGGTTTGTAACAAGAGAGAGTTCTCCTCTCAGGGAAGAGGATTAGCTACCCCACTTGAGCTTTTGCAGCAAGCTTATCCTGACATCATGACAGCTGCATTTCCACCTTGGGTCTGCAAGGAAAATGTCATCCAGGATGCCAGGAAAAGGATGGGGTTTGTGAACATCTGTGGCTCCAAGAGCAAAAAGCAGGAAAACCTGGGGCAGAGGGACAGCAGACAGGACCCCAGGCTCCTTGCCAGACCTCCAAGCTGTGGCCAGAGGAAAGAAAAGGGAGTTGTACTTCCAATAATCCCGTCTAGCAACATCACCTGCTCAGAACCATCAGCACACGGTTCCCACCACATCGCAGGGGATGAGAAAAGATCACAGAGACCATCCAAAGCCCAGAGCCTGCTGGGAATGTTAATCCAGCCTCCTGCCGTGACCCCCAGCAGCCCTGCTACGTGCACTCAGAGCAGCACACTGAAATCCCCACGCCCAGCAAGGGGCTGCTGTGGGAAAACACAAAGTACCTTCAGAAAATCCATAATGTCAGGAGTTATTTCAAAATGCTTTCACTATGGGGGAGGGAAGCATTCCCCACATCTTCCTACAATGTCCTGTCATTTCTCCTTCTCCCTGATATTTTTCCATTTCTCACATTACATTCTTCATACTCAGCCCATTTCACATCATTTGCCTTTCCTTACTTGCTTTGGGGGTTGGCTCTGCTAATTGCTATAACTTTCCATAACTTCACCACTGTGACAAAAGAAAAATCCAAACCTTGCTATTGTGTTGCCATCTCATCATTCAAATCTCTTTACAATTTTCAATTTGCAAAGCCTACTTATCTTTCAATATTTAAGTTTTTTAACCTTCCCAGAACTTAAAGAGACTCTGAAAGGAGATGACATTTTATTGCTGCTTTGAAATACAGGGTGAAGTATTCCAGTGAACTACCTTGTCTCACAAAAACACTTGTTTGCAAGACCTAACAGTTCAAAGGAAAATCACTTTAGACAATGGACAATTTCTTCATGGACTAGAATGCAAAATAGACCCAAGCCTGCCAGTTTTGCTGACTCAAAAACCAAGGACTGCAAGCAATTATTGCTCTCAATGAAGAGACACAGCAGACAGTGTGACACTAGAAGAAAATCAAAAGCTCACACACCCTTACAGTAAGAAATAATATCACATTTTCTCTCCACAGTGTCTCCTGTGGATGCTATGCCCTAATTTTTAGGTGGTCACAAGTCCCATCCCAAAGGCTGAGATTTTGATTTGAGCAATGCCAGTGTAATGTAAAACAACCTGAATATTTCAGATGGATGGGGCTGGCAAGTCCCTTCCTTCCAGATGTCATTTAAATTTTATAGAGAGGCAGAAGAGAAGTGATTTATGCAAGATGGAAGTCCTAGGAGGAGCAGCCTGTCGCACACAATACTCATACTTTGTCCACTGCTCCAATGTCACAGCAAATTGCACAAATTCCAAGGAAGGAGACAGCAGGGAACCTCTCAGGAAAGTGGCAGAAAAGCAGAGCTGTTCCTTCTGTTTGAGAAAGCTGTTAATGAATGATGGCCACTCCTGCCTGGTGACCTTCACAAACCAAGCTGGCAGTGTCAGCTCTACCCCTGCACAGTCAAGGTGTAAATCACATCGGGACACAAATGCCCCCTTCAATGGCAATTCCGGCCCGAGAGACAAACCCCAATGAAATCTTAAGAGGGTGGAGGGATCTTTGATCTCCCTAAAGCACTTTGATCAGACAGCCAGGAGCAGACAAAAACTGTGGAAATTTTTGGCTGTGATATGCCCATTGTCAGGAATTTTTTAAAGACAAGTGTTCAGCACCAATAATTTGCTAGTGTAGTATAACACAACTTGCTTGATCTCTCCAAAATCTCTGTCTGTAGGAGCCAGGAAAGTTGGCTGACAACTTGAGAACCCTGGCACAAGCAGGGTGCCACACTGAAACTCATCCTGGAGCTCTTAGTTCAGAGGAAATTTTTAACAGTGAGCAAAACTACCTTCAGAAAAAACCTGAGAGCAACACTAAAAAGGAGTAAGAGGAGATGCTCCAGAGTAAATTCTTTAAAAGGGACCAGCTAAAGGCCATTTTAGTCTCTGCCACTGGGCAATCCAGAAACAAAGTTCCTCACTGCTCAAACACTGCAGTCCAACAGGGTCAGCAGAAACCCATCCTTGTTCCACTGTTAGAGTCTCTTCTTCTCCCAGCAAAACAATCCTTCCTTCTGGTGCTCGTCCAGGCACGGTCTCCTCCCTCTGCATCCGGCTAATGAACCAAAACCAAACCCTGCACTTAACAAAACCCACGTGTGACCCTGCATCAAAGCTGTCCCTTGCCCTGCTTTGATTCTCCCGCAGATAAACAAAATGAAACAAGTCTCTGGTCTCATTTCATCCTCTCCCCCAGGCAAGTTGAACTCTGGTCCCGCTAAGGATGGGCGCACTAGAAATGCCCTTGTATAAACATCAGGCTTGTCTCAATTACCCCATCTTTGTGTGCTCAGCATTTCACAGGCACATGAGCAAGCACAGGCTTCCTCTCCCTCCTTCTCTCCTGGCCACTTCATCCCTGCTTCAACTCAAGGCAGCCAATCCTTCTCTGAGGAGCAGAGTTAAAGCACAGTTGCAGTGGAAAAGGTGTGTGAAGTGCCTGTGACTCCCAGGCTGCTTTCTCCTGCATCCATTTCTCCCAGGCAGAGCTGGGAAAAAAATAAACCAGAGCCAAAAGTAATTGCAGTGGTGCCCAAGGCAGCAGAATGTGTTCCAGAGGCTAAGCAGATCCATCAAACCCTGCCAGTCACTCCTCCCCGTGCACTTGCCCCTTCCTGGAAGCTCCTGTGTCAAAACCTCATTAGAAACAACTCTTTTTTTAATTGCTTTTCATTTCCACGTTTCCCCTAATTAGAGGCATTTTGGAGCTTCACGTATACCAAGGCAAATTTGGATGAGGTTTACCCAGAAGGCCAGAAAACCTACTTTAGTCTTCTTAAAGGGTGAAAAAAAAAAAAAAAAAGACCCAGCTCCAAAGCACCCAACTGTCCTGACATGAGATTTTTTTGGGGATCCTACCAGAGGATCCATGATTTATAGGGTTTTTTACACTTCCCATCAGTGCATCACGATAGGGCTAAAAAGATGCAAAAAATAATTTCTTTTTTTTTTTAAAGAAAATACATTTACAGACGCCTCAAGGAGAAACAAATAAACTAATTATCCTCAATACAAGAAAATGCTCTTCTTGGAAAATATCCTTCCTGAGCAAGCACAACTCACAGTGATACAGATAAATCCAAACAACAGGAGGGAAATGGGGTTAAATAGACAATCATAAACCCAAGGTTTCATGTTCTTTATCAAGGCATCTATAGAAAAGCATTTCATGGGCTTTAATAAATGCCTTGGTAAATAGAAATGTGCAGGTATTACCTGTGCCTAAACTAGCTTTTAATTCCAGTTTCCACTCATTTTAGGTAGAGAAATGCAATGACTAAATTTCTGCACATATGGATTTACCAGTCTTTCCTCCCCTCATCCACGTGGACTTCTGGAGTTTCAGAATTGGACATGCTTCTTTAAAAAAGAAATGCAATTAAGACCTTTCCATCATTATGGCTCCAGGATTTTATAGGCAGGCCCATTCAAAGTCCTTTGCAATTTGGCTGGGTCTGGACTTGCAGGATTTTATTATTTTTGGGACCTGACTGGCTGCTTGCCCAACTCCCAGTTTGAGGAAAGCCACATCCCTCTTCTCTGAAAAATGAGCTAACAGAGATCCCATTGATAGTGCACTCATCAGCTCTGTACAAGTCCTCAAGATTCAGCACACACAGAGCACAAAACACACCTGCACTTCCTGAGGAACTACTGCAAGAAGCAGTTTTAGAGAAGGAATGAGGATTCCCTTGAGCAGAACAGCTTTGGAAGGAAAAGGGAAAGGAATTTTGCAGCATTTTATGACAAATTGTAAAAATTGCAGCACTTCCCCTAAGAAGTGTGCTGTTCCCACTGATCACAGAGTCTGTGCTGTGTTATCTGATGAAGCCCAAAGGCCAAAATATTTCTCTTCAGCTGCATCTAAAATACAGGGAAACAAAAGCAATTCCTCTGAGCACTTACCCTCAGGGCAGTGCAGGGCCAGGCTTCTAGTCCTGGACTCCCTAAAGAAGACTTAAAAATGCACTGCAAACCCAAAACTGACTTAATGCCAGCATAAAAGCTGAAATCATTTCACTGCTTGAAATTTACCTGTATTTAAACGGTACAACATTTTCACTTGCTCCCTGCATCAAAAAGACACTGGGCAAGACTGGTTTCTTTTTAAGCCCTCCTAAACTGCAAGAGAAAGATGACATTTTCAAAAGTCAGCATTTTCCAAACCAGCTGAGGTAAGTCAAGCTCCTGAGGCTAAATGTATCCATCAAAGTGTTCAGGGCTCCTCTCCAAAAATCCTGTGTTCACCTGACCATTCATAAGTCTTGTGGAGCCACCATACAGCTAAAGCAGCAGAGGAAAGAATCAAACCAGGCAGGATCCCTACATCCACAGCCTAACTTTAGGCTCCTGATCTTGAAAGGGCTACACAAGTCACCTTGAAGCACCTGTCCATAGACAAGGATATGGGACAGCAGGGAAAATAATTTCGAGAGAAAATAGTAATTGTAAGAAGAACTCCCTTCAGATTAAAACACAAACCTGCAGCCAAAGTTAGAACTGAGTGCTCCTACTGCACCACATCAGTCCTTTAACCACAGTGGCCACAATCAAGCTGATTGTCGCTGCTTCTTCCTCTGCCACTTCCACAAATAAAAAAAAAAAAAATAGCCAAATGCACGTGGTGGCAGAATATCAGGAAGGATTGAGCATATCAGATAAACCAGGATTTGCTGACTAAGAGGAATTCAGCAAGGCATTAGCAGAAAGTTGTTGTTAATTCAAGCTACCGAGGCTTTACCACATAGTAAGTTTTAAAGCTTGTGGTTTAAAATTCTACCATTAAAGCACAAGAGGTGGAAGAAATTGCTTCAGTGGATTTAAACAGTGAGGATTCTTTTTTTTTAAACTTCCTACACAGTATTTTTCCTTTTCTACCCTCGCCATCCTATCCCATTTCTCAGAGATTAGAGCCCTACTATGGCATTTGTTTAATGAAGTTTACACAACATTAGAGGTACTTGATTTAGCTGCCACAGCCACCATCTGTAATTAATCCTCCCAGGAGCCAGGACACTGCACAGCTTGTTCCTGCAAGCTGGGTTTCTAATGTGGAACAAGCTTATGACCTCCATAATTCTGGTCTCCCATCAGTTTTATGCCATCATAACTCCTCAGCATTCATTTGGCCACTCACCCCAGCCAGTGGAGAACAAGACCCACGGGGGGAGGGTGTAAATCAGCTGGATGTTACCAGCAGGTGGCAAGGACTCCTTTGCCTCCTTCCTTTCCCTTTTCCCAGAGCAAGGAATAAAGCAGCATGCAGTCATTTGGCCATTTCTGTGTATGCTGCTCTTATTCAGCAGGAATTATGTGTAAGCCTTTAGAGCCCACTCCTGTCCCAGGATTAACCTTCCCCTCACACACAGTGAGTATCAGTGGAGCAAGATAAAATTCCCTCAGCCTCCTCTTTGGTGGGACATGAAAAGGCAGGGGAGGTGAACACTCCACCAAACTTCCACAGATTCCACCCCAAAACGGAGCCAGCCTGGTCTGTAACGCAAGGGAGCCTGTGCTGGCTGACTCTGCTGAATAAATGAATTTCTTGACTCGGGTCCAAAAGCTGTAATTTAAGGAAAGTGTAACTTTCAGGAGGAAAAAAAGCCAACCATGATTTAAAGATTTCTAGTGATACAGAGTAATTCATAGCACACCTCAGGAAACTGTTCCAATGATTTCCAATCTTCACAGTAAAAGTCTACCTAGTTCCTAAGCTGAATTTATCTAGCTTTCATTTTCTGGCTACTCCATTTTCTTATGGGTAGCAGAGGTTTATTTATAATAATTTCTGTTCCCTCTGTAGCATTCTACAAATTACCCCTTAACTTTCCCTCGGAGAACTGATGCAGACAGAGCTCGAGTCCTTTGTAATGAGGAATCATGACTCTCTTCAGGATCCCCTCCATCCTTGTGCATGCCCCCCATACCTCAGCACAAATGAACAGTGAAAAATCAGATTAATGTTCCTCCAGATGTGGCAGCAATGTCAAATACCCAGCTAATGTAACACTGCTCCTCCTGAACTGTAAGCCCCTGATGCTCACAGAGGAATTTTATCAGCCTTAACACTCACACCAGGAGCCCCCAAAAGGTTTTACAGAATCACAGAACCATGGAATCCTTCAGGGTGCAAAAGACCTTCAAGATCATCGAGTCCAACCATCAACACAGCATTGCCAAGGCCACTACTAACCCACGTCCCCAGGTGCCACATCCACATGGCTTTTAAACCTCTCCAGCATGGGGACTCCACCACTGCACTGGGCAGCTTGTTTCTGTGACTACCCACTGCCTCACTGAATAAATTTCCCTGAAAATCCAATGTAAACATCCCCTGGTACAACTTGAGGCCGTTTACTCTTGTCCTGTCACTTGTTTCCTCAGAGAAGGGACAGATCCCCAAGTCCCTCTGACCTCCTTGTCAGGGACTTGTAGGGATCAGTAAGGTCCCCTCTGAGCCTCCTTTTTTCCAGGCTGAGCCCCCCAGCTGCTCCTCACCAGACCTGTGCTCCAGATCCATTCCCTTCCCTGCACATGTTCCAGCCCCTCTGTGTCTTTCTTGGAGCAAGGAGCCCAAAATTGTCCCCAGGGTGCAGGGACAGTCAGTGCCTTGGTCCTGCTGGCCAGTAAAAGCCAGGATGTTTTGTATCCTGTATCCAGGTGTAATATATCACAATGTGGGTTTTTTGTATATAATACTGAAGTGTACCTCTTTTTTTCCCCCTTTCAGAAGGCCTGAAGACCTCCCTCTAACTCATCTCTGCCTGCAGCCAATTCTTTGGGAACAAAACCACCACTAGCCCTGGCCTCTGGGGCAAGATAAGAAGGAATGAATGCTTTTGTGGTAGGCTCCCAAGCTAAGCTGCTGTGCATGCCCAAAGGACTCATGTGCAAACATGTTTAGTGACTGCACACCATAAATCACTGCTTTCCAAAGCAAATCCAGCTTTGTATTTGTTGTGTGCACAAATCTGGTTGAGATAGACAACGAGGAGCAAGCTCTGAGCTTCTGAACATCTCCACAGAGGGTTCACTTAGACAAATGAGATTTCCTCTCCTTGGGGCTGGGACATGTCCTGCCCTGAGGAAATTGAGCTGGGTACAGATCCCAGACACACCAGAAGGGGTTTTTTCTCTCCCAAATACCTTCATCTACAACCCCAGAAATGGTGACAAGTTTATCAGAGCTGGCCTAAATCCTGAGTCAAAAAATTTAAAAAAAACTATTTTCAGAACAAACAAACCCCTTGATGCACAGCCTCTTCTGTTTGATAAATTCTGCAGGACTTTTCTGTAGGTTTCCTTTTTTTAATGCTATTCCAAGGAACTACTCCAAATCCTGCCTTTACCAACAGCCACTCTTCAGATTTGGTGTGCACAAAATAAACAGCAAAACACCTGGCAGAAAACAAACCTCCAGCAAACCTGAGGGCACAGAAATACAATCAGCCACTGCTGAATTCAGCTTCCAAGTTTTGTGTTTTAAAGGGTACAGACACCTTGCCCAAAGACTGGCTACAGGAGGTGCATACCTGCTTTCAACACTTCAAAGGGTCAGAGTGGGTGCCCCTCGCTGTTCTCCTACAGGACTTAAACTCTGGCCTCCACTGAGTGTGTAAAGTCCACAGCAAAGGCTTTTTCTTTCCCTAGGTCTGTAAAAAATTGGATGAAATTGGAAACAGCCTCCTGTAAGCACAGCTATTTAAAAGTACAATGCAAAAAAAAAAAAAAAAGTAAGATGCCTGCAGGAACTTTTATTTATTCATATACATGCTCACATTAAAATGCCAGGGAAAACACTAGGAGAAGGAACTTCCCTCTAGAAAAATCCTTGTCACTGATAAAATTTAACATTTACTCTCTGTATAAAGGATACCAAAAGATTCCTGCACACCAGTCTCACTGCACTGCTTTCATTTCGAGGTGCCCATATGGACAACATGGTCAATAAATTAGTATTTGGAACACAAGGAGGCCAAAAGCTCATCAGCAAATCCTCTGGAAGTCTCTGCAAAACGGTGATTAGGAGAAGGGGGAAATGATGGGAGGCGAGAGAGAAATGCAGCTTTGCTTGGATTCCTAAAATACCATTTTCCAACTCCTTCAGATATACAGGGATCATCACCTTGCCAGCGACCAAACTGACTGTGCAGAGCAGAGAAAAAAATAAACCCCAGACAAGGACCTCATTTGACTTCTCAGCAGTCCCAGCAACTGCCTTGCCAGGAAACAGAGACAGGAACACAAAGCACAGCCGGGAGCTGCTCCCAGGCAAGCCAGAGGCAAAGCACAGATGGATTTCTAACACTCCAAGTGCCTGGGAAGGCAAGGATAATCCTGTTGGACTGTAGCAAGAGTAACCCTGCTGAAAGTACTGCAGGAGCATGCACAGGGCACAAAACACAGCCCTGCCTGTCCAATTCATTCATGAGAACATCACCAGGACATGGGCTGTACCCACACCCAGGACACCAGAATGGGTGAAGGAAAGTCCTTGTGAACCCCAAAACACCTTTGGTGTTCCAGCCAGGACTGCAGCCTCTGGATGCCAGAGTGTGCTGCCCCTCACAGAAGTGGTTCATGAGCACAAGAATCACACAGGGAACTGCATGAGAGTGTGTAAAGGCAGCCAAGTGAAGGGAATCTCCCTCCTACCTTGAACACATTCCCCAAAGCCAGCTTCCTCTCTGAACTTCCAGATCCAATGCCAAGTCATTTCTTTCTCTGTGTAGGTGGGAGCTTGGCTCACAAGAGCCAAAACTTCACACGGAGGGCCAAGAGAAGAAAAAGAAAAAGAGACAGAGCAGCAGCTGAGCTTGCTGCAAATCCCTTGCAAGGAAAGTGAGAAGGCAAATCCATGCTCTCTCTGGAAAACACCAACTGGCAAGGCTGTGGCCAGCCTGCAGCCCTGCTTCATGAAATGAGCTCAGTGGCTGGAAGGCTGACTGCCAGCGCCAGGGTCAAGTGCTCAGCTGGGAAAATGCCCGGCTCCACCGACATCAAAGCAGCCCCAGCACCCAGGAGTGCAGCAACGTGGGCTCCCCGAATAGAAATGTGCTGATGGTGCTCCCATAGCCTCACCCCCAGCTCCTCTGCAAGCTGGCAAGGCTGCAAACCCCACCTAAATCACTCCAGCACCACTTCCCAGAGACTGAAAGATGAAGCACAGCAACAGCTCTCCCTGCCAGCACAAGCAGATATTTCTCATTTTTCCGGCCTGCCCAACACTCCTCACACACCCCTGCTCTGTCACTCCACACAGATGCTGCTGTCAACACCATCTCAGGGAGCTTTCCCTATAAGAATCCCAACAAATCACAGCTTTGCTGCTTCCACATCATCACAGCCAAGGGTCTGCTGTTTCAGTGGTTTCCACCACAGAAAAGCATAGCAGTGACACCCTAATGATATTAAATATCTAAAATCTTAAAAAAAAATTAGTGGAACCATCTGAAGGGGGAAAGGCTCAATTACCAAGGTTATTTTATCAGAGGCTGTTGCACAAGATGTGATGGATTTAACCAGATGCTCTCATCATTCCTACTGCAGTGCTTGATAAAATAGCATCTATAAATACACCAAAAACCCAATGAATTGCAAAAGCATGAAATTACTTCAGTAAGGTTAGAAACACTCTGGCACCATACAGAATGCTCTAAAAATATTAAGTATAGAGACCTCACAGCACCTTTTACATTGCACTACAGCTGACTTTAACAAGGAGGTTACTTAGGCTGCTAGATGAGGAATTATCATCTGCTCAGTCTGAACATGTGGATTTAGCAGCTATTTGGAGAGGCTGATGAAGGCATCTGTAAAAACAGGATGCTGAGGAAAAGATTTGACCTTGAAGATGAGATCAGGTACTTGCAGAACAAAATGCCTGTTCCCATGCTAGACTAAAAGGAGGGAAATGATCACATATGAACAAACTGCTGCTTCCCTGTGCTACATTTCAATCCTGCATTTTTTTCACAAAGCCACAGGCTCCAAAGCATCAAGCACTGCTTGCTGATACCTTGCTGATAACCAGTGAAAGCCCAGCAAAAATATTTTGCTTAGAGAGCATCATTCCCAATTTATTTTTGATACTAATACTTCCTATTTTAATGAGGGAAAATCAGCATCACCATAACAATTCAAAAACTGGCAATGAGAGGGCTTCATGTCACAAATCAGCCTAGACACAGCAGGTACCCACAGCCAGTTCTGACCAGACAGAAATTCCATCCAAAGGCCAAACTGGACTACAGAGGATGCTGATCACAGCAGCAAAAGCAGCTGAACTGCACAGCTCCCTCCTAGGCTGCAAAATATCATGGATGATGCTTTTTCCTAGGGATTTCAAGAGGCTTGCCTCTGATCTCACAGATATTTCTCTGCCCGAAGCAAGAAGGAGAAGTGACAGTCTCACATCTTGTGAGCTTAGATCTTCCCCCACAAATGAGGTCAGAGGAGAAGGAAGGATCTGTGCTAACTCCAGCACACTCCTCTCCAAAGAGTGAAGCCTTACCACTCTTCTAAAGCCAGCAAATCCTTCAGAAACCCCCTGGAAAGGATCCTGTGACTAGAGAAACTCTATGGTGCACAGCAGGATGTACAGGGTGGTTGAAGCCACATCATCTTCCAAAAGAAACAGCAGGACCAAGGTTGAATTAATTGTCTGCTCAGAAGAATCAAAGTATTAAGGGACCAGAAAAAGAACCCCCAACATTAGAGAGGTAAATGACCTTAAAATCCATTCTATTTTACCATGCTGAAGGGTCTCAGCTATCCTGTGTCATCACAGATACACCTGTTAATCACACACCACCTACAAGGATTGCATTCAAGCATCCTAAAACCTCTTAGGAAGTCAAAATACAACAAGGGGAGAAAAAATCAAACTGCAAAACACTGCTCTGCAGTCATGGCCAGACTTCTGGAGTTATGGGATGCACTGCTCTTAGGTAAAGCCTAAATTCTAGGACAAATTCTCCTCAATTTTTAATTGACTGTATCTCAACTGGTTCCATTTTATCTAATTTGAAGTCTCCCAATGTCTTTGGAAGTAACATACTGGGCTTTGCTTTGTCCTAAGGATTTCATTAAAATTTAAACAGATTTTCATTAAGCTCATTCTTTCATTGTGGGTATTTTTGCTTTAAATAAAACATAGAAAAGAAGCCTAAGAATTACTCTTTATGTCATTAGAAGGAAGCACATAATTCATTTTTGGTTTGGAAGATTTCAATTTAGCAGCAGATTGAGGGACTTTTAGGGTTCCCTTTCCATAACCACAATGGTTTCACAGTTTCACTGAGAAATTGAGGCAGAAAGGAGCAGAAGCAATTTTTAATGCCTCCAATTTAAAACCAAACCCAGGTTTTCAAAACTGAACACTTTTAGAATTCTGATTTTTAAAATAACAACAAAAAAATCAACCCACTGCAATAAAAGTATAGCAAGTTACTTCTACTCTGCAGTACTGAGAATTCCTTAGGCACTCAAGAAAATCAGGCTTTTCACATATATAGAAGAATCCATAAAACTGCAAAAAAATGTGGGAAAAGAAATTGCTAACAAGTTTGCTCATGTTTTCCCCTGAAACCACTTTTCCAGGCTCGATGCATAAAAGGATTTAGTGCATCCACTAACTCAGAAGTGGCTCTTGGCATGTCAGTAATGACAACTGTGTCTCCATCAGCAGACTTTTTTCATAATTAAACAACCAGCCCTGTGTTTCCCCTGAAAACAGAAACAGCCACGAACCACAACACCTGAGGTATGGCAGATCAGTCTGGAGCTGGCTAAGCACCCAAAAGGAATCAATCCCACATGGTCACGACCAAATCTATTCATGCAGGACAACAGGTGAACACCCAGGAAAGGAAAGGGTTAAGATTTTCAAGGAGCCATTCTGTTACAAACAGGATCTCAGGTTTGATAACCCATCTTATCTTTGCCACCTCACTGCAGGACCTCAACTTGCAGCTCCTGTTGATATCCTCAAAAATTAACTAATTATTAAACTAAAATTTCCCAGTTTTCAGCCTGCAAGATATTTCATTTTGATGTCCATAAAGCACATGCAAAGCAGGTTAGGAAACTAATTTTTTTTTTTTAGAGTAACAAAACATATGGCTTAAAATTATTCAAATTAATCCGGGCAGGAGTCATGTTCAGGATTTATTTTTGAGGGAGGAAGGAGAGGATTTTTTTCCCCTGGCTGATCCTCAGAAACACAGAGCCTGGGACTCTCCTTTAGCTGCAGCATGGCAGCTGGTAATACAGAGATGCTCTGGCTGCTGAGCTCCCAGGGTTAGTTTGAGGATTCATTACAGAACGATTCTGGAGCAGATACAATGATTACAAAATCGAGTATTTTATCCTAACTGCTCTCCTTAATCCACGGCTCAGCAATCAACCACAGCACAAGGAGAAGAATTACAGTTTTCCCAAGGAAGTCTGTTGCCTGCATTCCCACTGGAAGCTGTTTCATATGCATGGCAGAAATATTGGCATCACAAAATTCAGAGCACCACAGGGTTCCTAAGAACTCCTCCCCAGGCTGGCAGATCCGAGTGGTGACACAAAACCAATGCACCCCGCTGGGAAGAGCTTCAGATTTGGGAGTTTTCATCTTCCTGAAAGAGCCAAGGAGTAGCTGGGGTGATTTCAGTGGTTAAAATAGCTGGAGGGCTCATGTTTGCTGAAAAGGCACAGGGAATGATTGATCCTGGACAAACTAATTTAACTGTAGTGGCATTTTTGATGAGGATTATTCAAGGAGGGGAAAAAAGGGGGGAAAAAAGGAATACAATGAAAGCCTAGAGATGAGAATTTCCACATGGGACCACTGGCCAGACACAGCAGTCCAATTCTGCCTAAGGTTAAGATGCTAACAATCTATTTCAAAAGCCTGAGAGGACATTCAGTTCCTTTTAACTTCTTCACCCCAGATGTTTTGAGGGTGAAGAACAAGGTCTCCAACATACCCTGAGCTGGGAAAATGTTCAATTTGCCAGCAAACTGGGGATCCACTTTCCTCACTTATCTCACAAAATCCTTAAGCTCTTTGGAGGTCACTGAAAAGGTACAGCAAAGTTCTAAAATTTCTCTTATCAATTACTTACAGATTGCAACCCCTCCTCTAAAGAGAAAACACAAATGGGAATCCTGACCAAGGTTCTGAAAGGGTCAAGGAGAGGGAAGGAATGAGGAAGAGACCTAGCAAAGGCAAAAGGCATTTTCCATGATGGGGATTTAAAAAGAAAAAGCCAATGGTGAACTGTAAAGTGTGATTTCCTAAACAGAGCTCTTCAAATGCATCCTGAAAGATGGAAGGCACAAAGACTTGGACAATTTCTGAAGGTTGGGTTATTGTTGAATTCCTGTCGTGGTGAATGAATCCATGAGAAAGGCAGGATCTCCTGCCAAGGCTCTGGCACACAGCTCCTCTAGCTGTGTCATTAAATGTTCATCATCTACTTCAGTCAGCACTGGGGACCAACAGCTCCCACCCAGGGCGCTCACTGGGATGGAGAATGTGCAACAGGGCAGCTCCTGTAAAGACTCTCATCTCCAAATAAAGCTGATGCCAGGTGACCTCCCCCAGCACAGTGAAGATTAAGGCAAGAGTGTTTCACCAGCAGGATGGAGAAGAAAGACCTCTGGAGCAGAACAGACACTCACAGCTCCAAGGAGAAGTCCTCATGGACAGCCCACAGTCCCAGACTGAAGCTCAAAAGCTCCACAACTCCAAGAATTCTCTTGTAGTTGATGAATTTCTCCAGGTTTATGACTTTCTCCTATCCAAAGCAAAGAGGAGCTGTTTTAAAATCCCTTCTTGCCAAAAAACCCTGCATGTACCTGACTGTTTAGGAAGGGCACCCCACAGATTCCAGCATGGGGCCAATGACTGCTCTTAGACGTGCATGGACAACTCAAGAGGGGCACAACTTCCGTGCTGGGCTGCTGGAATAGGAGACCCAAAGAGGAAAAAGAAGGAAAAAGAACAACCTCTGAGCAGGGAGTGTGCTGTGAATAAACACAGGCACATCCAAGGGTTGAAGAGGAGGGAAGGTGATGATCAATTCCACGTATTTGCAGCCCACTGTGAAATAGCTGCAGAGATAAATCACCTCAGGGTAAGCAGAGACATGGGCTTGGTGCAGCAAAGTCCTCATCCCACCATGGAAGGGGATGTGGTTACCCAGGAGCGGGCCCTGCTGGTGCCACTGCTGCTCCCAGACCCTGCCTCTGGATCTAAACCCTGCCCAGCTGCAGGCTCAGGAGGAATTGAGAGATGCTCCCTCTGCATGAGGGCTCGTTTTCTTGGACAAGAAGGTGACATTTAGAAGCACGAAGATAAAAAAGAGAAATTGTTTCACATTAAAATGTGTGACTCTGACCCCTTCATTTGCTGATGAAGGGAGAAGAATTCACTGCATCCTCAGGAGAAAAATCTTACATCTAAGGTCCTTTTCCCTGATAGCATGAAATAAAGAGCCTAGCCCCATCCCTCTGTATGTCACCGCTGTTTTCAAGGAAAACAAAGAAGGGACACACATGCAGCACACACTTGATTCAAAAATCACTTTTATTTTTGATCCTCAGTTGATCCCAGCTTTCTGAAACCAACAAGCAGATGAGATTTGCTCCACGAGAGGCATTATTGAATTAATAAATCTTAACTGCAAAACATTCATGTACATCCAGAGGATGCAGCCCCAGGCTAAGCTGTGGCATTTAAATCACATTCTTTAAAAACAAAAAGATCTTGACTGTTGTAAGAGTTAGCAAGCAAATCTTTCAACTGAAATATTCAATTCTGATCTAATTTTTCAGTAGTAACTTCTTATCTTTCTAATGAAATTAAAATGAAGCTCATTTTCCACTGCTAATTTGACATATTCCCCAACCACTAGTGCTCTGCACTTGCTAACATTTATTTTAAAAGTCACTGAATTTATTCAGAGTAGAAGCTATCTGGAATGGAAGATTTAAAATGTGGGGAGGGAAAAAACCCAGCATTTTTTATTTATTACCTTTCTACTCTCATTTCTGTCCAGCACAAACCACTGATTGAAACAGAAATCTGATTTTAAAAGCATAAAATCAGGATTTCTTTAAACTTCTGACAACAAAATGCACACAGATGTTTCAAAAGGAAACAGGGAAGCAAAAACTTTGGTAGAAACTCGTCCACTACCATTTACTGTGAATTAAGCTACGGCTTTTTATTCTGTTCACAATTTTCCACCCAGAGATTAAAAACATTTTCTTCCCAAAAAATGCTCTTTTAGTGCTTTATGGTGTTAAAACAAAACACTCTGTGTCTCAGCAAACTTCCAAAAGAACCTGCCAGCCCAGAAATGCATCCTTAGGTGCACCACCTGATGCCACAGACAACATCCATGTTTTAAAGAGGACAAAATGAAAATGTGCCAGATGTTGCCCAGCTGGACTTGTCCTTCCATGCTGCAGCCCCTACCAGACACAAAGTCATTTTTCAAGTCACACTCGCCATCCAAACCACCTCAAGGCACAGCCCTGTCCTTGCCCTCCCCTTTTCCCCTCATTTTTGGCAGGATCCAGCTGGCACAGACACGCCAGGGTGGATTGGCTCAACACCTCCCACACACCCTGACTTTCAGAGTTACATCAGTGTTCTCCTCATGGCCTACAGCTAAGAAAAAATGAAATGGATTTTGTTCTTTCTAAGTAAAGGGAGGGGCTACGTGGTTGTGTGGAGCTGTAAACTCCCTGGCAGAAGCCAGAGGGAGGAACACCAAGCACCACTGCACAGTTGGGAATCACACTCAGAGAGGTGCTCCCCCTACCCCCGATTGATCCAAGCCTCGTCTAGCCTGGCCCTGGACATTTCCAGGGATTCAGGGGCAGCCACAGCTTCTCTGGGCAGCCTGTGCCAGGGCCTCAGGACCCTCACAGGGAACAATTTCCTTCCAATATCCAATCTAAACCTACCCACGCTGTTGGTTTGAATCCATTCCCCCTCGTCCTGTCACTCCATCCCTTTGAAACCATCTCTCTCCATCCTTCTTTTATGTTCCCTCCAGGTACTGGAAGGCCACACCTATGTCACCCCAAGGCTTCTCCTCTCCAGGCTGGCAATCCCAATTCTCTCAGCCTCTCCTCGTGGTGCTCCATCCCTCTAATCCTGGCCTCCTCTGCTCCAAACACAGAGAAAAATCCAGACTGACAGCAGACACTGAACAGAAACAGTGCTAACATCCTTTAACATACAACAAAAAGCTGCTACAGGTTTCTTTTGGGGGCTTCCAAGACCCTCCACAGAGCATCATTAAGAAGAGCAAACACATTTAGCCTGCCTCAATTCCCTCCAAGCCACCCACCAAAAACAGTTGCCTCCAGCAATACCCCTCGGTTTGATCCTCAATTGTTCAGACTGCCCTTCGTGGAGCAGGAAAAGTTCCTGGACTTTGGAAGGCCAAAGGAGCCACCTGCCACCAGCTGTTTCCACAGTGGCCCTGTGTTACAGAGAAGACACCCAGCTCTGCTCCAGCAGAAACAAAACCCACCACAGCTGCTGCCTCCCTGCCTTGGCTAACAAATCCCCAAGCCAGCCTGCTGTGGGAATGGAAGCAGGTCCAGAAGCATTCCAGAGGCACAAAGCAGCTCAGCCACCTCCTTTTAGCCCCGAGTACCAGAGCAAGGCAGACAGGTGTTACCCAGCAAAACACTGTTCATGAATTCTTAAAAACTGTGATCCTTGTACCAAGTCACTCGTGGATTACATTTCTAGAGACACCAGGAAAGAAAATGTGTTGGGTTTGTAAGGCTGAGTCAGGGTACACCAGACTCACCGTGATCAGCTGAGGGGAAAAAGTGTTAAGCTGTTGTCATTAACAGCTCATTAACTCGGGGATAGAAACACAGAACATATCCTGGCACTGCGCTGATGTTTCACAAAGCACCACCTCCATCCTGCCTGGGACTGCTCATTTGTGGCTTCCAACACCGTGGAAAGCCCTCCTCTCTTTTCACTCAGTTAGACTGGCTGGGTCCAAGGGCCCAGGGAGAATTCCCAGCCTCTCCAAGGAGAGAGGTGGGTGTTTTCCAGCAGACTGGAAGCTGACAGACCTGGGACCTGCTCCCCAGTCACAGGAGTGACAAAAAGCAGGAACTGGAGTCAAGTCCAACATCACCCCCTCAAACCCTGCCCCAGCACAACATGTTCAAGCTCACCTACCTCAAAGGAGAAGCCGTGGTGGACACAGGCACCTGAGGGACCAAAGCAAAAACAAACCAGGTTAGAAGCAAGTAACAGCAGCAGCACATCCTCCAGTGAACCTGCTCTGTCACAACACCAGCAGCACTGGGCAGCCACCAAAAATGCAGTTCTGGGGCAACTGGGCAACCTCTGGATAAGGGACAGGACCTCGGGCTCAAAAGAGGCACAAACAAGGCAGAGACAAAAGGGAAGACCTGCCAAAATAACAGTGAGAGGGGTCAGTGTGAATTCCCACTCCGAAATCACCCCTGGACAACAGGACAGGCTCACAGGGCTCCTGCTGCTTCAGCTTTCCCTCCCCACGGAGAGAAAGCTGCTCCAAGCCAGGACAGAGGCAGCCACACATCCAAGCACACTTCCCATATTCTACCCCAATAATCAAATGAAAGGTTAGGCAGTAAGCTGAATGACAGCTCTTCCATCGATTTCCTGGGAAATGGTCCTTCTTGAGCAACTACACATGATCTGTCTCCCAAAAGCGTGAGGAGAATGTGCAATCAACAACAACCCAAGGAGCTCCAAGATGAAAAGCAAAGAGGTGCCTCGAGGGACCACCCAGGAAAAGTCAGAATTTCCTTGTCCAAGAGCGGAGTTTCCCGAGAAATGCAGATTAGACAAATGTGTACAGAAAACCTGGGAGCTACACTTCCCAGAATCAAAAGCTCCTCCTTTGAGCTCGTCTTCAGCTCAGCTGCAAGAGCCCGTGGAGGCACCATGGGGAATTATTTCCCCTTGCCAAGAAGATGAGCCACAGCAGCCCGGTCACACTTCTCTCAAATTCAGCAAATAGCTGCTCTTTTGGCAAGAGAATATAATTTCTAGGTTCATCATCTAGCTGCACCTCAAAATTCAGTGTAAAACACAAGGTCACACATGGTTGGAAGGCACAGGGGGGTGGAAACTGCAAAAAATAAATATCAGTTAGTTAAGACCAGCACAACCCATCTATTTTACCCCTCCAGAGCTGGCTGCCTTTTCTTTTTAGCTCGCTGACAGCTATGGTTCCTTAAAATACCAGTGTGCTCATCCCCTTTGGGGCCAGAGCAGGGAATAAGGACCATGTAGGACAAAAAAGCCAACTCACAAAGCGTGACCCCTCTTCTCAAGGAGGGCAAAGACATAGTTACCAAGGGATACTAAGACACAATCCAGCTTGGCAGGACTTGGAAAATCCGCAGTTACAACAAATTTTACTTGTATGCCCAAGTACGAGTGAGTTAAAAACACTACACACACACACACTAATTAAGGTTGCTGTGCAACAGTGCCCTGATTTTCCATCCAACTCCAAGTCCCAGGTGTGATCAACACCTGTTGCAAAGCACACCTGAAAAGCATTCTGCAAATTATGGCTTTCACATACTGCAGCACCTAAAGAAGAAAGCCCCAGACTTATTATTGCTGTGCTATCTTTGTGGGGGACATCTTGGATAGTTGTTGGTAGTGTAGTTTTCTGGTTTGAGAGCTTTTATTTTTTGGTAACGGTGAAGTCTGTCAGAGCGCTACCCAAAGAGTTAACAACACCCCAAATCCACACCTAGCAGCTCCTCAGCTCGCACACACATCGCTGGTTTGAACCGCTGACAGTCACGGAATCCATGTGCCAAACGGGAATCACGGTGGGAGCAGGATTTGGGGAGAGTGCCACTTGGGAAACCAGCAACCTCCATGCAGAGGGCAAGCTGAGAACAGGCTCGGAGCACGAAGGCAGCCGAGCCGCGGGATCCCAGCGGCAGCACCGCGCACCCTGCGCTGGCCACCAGCGCGTCCAGCACAGCGACACAAAACCCCGCGGCTCCGAGCGCTCCCACCGCACATCCAAGTTGGATCCAGCTCCTCCTCCTCACCCAGGGCGAGGAGAGCACGGCTCCCCTCACGCTGCCCAGCTCCCACCGCCGCATTCCCGAGCGCTGCCCACCCGCGGGCTCCGTGAGGGCTCAGCCCGGCCCCTCACGGGCTGATCGCTGCGGGCTCGCACAACTCCGGCCCCGCTCGCCTTTCTGGGCCAGCACCCCCTCACCTGGGCACGGCCAGGGCTGGCTGAAGGATGCCCGCAGCGGGACACGCGTTGCTCCATGCCCGGCGCTGCGCAGCCCCCGGCGGGAAGGGCCGGGCACGGCTTGGCCCCGGTGCCCCTCACACCTCGCCCGTGGAGAAGCCGCCAAAATGGC
>VXBI01001044.1:114999-134083 GCA_013397375.1 Toxostoma redivivum
GCCGCGGCCGGGCCGCCGGTGCGGGCACAGCCCCCGCCGCGGGATGGTGGCCCCGGAGGCCGCGGCGGCCGGAGCCGGAGCTGCCCGAGGGGATGCCGCGGGTGGCGGCCGTGGGGCGAGCCGTGCCTGTGGGGCCAGTTCTGGGCGCGGGGGGAAGATCGGCCGTGGGACGGATCCCGGGCCGTGAAGTGAACCCCAGCCGTGGGATGAACCCCAGCCGAGGGGCAGATCCCGGCCGCGGGGTGAAGCCCTGCCATGGGGTGAATTCCGGTCATGGGGCAGATCCCAGCCTGGAGGTGAACCTCAGCCACCGCGGGGCTAATCCCAGCCAAGAGGTGCGCCGTGGCTGTAGGGTGACACTTGGTCGTGCGCTGAATCCCGGCCCCAGTCCCCTCCACGAGCCATGCTGGGAGCTTGGCCTGGCTCTGGGGGTGACCCCCGGCGTGGTGTTTGGGGTGAGGGCACTTCTGGCGTTAGGATGTTTTGGGGAGACGCTGGCCATGCCGCCTTTTCCCAGCGGTTTCTCAGTGGTCCGCAGCAGTTCCGTATGAGGAGGATGACAGGAGTGTCACCTGCAATAAAACCTGGGCTGCCAGCCCAGGCGCTGGTGCTTGCACATGAAAGCACACACTTAAACACGGAGTTTTGTTAGAGTCTGGGGCTCGCCTGTTAAATTCGAGTGCTCCTGGGAAATGTGCTGGAGGGCTCTGTTGCCCCCCCAGCCACACCACATGTTATCTGACCTTCTGGAAATCTTGAGACCAGTGGGTTTTATCGGGCCCTTTTGGAAATTTTGAATAGGCTGAGTATTTGTTTTGGGGAGGTACAACTTCTCCTGAGTTGCCGTGCTGATAAGGATTTTACACGGCCTTGTGAGCAGGGCATTTTTTACAATTAAATCCACATTGCTGCCTTCCCCTCTCTGGGACACTCCCCCACAACTCAGAGCTAACCTAGAGGGGCAAACACCCGCCCAGAAGTTGTTTATGGCATGTAGACATGGCTGATCATCAAAGTCATGGCAATATGTTTATTTTTAAAAAGAAAAAAATAGCACGTTATTCCTAACAACAACCCGACCCAACCCAGGGAATTCCTAGAATCATTGTATCATCCTGTATCCCAGTTTGGAGGGCTGTGGAGCATTTTATTTCTGTGTTCTCCCTGTGAAAAATAGGGAAGGTGCTCCTGCCAAGCGTCCCTGTCCTGGAAGGCAGCATCCACGGGCACAGCCACGTGCTGGTGGTGCCTCCCAGCAGATCCAGGCTGGCGGGACACTGAGTTTGGCACCAGCCTGACCCAATGTCCTGGACGGAGCCCTGCTCCCTCCTCGCATCCCTGCCCACCGAGGGAGGTATTTTAGAATTTTAGGGAGCCTGATATTAGAATTTGGCTCTGGAGCAGATGGACAGCGTGCACTGCTGCTACCTCACTGCTCTGGAATAATGATCCACATCACCAACCTGCAGGATCGTGTCAGTTCGCCCAAACAGAACTTGTGTGTGAGCTCCAGCCCAGGCATTAAATCTCCTCCAGAGGTGGCTGAGGATGCCAAAAGTCCTGTTGCAGTGTGCCTGGTGGGTTTCACAGAGCAGAGGAAATTCTGCAGTGCTCTGCTGTCTGCTAAACAAATCCTGTTCAACACTTTCAGTTTTGTTCCCCCACTATTAAAAGTGAGGGCTGCTCCGAGTGCTGAAGTACAGCACAATTTAATTTATTCCCTTTTATCTCTTCCTACAGGGGCTCCTCATTTAGTTTGTGCATTTAACTGAAGGATAAAACTCAGTGTAAATGGCCTATAGGTGTACCTGTGTAAAGTTTAGTTTTCTCCTATCCTTGGAAAGCCAAACTGTCCATGTGTCAGGGGTGAGACTCACCACGAGCAGACTGCTGGACAGGCTTTACCTCAGCTGCAGCAGGAAAAAGGCAAAACTTAGCAGAGATTCCCAGCCCAACTTGTGCTGGCACAGCTCTGTGTGCGTGCGGTGACGGAGCATGACCCGTGACTGACAGAGCTGTGCCAGCACAAGTCCCAGCTGCAGGAGCAGTTATCTGCACAAGTGCACTGTTACTGATAGAGCTTGTTTTCCTTCTCTGAAGGGTGTTTTGCCCTGTCCCAGGGATGTAGCCTGTATCTGCCTGCCTGGGAAGGGAAGGGACAGCTGCTCTGGGTGTATTTGCTGTGTGTGGCTCTCCTCACCCACAATCTGTAGGGCCTCCATCACATGTGCAGTGGGAATTCTCTCGTGGAAGTAACTCACGTTACGGCTGTTTTCTTTCCATTGGCAGGTGGTTGATAAAACTTCCATTTCATGGGATAAACTGGGATTATTTTGTTGTTTTCCATTAACAGCCGTGGTTTTGCAAAAAGCCAGGCAGCCTTTTGACCAAGTTTAGCTTTCACACCAGTCCTAGGAGAAATAAATGAGAAAGTGATCCCAAGGTATGTGTGTGGACTCTGTTAGGAGAATGAAGAAGCACCAGTGGAGAAAAATTAATTAATTTCCACACTGGATAAGTCTCTACTTAATTTAAATCAAAACCACCAAGAATTAAAACTTAGGTAGATCACAGCAGCCACTGGCTTTTTTGTTTGAGTCAATATGCACAAATGAGGGGATGTGTCTCTTTTTTCTTATTAAAACCTTCCCCACGGTTTTAAGTGATAAAATTATGCATCAGTAATGTGCATAATTTCCAGGCAAACTTTCTTGAACCACCCCCAAGAAGTTCTGCTTCTACCAGCTGTAATCTGCTGGACACTTTTGGGTTACTTGGGTTTAAAAGGGGAGATAAGTCCAAGTAAATGCTTCCTTTTTACTTGCTTACTGTTTATTGGAAAGAGGTTTTGGGAGTGCCAAAAGGCCACTCGAGGCATGGGATGTAACCTACTTTGCAGACTACTGAGAAAGCTAAATTATCAGTGGAGCTTAGTTTTTTGGGAGCATAAGATGGCATTTGTGAAAACTTTAAAACAAAAAAAAATGTTAAAATATGTCTTAGGCATATTTAGATTCAGGAGGATTTGCTGTGGATTTAGTGCTTTAGAGCATTAAATTCTAAGCCTCTTGTAATATTTTTTTTTGTCCAGATTCTGTGGTTCTCTGGATGGCAGGTTGTAATCAAGGCTTGGGTGCTTGTTACAGTGGCAGTGTGGTGTGACTTCACTTTCTGATTAATTCTTGGGTTCCAGTGATTTGTCTGTGCAGCTTCTCCAACTCACTTATAATGATTTTAGAAACAAAAAAAACAAAAAAGGTGGTTTCTTTATCAAGATCCTTAGGTGGTGACAGTATTTCTGGAATTCTGCTGCTCTCCTTCGCTGTCTTTTGTGCACCTTGGGGCTGTCATCAAACTTCCTGCCACAAGACCACCCCAAAAAGATCAACTTAAAGTAAACTGAAATGTCTGGCAGGAAATGGCAAAAAGAACTGAACGTGGACAGGATTTGCTGGATGCATTTGTGCCTCCAGATCTCAGAGCTGGATGCAGAGAGCCCTGTGGAAGGCCTTTAGCTGAACTTGCTGACTGGCTCTGTTGGCAGCTTAGTCAATTCACAAAAGGGCTGTGTGACACTTACCTCCAATGGCAAGGTCCTGGGCCTGACTTGGGTGCTGCTGTGTGGGAGAAAATTCCTCTCTCTCAGTTGAAAAGGAGAAAAAAAATAAAATCCACACTCCCCCCAAAACAAAAACAAACACCAAACTGAAGTTACTCTGAATAAAAGAGAGCGCTGGAAGAAAATCTTCCTGGAATCCTGTTTAGAAGAACAAATTGTGCAGTCTCTTGGGCATCTCTCTACAGAGATGTGACTTCAGGAGTGTGCAGCCACCACCAGAAAGCCATTTGAGAGGTGGTCATGGAAAATAGAATTCAAGATGGGCAGAAATGCACTGTGTGCTGTCCTACCAGAAACATTTTACCCCTTTGAGGGGGAGATGTCATACCAGCACTTAGAAAAATGCTGGCATTTCCTGATGGCAGTCATTACTGGTGTTTATGACTGCACAGCACTGTTTATGCTCAGCACTCACCTGTGTGTGGGGTATTTGTCTTCCCCATTCTGCTTGCCTGGGGAGGAGCTTGGTGTTTTTTCTGAGAAAGACAAAAAAAAACGTGAATAAAAGGGCTGTGGGACTCCAAATGCAGATTTGCAGGATGTGAAGGCTAAACTAAAATTCTAATTCTAAACTAAAATTATCCCTTCAGCAGGAGTTTAGTTTTGGGTTCCCCCCAGTTGCAGCTGGAGGGTTGGGAAATTTCAGACATGAAGAGACAAATCCTTCAGAACACCCTGCCACCATTCCTGTTGATGTGAATCTGGATTATTCCATACCCTAAACAAAGCATAAAGGGAAACCTCTTGTGCCCTCAGCCGGGAGCAGCAGGAATTTTTATGGCTGGGAAATTACTGGGGGCAGCCTTGCCCCTTGCCAACTTCTGCACCCACCTGTACTCTGCAGAGGGAATGCAAAGCAAAGCTCCTGCTCAGTGTCCTCTAAAAAGCTCCTAGGCTGGGGCAGCTCTGCAGGCTGCAGGAGAGGGAGCAGTGTTGAGCCTTGTGTTGCTGCACAGGCACCCTCCTCCTTGCTTTGGTGTCAAACCCTTTTTTTGATGTTCATCAGATTCCAGGAGTACAAAGGAAAAGTACAAAACCCATAAGCTTTTGGTCAAGCTGTTAATAATAATCAGGATTTGTGGATGGTGTTCAAGTTTGCTGTTTACCCTTTAGGGCAGCTGAATGAATTGCTCGGGTGGTTTTCCCCTTGCTTTTCAGGAATGCTTCCATCTGAGTGAACATCTTTGTGCCTTCTAATCACAAATTAGTTTTGCTTTTTTTTTTTTTTTCCCTTCCTAAGAAATCAATCTAAAGGCCCTTTCAAAAGGCTCTGGAGTTAAGCACCATCTAAATGGAGTGCTGAAGCCTTCCTTCTGCAGATTTGTAGCTCTTTTTTTTCCATAGGATACTCCCAGGAAAACTGAGAAAGGGGGAAAGCAGAAAACATACTTTGTGTGCATTGCTGGATATCACCATCCTGTGTGAGATCACAAGGGAGGGGGGTGTATGTCACCAAAAAAAATGTCCTTTATCCTTAGTGAGCCTCGACATGTGGAGAATATCCTTTGCTCTTCCCACTTCCCCTACAGCTTAAAATTCAATTTCTACTTATTGTATTATATTAATTTACAACTGGCCCTGGCAGTGGGAAGGAGCTAGCACAGGATGAACAGCTGCCCAGCCAAAATTTCCACTTGTGAACGCCTTTCCTTTAATCCCTTTTTGTTCTGGAAGGTTAAGAAAGCAAAAGGAAAGCAGGGCCAGATGACTTCTCACATACCAGAGCAGTCCTAGGTGCCAGGAAGAGCTGGGCTCACGTTTTTCCCTCCATCCAAGTCACATCTTGCCACTGGGAGCAGGTCAGTCTCCAGGGATATGTTTGTACCTGTGCAAGACTGCAAGGTGTTTTTCTGCCTGCTCTAGGAACCCCCAGGTGCTTCCTGTGCAGGTAAAGGGGAAATAATTCAGTTTTAAGTCATTGGTCATTTATTTCATGGCAGCTGCAGGTGTGAACAAAACAACCTTGGACGTGGGGAGATGAGTATAACTCACAAGTATTTTCTGCTTGGAAAATTAGGTGGTTGAAGACCTCAGGCTGTCAACAAGGCTCCAGCATTCCAGAATCCATACCTGTCTCCTGCCCCTACCCACTGTGTCTCTGCTCTTCCTTTACTCTCCATTTCTATACTAGCAGCAGGGCTTTGGACTGCATTTGTCTTCTTTAACTTCCTTTCAGACAGCTCTGCAATTAACCTCTCACCTGCCAATATGTTAAGAAATTCCAGAAAATCAATCTGTTTGAAGAACTACAGCAAAACTTGCCGAAGGTATTCCCTGGCTTTAGGTGAAATCCCTTCACATGAAGGGATGAACTGAGGAACCCACAGAAATTCAGCCTCTCTTCTGGAGCAGGATGCCCAGAGAAGCTGTGGCTGCTCCTGGATCTCTGGAAGCATCCAAGGCCAGGTTGGACAGGGCTTGGAGCAGCCTGGGACAGTGGGAGGTGTGCCTGCCCATGGCAGGGAGGTGGAACTGGATGGTTTTAAGGTCCCTTCAACCCCAAACCAGTCTGGGATTCTGTTTGGAAGTTTAAGTATGGTGTAAATGCTCATGGGAAAGGCTGGGATAATCAAATACAGAAGCAGCTGAACTACCTTTCAATATTCAAATAATATGCTTTGCTCAGGCTATTAAGCAAACTTTTCTTATTCTGAGATGCAAAGTTTAAACACACCCTCTGGAGAAGAGGGTTTATTCCTATCAACTGGGGGGTTTTCAATAGTTCCTTCTCTCTCCTCCTGAACATACAAGCCCAGCTACTTTGAGCTCCAGTGCAGCATCCTGTGGCCTGTTCAAACTGAAAAGGCTCATTTAGTGTGCCAGTGATTGCAAAACAGTTTCCACTATCGGTGTGTGGTTTTTTTTCTTTGACTTTTTTTTCTTTTTCTCCTCCTTTCTTTTAAAATCTTGAGCTTTGACTCATCCAAACTTACCTGTGGTTGAACAAGGGAAGCCTTGTAACTCCAAAGCTGTTTGAATTAAGTTTTACAGTGGCAGATTTTTTTGGATTGTAGAGGGAGAGTAACTGAAGTGTTGCTGGGCTTGGCTTATTTTGTGGAAGTGCTGGCAGTCTCTCACTGAAAAGGGAAGATTTCCAGCCACTGTGGCCGTGGAAATAATCTCATTTCTTTTCTCCTAGCACAAACTTTGCTTTGAAGGATGAAAGGGTATTGATGATTGCAGCTCTATCTTAGGGTTGGCTCATTGAGAAGACCTCTCCCGAGTTCCTGCAGTGTGCATGGATTCATAATTCCCATGTAGTTTTGCTCAAAGAACAGGTCAATAGCTGACTTCTCTCCAGGTATTGATCCTGAGGAGTTGAATGAGGCTCACAGCAGCAGCCCGAGCAGGGTCTTTATCATTTCTGAGGAGGGACTGAATGGGCGTCAGCTCAGCCTTGTCAGTAGAACAGCTCTGTCCCTCTGTCCCCACGGCACTGCCAGCTCCCTCTGCTCGTGCTGCTGGGAGTTCTGTGTCTCCCCAGGCCCAGGAAAACTCCTGCTTTAAGTTGCAGCCGTACATGGCTGCTTGTCTTGTGTGCCCACAGCCCAGCACGATGTTTTGCCTTGATCCAGCGCTGGCTTCTTCTTCCCCAGACTCCTGGTGACTTCAGCTCCTAATCCTTTAAGCCACTCTGTCCTGGATCTCATTAGAAGCCCAGCACTCTCCAGGGGATGGAGCAGCATTGCAAATGGGTCATTTCTCTGAAACAGTGCGAGACACTTGTGTAAATAAATAAGTACACTGTTTAAAGCAGCCCTTTGGGGGCTTCTGATGACATTTATTTACAGGCTGGCTGCTGGAACACTTCTTGCCCTGCAGTAGCCCCTGAATGCATTTCTGGTAAGCAGAGCCTTATTTTGGGGAGCAGCCCCAAGAGCTGCTCTGGAAGCACCAAGTGTAAGGCACCTGCAGACAAAGGCAGGTATCACTCAGTGACCTGATGTGGATATTCAGGAGTTGTCATGTACACACTGAGAGGTAACAGGCTGCTGCCAGCAGGGCAGGAACTGTTCTTTGGAGCGAGGACTGACTCTTAACCAAGCACAGCAATAAAAAGCAGCTGTGTAGTGCTGTGTAGGATTTCCATGCAGTAAATAGTTCAGCTGGTCCTGTAAGTGGGGGTGTGACATGGAGGAAAAGGAAGGGTGGAAACCTGGATATTCTTGTGTTACCTGTGATTTAAGAAAAGACTGCTTCATTTAGAGGGGATGAGGGAATGAGGGGAATAACTAGTGGGTGTATGTCAGCGGGACAATTAACATTTCCATCAAGTGAGTGCCAGTTGGCTCTGGAATTAATCAAATACAGCTCATTCCCTCCCTTCCCACTCCTCCCCTTGGCTTTTGCTGTTTGCTTCTGTGACTTGTCTGTGCTCCTCTGGGCTCAAAGAGATAAGGTGAAGCCCCCTGGCATCCCAGCACCACTGAATTTACCTTTTTTACCTTTCTCTATTCCCAACTGGAATTTCCTTGTGCTCTGTGTGAGGCTTTCCTCAGGGATTCTTTTTCAAATCTCCTCAAACATTGTTTTTGAATTATTTTGGTTTTTTTAATTAAAAAAAAAATATGATGAGGCATTTATATTTGATTCCCTGCTAATCTCTATCCCCAGTCAGAGTACTTGGAATAAGCAGCTGGAAAGACACACTACCTGGGCTGGCAGACTCGGGGTGCTCCTTGAATTCTTGGGAGAGGCAGTGTACACAGAGGTGGTTGGACATATTCCTGCAGGAAAGCACCACGAAAAAAGCTCAGATGCACACAAAAGACCATCACAATTCCCCATTCTCCAGTATTTTCTTGTTAGGATATACACACTAGGGATATAGCAAATAGTTTACCTTGAACTAACACATCTGTACATAGCCCATTCTTGGCAGGTTTCTTTAAATCCCTGTAACATACCCTGCAACAATCACCTGGTTTTCCTCCTCCCAGAGTACCCCAAGCCAGTTTTTGTATTTGTGGGAATTGTGCTTCTCCTCTCCTTGGGGAGGCCGAAATGGGGAGATTTCAGTCACACTCTCCTAAAAGCAGAGCAGTGCAGACAATCAGCCTTCCTCTCCCCCTTTTGCAGCCACTCAGGCCTGATTACAAAACACATAAATAGACATTTAGATGAGCAGATACAAACGGTGCTGTTTGGCAGCTTTCAGCCCAACTTGCCAAGGCTGGACAACGTGTGTGTACACACGAGCACGCCCCGTCAGCCAACAGGATCGCTAATTCCTGGGAGGGATCACCATATGGAAGGGGATGGACTGGCAGCTGTGCTCAGAGCAACGAAGAGCCACTCTGGCCTGCCTGCTGGATTGTTTCCAAAATGCTTTGGCAGTTTGACTCATCCATATACAGAGGCTGGGGGGAAAAAAAAAAAAAAGATCACAAAGAATGTCACTGGGCTGAAGGCGAGGGTTTGGAGCTGTGCCAAACATCCATGAGCACAGGGCTGCAGCAGGATGCAGGCACAGCTCTTCTCCATGTGCCTCCTCGTTTCTGCAGGGAGGTATGAAAGAACTTCAACAGAACATCTTATGGTCACTGTAGTTTCAGAAATGCATCTTCTGCACTCTTTGGGGAAGGGACTGTGTGTTTGAAACCCAGAAGTTCCCGTTGTTTGTTGCCCAGAAAACATTTCTTCATATTAAAAGCCTCTGCTGCAACCCAGTAGCTCAACTTTTCCTCTCTGACACTCTTCACACCTTCAGTAGCGTTCCATTATTAATTTTTTTTTCTCCAGGCTTTAAATGATAGTCAGCATGCCTCATACACAAAAAAAAACCCAGCAAATAAAATAGCATAAAACCCCAAAAGTCCAAGGAAAAGGCAGGCACAGACTGGTGGAAACACAGTACCTGCTCCTGGTCCTTTTTATATCCACCTCAGAGAGCTGCTTAGGCTCACCCAGGACCACACCTGGGGTTCCAGCATGAATAATCCTGCTCTGGCAGTCACCTCTGGGTTTTTGGGGATGGACTTAGACCCAAAGAGTTACTTTAGGAACCCCCAGAGCTTAAATACTGTTCTTGGTAACGCACTAATGTCCTCATCTCCAGGTTTTCTTTCATTTACACAAAACCAGGAAGAGATTTTGTGTTTCATTTACATGAAATCAGGGTCACACTATTTAAGTTTACAGGGTTGGATTTATAGCTGAGAGCAAGTTTTAGTAGCTTCAGAAGTTTTCCAAGGGGATCCCTTAGGAGAAAAGCCTGACAGAATTTGCACTGATGCGTGTCGGATTTTGGGGTTAACAGATTCAGGGAACTCAGTGTAACTCCCTGAAGACTGAGCAAAAACAGATTGGGATTTCTGGATATTGCTTTAGTTCCAGGACAAGCAGAGTGGGAGATAGGAATGGCAGGAGTTGGGAACCCAGGCAGAATTAATTTTTTGCCTAAGAAAATCATTTCACATGGTGACTTTCAAGTCTTGCTCAATGTTGCTGTGATGTTGATGCAGAAAGAGATAAAAAAGTGCATTTGATTTAGGTTTGTTTTCCCCTTTCTGTAACTGTGGCAATGACACCGCTGCCTGTTTGACTCACCATGATTTCAAAGCAATATTAAAGTGACTAACAGCTGAAAAATGTGCGTGTCCTTCGGCTCCCAGCTCAGGGCTCACTTCTCTGGAAGGCCCCTGACAGCCACACATGGCTCTACATGGGCAGAGCACTGCTCTTAATGAGCCTAATTTCAACATCATTTAATTGGGTGCCCTGCTGAGGAGCAACCCTGGAGCTTTCAGATGGTGTCACAGAGTCAGTGGTCATCTGTGGATGGGCCAAGGGTGGCTCAGGTGGTCTCAGCACTGTCATTTTAAGGACTTAATCACAGAGCACTCACCCAAATCCTGGGTTTGGACAGAAAAGTTTGCATATCTTGGGTCCAGCTGCCATAGAGGTACAGATCAGTTTAAGATCTGACAGATCAAACAGCAAGGGCAGGTGGAATACAGTTCTTGTGGACTGGCAGGAGCTGTGAGGAGTCTGTTCAAGTGCTCCCCACTTTAACACCAGCACCTGAAGAGCAAAGATAAATCCAGTAAATTCCAAGCACCAGAGATTTGGCACTCCCAAAGCACAGCCTACTTGTGGGAGGGAAGGACCATTCTGAATTTGGGGTTCTGGGATGAAGATGGAAGAATTTCAGGTCTAATCCCTTGTCCTTAAGTAACTGATTCCCTTCATGGCCCCATGCCAGGCAGGGTGAGGCAGAATCCTCTTATCCCGTGGCTCTGCTGGCCTTGTGACTTCACCTGGAAATGACAGGGACTATAATTAGATGTGGGGCTCACATTTGCCCCTGCAGTTTCCTCAGGCATTCATCAGGGAAGGAAGCAGCAGCCCTGTAACCGAGACCCTTGGCAGGGGACAGCCCTGACAGCTCCTGCTCCGTGCTGGAACACTGGTCTGGCTGCCAGCATCAGCTGGGAAACACTGCAGGACTTGACCCTTAGAAAGGGAGACTGGGATCTTTGGTTAGATGGGCTGGCTGAACAAAACCCTCAGTTTGTTACTTCAGTTCGAGGTGGAGCTGTTTGAGGAGCTTCACAGCTACTGCAGCTGGCTGCAGGAGAGATGTCTGTATGAGGGAAGAGCTGCATCCTCTGGAGCAGCTGCTTTGGATTTGTATAAAATCAAGGTTCGTGGTTTTTGTGTGTCTGGGGAGGAAAAGACCAGCCAACAGCAAACTCTGCTAACCTTTGTGTTTTTAATCACACACTGTCCTGCTCAGCACAACAGCCTAGGGAGGCATGGAATAAAATCTCTCCCTGTGTCCCCTGGCAAGTGGATGGTTTTTGAATGGGACCTCAGAGCTCCCTTCTGACAATTAGGACAATTGGATGAATTTGGTGTGCACAGGCTCGTCCTCAAGCTTCTGATATTCACATTTTGCACTGGGCTGGAGCCCTTTGTGCCCCAGAACAGCTAAATGGGAACTTGACCTGAGCTCTTTTTATGGCTTCTGGGCCATTAGGAACAAAAAGGCCTCGACTGATCCGGAGCATGAAAAAGAACAAAGCACAAAAGCTGGGTAGTTAATGGGAAAATTGAGCTAATTCCCCCTCAGACTGTAATTTCAAGCCTTGTATAAGCACAGTGGAGAAGTGGGACTTGGCCTGTTGAAATTAAGAGCCTTCGCTTCAATCCTCGGTTCCCTGTGCAAGCTACAGGAGGGAGCAATCAGGGAACAGCAGTACACTCTGATCTTGTGTGCAGGTTCTGCACACAGCAAACAACTCCATGGCTTAGGAGGATAAACTAGGAAACCCAGCAGGTGACTGCACAAACCCCAGCTTCCTAGAAGAAATGCTCTTTTCCATCCCAGAATTCTGCCCAGGTGCGAGCACCTGCTTGGCAGCCCAGTATTTATTGTGCATAAACCCTGGGACGTGTTGCTGCAGGGTATCCCTGGGAAAGGTCAGCTCATGGTGGCATAGAGAGCAAGGAAGGAATGCTGTGGAGTAACAGTTGTGATGGTCTTTCAGACTAACAGGGATGCCAAAGGAAAAATATGATCCTCCAGATCCTCGCAGAATTTACACCATCATGTCAGCGGAAGAGGTGGCCAACGGGAAGAAGTCGCACTGGGCTGAATTAGAGATCTCGGGTGAGTTGGGTGGGGTTTAAATTCCCACAGTTGGTGCTCCAGATGCAGTTTGTGTCCTGTGGTTTGGCTCCAGAGTGAAGAGGTTCTTCCTTGCTTTCCTCTTGCAGGGAGAGTGCGGAGCTTGAGTACGTCGCTGTGGTCACTGACACACCTGACTGCTCTGCACCTCAATGACAACAACCTTACTCGCATTCCACCTGATATTGCCAAGCTTCACAATCTGGTTTACCTGGATCTGTCATCCAACAAACTCAGAAGTTTACCAGCAGAACTAGGAAACATGGTGTCTCTCAGGTGAGGGCAATTATTCTGGTTAACTTCCAAAAAATATCTCTGTCCTGGGATTGGGACCGAGAGTTTCAGTTGGTTTCCTGTCCTTGTATTTCCAATAATCCTGAGGAACTCCAGGCTGCTGCAGAGCTTGGGTTCTAATAATTATTTTTGGGTTCACTGGGCTTTTTTTTCTAATTGTTGATATATCACTGTTTTCATCCCTGGTTTCATCTTGAGTTTTGTGGCTTGTTTTTTTTTTCCTTAATGAATGTATTTCAGTCGTGCTTTGACACGGGAAGACTGGCATATCTTTCCATAATAAAATTCAGGGTGAAAAGTGTTCTCTTTGAGGACTAGCAGTGTACAGCACCTTAGGAGTTTGTTCTGCAGTAATACTCACCCAGAGTGTTTTTGCATTTGCTGCAGGGAATTGCTTTTAAATAACAATCTGTTACGGGTTTTGCCTTATGAACTTGGACGGCTCTTCCAGCTGCAAACCCTGGGTTTGAAAGGTGAGCTCTTTCCAGTTCCATATTCCTACGAGTTCTCAGGAATCCTGAGGGGGCTGGGCTCAAAACCTTCCTCTATTACCTCAAGGTTTTCTGACAGGTTCTTTTAAGCATTAAGTTGGTAGCAAAAATGACCAGGCAGTTGGGGAAACAATGCTTGTCCTTCTTAATGCTGCTAAACTTCCTTAGGAGCTCATTTCAAATCTGCAGTCAGGGAAATAAACCCTTTACCCTGCTGAGTTAATTTGTCTGTTCTCATTCTGGGAGATTTTCTTTGGGTGGAAAGCCTTGAGAAAGGCAGGCAGCTGATGCCCCCGCTGTTGTTTTGTGCTGTTGGCAGGCAATCCTTTATCCCAAGATATTCTCAGCCTCTACCAGGATCCAGACGGAACCCGAAAGCTACTGAACTACATGCTTGACAATCTAGCAGGTACAGCCCTATGGATCTGGTGGGCAAAAAGGCTTTAAAAGTGGGATTTGCTGCTAAAGCAAGAGTCTGGACCACTGGAGGGAGAGTATTTCATCCCTATTTAGTGTTTTATCAGCTGGCTCCAGTCATACCCTGAAACACACCCTCACACACAGTGGAAGAGGCTGATGTGTGCTGTCTAAGGTTCTCTCCTGTTACAGCCAAATGTTCTCTCTGTTCTGCTTGAAACCCTTCAATTACCAACCAAGGGCAAAGTCTGCCTTGAGGAAACCATTTCAGTTCTCCCCACCAGAAATAATCATTTGAATGCAAGCACAATGTCAAATTTAGCTCGAGAAATACCAAAGCCATTAAGAACATGCAGTACCTGACTTCAGTCCTGCTTTGTGGTTCTGTAACTGAACCTTCTGCTTTGCCTCCTTTGCTGTCTCCCAAGTTAAGGCACTGCTGGGATGATGGGTGCAGGGTGAGGTTCTTGGAGAAGGGATGGCTGAACCATGCCAGGATTTACCCCTCCTTCTTCAGCAGATTATTCAGTGTGCACGAGTATTTCAGTGGTGCTTCTAAATCTGCAAACAAGAGACAAAAGTAGTCATGAATCTTACAAATGACAATTTTTCCCTTACTAGACCTATTCATTTAAATGATTTTTGCCTCCCCTGAAGACTTGGGGATGAAAAACACATTATTGTTCAGTCATCAGTTTGACTTAGAAATTGTAACTTACAAATAGAAACTCTGAATTAATCACGGGTTTAATTTTTTTTTGTAGTTCATCCAGAGCAGCTGCCTCCAAGGCCATGGATTACTTTAAAAGAACGAGACCAAATTCTGCCCTCAGGTAAATCTGTGGTTTTTCCTCCCTGTGTTTACAAGGTGACACACTGGGAAGCATGTCTTGGGCTTCATTTTCCTGGATCAGAGTGAAAAGAGCGATTTGTTCATTTGTACTAGAAAAATTAACACAAGGCTGTGCTGTAATTACCATCTTTGTCATTTGAATGGGATGCTGGGCATTTCTTCTCCATGGAGGGCTTTGTCACAGCTCTTCCAGCCACTCTTGTCCCATCTCCAGAGGCTGACAGCCTTTCCCTTTTTTTCTGTTTCTCCTTGCAGCTTCATTTACAGTTATGTGTTACAATGTGTTGTGTGATAAATACGCCACCCGGCAGCTCTATGGCTACTGCCCATCTTGGGCACTCAACTGGGAGTACAGGAAAAAGGGAATCATGGAAGAAATTGTCAACTGTGATGCAGACATCATTAGTCTTCAGGTAATTCCAAATAACTGCATTTTCCATCAGAAACACAAAACATGAACCTCCACCTCTAGGATTAAATGTTCCCTATGGGAACACCATAGCCACCTGTTGGATAGCAAATTCCAGCTCTTCCCAATGCAAGCTGTGTATCCATATTCCAGTGTCAAACATACCAGGTGTGGTCTACTGCTCTTCAAAATACACCTGTCACTTGGCCTTTGGGAGGGATTCCAGGAAATCCAGGAATGCACATCAGTTCCCAGCAGGCCATTAGTCTAGGAAGTGACATGGATTATGCAGCTTTTCTGACTGCAAGCCAGGGCAGGCACCAGGAAGGGTTTCTTTCTTTCCTTCACTTCTTTAGCCTGAGGTGTTTGTGTACAATTCCAGGAAGTGGAAACGGAGCAATACTTCACCCTTTTCCTGCCAGCCTTGAAAGAACGGGGATACGATGGATTCTTTTCTCCAAAGTCACGTGCCAAAATCATGTCCGAGCAGGAGAAAAAGCATGTGGATGGCTGTGCCATATTCTTCAAAACTGAAAAGTAAGGGGCAGCAGCAGCTTGTACAATCTACACTGAAACCTCAGAACAGCTTCCAGTAATTAGGATGGAAGTTTCCCAAAGTTTCCCTGAGTTGCCTCTCAGAGTTTTCACTGCTTCCAGAAAGAAAAAGGCAGCTCTGGGGTCGTGTCTAGAGCCAGCTGGAGTGGTTTGGAAGAGAGGGCGCCTGTGGGAGCAGACAAGGGCTGGGTTTCAGGTGGGGACATGCCGTGGGGGCTGTGGTCACAGCTGCTCACCGTGGTTCTCTCCCCCTTGCCCAGGTTCACGCTGGTGCAGAAGCACACGGTGGAGTTCAACCAGGTGGCCATGGCCAACTCGGAGGGCTCGGAGGCCATGTTGAACAGAGTGATGACCAAGGACAACATCGGAGTCGCCGTGGTGCTGGAGGTGCACAAGGAATTATTTGGAGCAAGTGAGTACAACTGTGGTGTGCTCACTGATACCCAGCTCCACGGACAGGCATGAGTTATTCCTAGCTAATCCATGCTGTTCCTGCTGGTGGTGCAGCCCATCAGACAGGCATAGGTTATGTGGTCTGGTTGTGCTCACAGCAAGATGCCCAGTATTTGCTTTTCTCCTTTCAAGCTTTTATCCCTGCTTACTTACTCTGGTACATTCTGCTTGAGCAGCTCAGCTTTCCCAAGGTCACTGTGTTTACACACATTTGCTCTTACCAGTAGTTGTCACCAATGTTCAACTTCTATTTTCAACTCTCTTTTCCTTCCCTGGATTGACTCCTTCCACCCTCCCCCAGTGATTAGATGTCAGTGCTAAAGTACTGAGGTAGAAAGAGGAGATTATCAGATCTCTTTTCCTGCCTCCTGATTGACTGACTGTCACAGTTTCATTAAGCTTGATTAGATGCAGCAGACAATTCCAACACAGGAAAAACTGCCACCCTCCTCTGTCTGCATGGCTGGGGTTTTTGTGGCTTCAGAAGAGGAGAAATTCCAGGGCTGGAAGGAGCTTCCTGGGCTGTTGACAGGCATTTCAACAGGTTTAAGCAATGAAAACACACCTGGTGTGTCTGACCCTGAGCCCTGAGGAGCTACACCCTGAGTATGAACAAGCAGGAACCCGCTGCATTCACAGAGCCTCTCACTGCTGAAATTGTTTATCCAGGTATGAAGTCGCTTCACGTGGACAAGCAGCTGCTCATCGTGGCCAATGCCCACATGCACTGGGACCCTGAATACTCAGATGTGAAACTCATCCAGACCATGATGTTCGTCTCAGAGCTGAAAAACATCCTGGAGAAAGCCTCAAGCAGGCCCAGTAGCCCGACAGCAGATCCCAACTCTATCCCTCTGGTGCTGTGTGCGGATCTCAACTCGCTGCCTGACTCAGGTAAGGCTGGCTTTTTGGCCTCATTTTTAACTTACCTTCTTCGAATGTTCGAGTCCACTTCTTCCTCTGAAGGCAGAGGGGTTGTTTTGCACCCCCCAGGGAAGGCATGGATGAAAGCTTTCCTTTGGAAATCTGGCTGAAGAGACTGTGAGTTCTCTGGCTGAGTCGCCTGCTTTTTGTGCTCAGCTGGACACTCCAGGAGAGCTGGTTGTGCCTACAAAAGTGTAGGAAAGCACAGTTAGATGATAAATAAATCACTAAATAAACACCCGTGCCTGAAGCAGCAGTAAGAAGTAGGAAAGGTGTGAGTTCTGATGAAGACTTGCTAAGGAGAGGGGTTTGCTTTGCTAACTCTGATCCCATGGTGGCTCAGTGGTTTTTAACACGCCCGGGCCAGGGCTGTCCCTCAAAGCAAGTCCCTAACCCTTCCCCTTGCCAACAGGTGTGGTGGAGTACCTGAGCAATGGCATAGTAGCCGACAACCACAAGGACTTCAAGGAGCTGCGCTACAACGAGTGTCTGATGAACTTCAGCGGCAACGGGAAGAACGGAGCCTCGGAGGGCAGGATCACGCACGGCTTCCAGCTCAAGAGCGCCTACGAGAACAACCTGATGCCTTACACCAATTACACTTTTGACTTCAAAGTAAGCCCCGTCTCTGGGAGTCTGCTGTGCCATTCCCTGGCTAACGAGGATGGATGCTGCCCTCACCACGCTCTCCCCCTCTCTCTCTCTCTCTCTCTCTCCCCCCACAGGGTGTGATTGATTACATTTTCTACTCCAACACTCACATGAACGTGCTCGGAGTCCTGGGGCCCTTGGACCCGCAGTGGCTGGTGGACAACAACATCACGGGCTGCCCGCACCCGCACATCCCCTCGGACCACTTCTCGCTGCTGACGCAGCTGGAGCTGCAGCCGCCGCTGCTGCCGCTGGTGAACGGCGTGCACCTGCCCTCCCGCAGGTAGTGCTGCCCTCGCCTGCCCACGGACCTGTACACTTGTAAATCCCTCTCTATAGGAGTGAAGTATGGCCCACCTGCAGCTGCTTCTTCGAGCTCCTTTCCTTATGTGTTTCATATGAGATTTTGCACATTTTGGTGCATATTGGTATCATTTGGCACTAGGGCTGGAACCAAAGTATTATTCCCCTTTCCAGGTTTTTAATTTAATTTTTGTTTGTGGTTTCTTTTTTGGTTTGTTTTTTTTTTTTTTATTTTACTTAAAACTGGCTTTTTCTTTTCAGTAGGAAGCTGCACTTCTAAATGGACAAAAGAGATTTAAAAACTTGCATTTAACATGTTTCACAAGGTAATGCTTTTTTCCGGAATGTGGCAAATTGAGCCAACCTTTTAGGAGAGAGAAAAACAAAACTAGAGATGCTTGTTTTGTAGGAAGAATATTAGACATACTGTTTGTTTGAATCCAAAATGGAGACTCAACTCTGCATCCAACATTAATTTTGCACATTAGCAAAGCACTTAATTCCTGACTATAAATGATTGGCAGCGTGGCCCTGCCCCTCATCTCAATACTATCAGAAAACCAAAGATAGCCAAGTATCTGTGATCAAATTGGAGCTCTAAATCCTCCTGATTCCAATTTCTTTGGGAGCTATTGTCAGTCAGGGCTGAAGTAAAAAGCTACTGGTTCCTTCCCAAATGTTACTGCTCTTTGGATGTGTTGGAAATCCTTGTTTTCTTTCCTTTTAATGCTCTGGGTGGCCAGTTCAAAACCTTGTGCCTCAAGAGGCATTAAACATGATGCAATTTTCTGAAAAAAAAAAAAAAAAAACCTGTTTGGCTGCTTAATGTTTAAAAAAAAAAAGGCACAGCGATAGGAAAAGGTCGTGTCTGTGTTTTTAAGTTTTTCTTTATTCTGCTTTTTTGCTGCTATAAGATTTTCTTGAATTTCTATTGGAAACTTTTCATGCACTTTACTGTTTCTAGTCTCCAAATGTGATATTTTTAATAAATGAAAAACATTTTCCATGATGTGAATGAAATTTTTAAGCAGATTGATAAGCCTATATTTATGTCTCATTCGTATACTTCAAAAAAAGTCCAATTTGAATTGTGAAATTAGTTTTAAATACTAAAGAGCCATCTTCTGTCTTGCAAAACTGCCAAGTCAGGCTGTTCCTCTTTAACTAAACATTTCCTTTGTCATTTTATACACAGGAAATTTTCCATAGCGGGGAAAAAAAAATATCAATTGGACTTACAGGAGAAACTATTCCCTGACTCTGACTGGGGGCCAGGGAGGGGGTGGAGCGGGCCAGAACACAAAAATGGGTTCAGCAAAGTGACAACTCCCTTGGAAAAGTGCCTAAAAAAATGGGGGTGTCATCTATGGTCTGGGATCAATTGGAAGTGATGGGAGCTGGGGGAAATTCCTGCACAGCACTTGCTTTATGCAAAAAAAAAAAAAAAAAAAAAAGGGGGGGGGGGGGGGGGGGGGGAGAGACC
>VXBI01001044.1:134089-191016 GCA_013397375.1 Toxostoma redivivum
AAAAGAAGAGGGGGGGGTGGGGGGGGGGAGAAAGCCCTTTCCAGAGATGGATTTTCCTCTGGGTGCAGGTATCTCTGTTGGAATATACCTCAGCATTCCCTACCTGGCCATGGCACATGGATTGGAGAGCACTGGAAAGTAGAATAGCATGAAAAACTTAATTTTGTGGACATTACCTTTCTGTATTCAGCTGCTGTATGTTTTGTGGGGAGGGGGATGCTGCACTCCAGAGGGGTGCTCTGACCTGCTCCTCCTGTCCCTCCACGCACGGTGATCCCAGCGTGAGCAGTGTTTCCTAACCATACTTCACTCCCAACATTTTTTGAGCTGTTTGTATAAAATGGAATTTCCAATTCACCCGTGATTGTCTATGAACTGCAGAGGAGCCCATTTAGTAATAAAAATCAAAACCCAGCACCAATGTTTTGTAATATGGGGGTGGGAGAGGACAGGGATGGGAAAATCCAAACCTTGGCAAACATTGTAAGCTGCTCCAGCTGGATTTTCCTTTGCTTTCTAGCCATGGAAGTGTTCCGTTGCAGGAAGGTGTTCCATTGGATTTTCTCTGCTGCACTTCCCAACGCTCCTCATGCCACGTGGTTTTTAACACAAAAATGTTATTTTAGCAGACATTGCAGAAAAAAAACCCCAGTCTTGTTTATGTTTCAGTCAATGCACATGTTTACCTGCCTCTCCTGTGCGACTCCCTCCTGGCTTTTCCCTTCCCAGCAGGAGCAGTGAGGGGATGGTGCTTTTTTCCCAGCCTCAGTTCCCAGCATGTTGCAGGCAGTACCCGGAAAAAAGGCTCCAAGCCCTTCCCTGCTCCTCACTGCCTCTGTTTGCTTCCCAAAACACGGTGCCTGGTGTCCACTCCTAAGGACAGCACTGCCTAAAGCCAGCAGAGAAAACAAAATCCAACACCCTTCTACAAGCAACTTTTTAAAACAATCTGGTGAATCTGTCCGATACGGGGTTTTGCGTGTGTATATATATATACATATATATATATAAAAAAAGAGAATTTTGTACAATGTAGCTGAATATTTTTGCTTCCTTCTTTCACTGTAAGGAGACAGAACCTTACACAAGTTTGGTCATGCACACTCCCTCACCCTTTGGTGTTCCAAGGTGACACAGATCCCAAGAAAACCTGGTGGGAACCACTCATGTCTTAATCCTCCCCGCTAAGCATCAGCCAAGAACTCACTTTAATTAGAAACAATTTCAGGCAGAGATTATAAACCTCTAGATCCAGGTATGGCACACCCCTCCCTGTGGGAATGGTGAAGGTGAGAGTGATCCTGGTGCTGGGGTTCATCCATCCTCTGTGGAGGCTCCCACACCATCCTGTAGTGGTTACCTTGAGAGCTCAGGGGTTTTTAAAGTCAGAATGCTTTCTTGTGCGTTGCCTTTGCAGCTGGGAGGTCCCTGAAAAGATGGAAGTGCATGTGGGGCAGGGGCAGCTGCAGTGTCACTGCCGGGCATGCTTACACTACAATTTTAGGGGGATTTACGCCCTGCTTCATGGGAATTGCAGCTTTGCTTTACATTTGAGAGCGTGCCAAGCTCTGGGATGAGGAAACGCTGCTTGCCCTGGACCTTAGGGTAGCTGGGGAAAGGGAGGTCATCAAACCTCTGAACTGCTACATTTTTCTTCCCCATAAAAATTATTTTTTTAAATTTGCTCGCTGTGGAGATGGGATATTGCTCACTCACAATGGGTAGGGCTAAACATCCACCAGTTTCTTCCCACCTGTGTACTTCCACGTCCTTTGGAGTCAACAAACAGCCCCTTTGCAGCCATTCTTGGCCCTGCTGTGGTTCCTGAGAAGCACAGGGCAGCAAAGAGGGGGATACAGAGCCTGGGTGGGTGTTTCCCAGCTTGCCAGTGCCCAGGGACACATTCTTGGCATCCAGTGGGGGTGGGTGGGCAACACAGATTTGATTCTTACAATCCTTAAACACCTCCTCCCAGAATGGCCAAGCCAGATTGTAAACAGGGATAATCCTGCACAGGGTCACAAGTCACACCTGTGTCACCTCAGTCCGTGTGGCCAAGGCACATTGCTGTCCCCATCCCAGGAAAAGGGGACTCCACAGAAAGCCTCAGCCAGTCAGTGGGAAATTCTCCACTTCTGTGTTTCCACAGCCAGGAGCCAGCAGCAGACCCTATCCAACTCCTGCAATTACCTGCTCCTGCCAGGAGCTGTCAGAAAAAGGCACTGATCCTGGAGCAGAGCAAAGGTGGCACATTCGGAAGCGTCCTTGGCGAAGCAGCCAAAGGCTTTGCGGTGCCACAGTCCAGCCTAACTCCTCACCTCAAAAATCCCAATTTTTACACAAATCCAGGCAGAAAGAGCTGCCACAGCCACAGAGTGGGAAGCACATTCATTCTTTTATTGGTGGCACCCGGGATGGGTGTGGGGGAACAGCACAGGCACCCAAAACAGGGAAACAGCAGGTGCCTGAGGGAAAGCCTTAGCTGGGGGAAGCAGGAAAGGCTCCTGCCCCTGCCAAACCAGGGAGCAGAGGAAGCATCAGCGTGGTGCCACCAAACCCAGCGTGTCTCAGGGCAGTGGGGTTGTGTCATTGGTGTCCCACGAGGAATTCATGACCGTGGACTCCTTGGATGTGGACAGTGGGAGGGACGGGGTGGGGTTTCTCCAAGGGCAGCACGGTGCTTCCCGCCGTGGCCGCGGCAGCGCTTTCTTGGGGCCGTTCCTGCAGATTTTGTGGGAGCAAAGAAAGGAAAGTGGGTGGGTCAGAGGGAAGGGATGGTGCTGCCAAGGTGCTGGGGATGCCAGGGGTTTTCCAGTCACTGGGCATCACGTACCTCTGCATCAGCTTGTGGATGAGCAGCTGGATCCAGGGCGCCTCCGGGGTTACGCACACCCGCTTGTTCTTCTTCAGGGTGAGGCTGCAAGGCCATGAGACCCCTCAGCCCCATGCACATGCCTTCCCCAAAGCTTTTCTAACCCACACAGAAAAGCCCTCTCCTCCTCTGCTCCCTGGGCATGGATAGAAACCCATGGAATTTTGGGGCCCTGACTTAGCACCCTGAGCCATGCAGGGAAGAACCCCCTGAAACTGGGAAGCAAGAGTCACCCCAACATTTGTGGCCTTCCCCCCCACATACTTTTGCACCAGTGTAACAAGGCTCAATTCGCAGGGATTGGTTTGCAGGCTTTCCACTTACATGACCTCCTTCCTCCTGCAGTGAATGCCGGGCGGGGTAACGTCGATGGTGAGGATCAGCCCCAGGTTGATGACGTGGGCGGTGGATTTGATGCACTTGCACCTCATGTTGGTCAGCAGGCTCTCCAGCGACAGACCTGTGCCCCGGGGCAGCCCACACCAGGTCTGGGCCCCCCGTGGGGGAGGCACACGGGGACACCCCCCTCCCCACTATCCCATCCCTGACACCCGTGGGCTGCTGCTAATGGGGTTTGCAGTAGAGCTAATACCTCTTAGCACAGCCTCAAATCTTTTCCTGTACATGGAAGGGGTTTAGCTGCAGGGTTGGAAAACTTCACCAACATTTTATGAATTCAACCCATTGCCCACCCACCAAGCACTTGAGTTTTTTAGGGGTCTGAAAGAGAAGCAGCCTAAACCCATGAGGCAAAACCCACCTCTCCACCCCCAGTACCCCCTTCCAGCTCAGCCATAGGGTTTAGAAGACAAGCTCAAAGATAAGCAAGAAACAAATCTGAAAGCCCAGTAGAAGCCAGGCTCAGCCCCATCTGGGACACCCAATGCCGCTGTCCAGGCGTTTGGGGGGGACATGGATGGACAGACACCCAAAGCCACTCACCGCCCCCCGGCACCGAGCTGCTCAGCAGCAGGAGCAGGGCCAGCGCTGCCGGCAGCAGCCGCATCCTCGCTGTCCGCCCCAGCTATGCCAGGGCTGCTTTATAGGCAGCCCCTCGCCCCAGGGGGGATTTCACAACCCCCCCTAGGGGCTGGGAAGGGCCAGAGGGGGAGGAAAAGGGCCAGTCCCACGCCTCAACTTCCCTGCCCTCGCTTCCCCCTGCTGCACGTGGCCCCCACCAAAAAAAGCAGAAAAAGCCATGGCCACCTCCTCAAACCTGCTGCGGTTTTGGGCTAAGGCTGGTGCCCCCCATGCCTCCCTCCCCAAGTACCCCAAACCCTTGGCATGCCATATGAAGGGAGGCAAGGCACAGTGACAGAGGGCTGCCACCTTTATTGGGCCTGCTGGGTCGTGCCCAAAAGGGATACCCAGTGCATGGCTATGGGATGGGAGAGGCTGGAAGCAGGGATGGGCATTTTTAAGGGTTTAAAGATATAAAAAGGGGCTCAGGCAGCAGCATGCTCCCCTCTGGACTTAGGTAAGGCAACAGCAGGATGGGGAAGGCAGGCAGTTTTGGGCCAGCATATCTGGCCGTGCCTCTGGTGGCAGCTTCCTCAGCGGGGAGCCTTGTTCTTCCTCCTGCCAAAAGCAGACGGGGGAGGAACGTGTGAGGACAGGTTCCCACGGGATGCCCCTGGTGCTCAGGGAGAAAAGGGAGCTTACAGGTGAGGGAGGTCCTGCAAGAGTTTCTTCACCCAAAGGGTGTCAGGATCCACGCAGACCCTCTTCTGGCTCTTCAGCTTAATCCTAGAAACACCAGCCTTTCAACAACGCCACTTCCCTCCTGCAGACAGCTGAGCCTCCCACCCTCCTCACAGCGAGAATGAGCAGGGAACTGCAGGGATCCAGGGCAGACGGGAGGAGCAGAGGGCGTGTACCCCCGGGAGCCACTTACACCACCTCGGGCCGCCGGCAGCTGCTCCCCACGGGCCACACCTCGACGCTGCTGTACTTGGCCGGCGGGATGAAGGCTCGGGTACTCTTCAGGCAGCGGCAGCTCCGGTTGCCGTTGGCTTCTAGGATTGCTGGAGGGGCACACGGCCACGGCTCACCCCAAAACCCTCCCTGGGCAACGCACCTCCCGCCGTGTCCCACCAGGATCACCCACCCCATACCGGGAAAGCCTCACCTGTGTCCCCAGGCTGGTGGGACAGCAGCAGCAGCCCCAGCAGCAGGGCTGCCCGCACAGCCATGCCGGCCCAGCCCCGGCCCCCGCAGCATCCCTCTATTTGAGCTGGGAAATAGGAGAAGTGAGGCGGCACGGGAGGCCCCGGGGTCGCCGTGGTTTTGCCCGACCCTGTCCCTGCTGAGTTTGCAGCGCTGCCGATAAAAAGCGGCTTGGGGCTTGGCAGGGGGCCTGGCTTCCCGAAACCGGCTCTGCTTTCCCCTTCCTCTCTTTGTCGTTTCCTCCAACTTTGTTCTTAGCACACACAGCCCCACCAGCCCGGAGGTTTTCTGGGGTGCTCTTCTGTCCTGCGCGATTGGGTATTACTCATTTCTCCTACAACCACGTTGTCCCCCCTGCAAGGCACAGCCCAGCAGCACCCCGGTGACATTTGCTTTTGACTTTTTTACCCCAAAACTCTGCCAAGTGACCTCACGCCCATTCCCGACGTATTTCCTTACTGGTCTGGACTGGTTTTTAAAGCCTTACAGACACCTGTAAATCCCAGCTCCATCACTCGGATGTGGGGCACTTTGGCTGGACTGTCCCATCTCCTTACCACCAATACTGTGCCCTCAAATCACCACCGGGGGAGATAACAGGTTATGATGGGAAGGACCCCTGACAAGAGGGAATGGTTTCATAATGCCACAGGGAAGGGTTAGATGGGACACTGGGGGGAAACTCCTCCCTGTAGGGTGGGGAGGACCTGGCACAGAGAATCTGTGGCTGCCCCTGGATCCCTGGAGGTTTCCAAGGCCAGGCTGGACAGAGCTTGAAACAACCTGGGATAGTGGATGGTTCCCTGTCCATGGCAGGGGGATCTCACCCAGGCTGGATGGGATTTGAGGTCACTTCTAATCCAAGCTGTCCTATGATTCTATGTCATACATGCATAGCTTCAAAGCTAGGAGATCCAGGGAAAATACAACAGAAAGAAAAATCCTGTATTTTATTGGACTTGAGCTTCCAGAACAGGACATGCCACACTGTACTAACACAATCCTCAGACACACACACTGTTGCCAAGCACTTCACATGGAAAAAGTCACCAAGTCATTGCTAAAGAAGCAAGAGCAGCCCCTGCCACAGGGAAACAGCTTCACAATCCACAGGCAACTAAAAAAATGAAGGTTTCCTATTCACAGTGATCCAGGGATCAAGAGCAGGGGAGAATCCTCCCCAGGAACCTGCCACAGGGCTGGGGCCAGCAATGAGCCACCCTCCCCACAGCCACTGCCACCAGAGCCAGACATGGGGCTTTCAGAAAGGGAGGAAGAGAGGGCAAAGTGAGGAGCAGCCAGGTCTGCACACCTGGGCATCATCCACCAGCCTGCCTCGGGGCTCTGGGCACCAACTTCCTTAGCAGGAAACTTATTTTTTCTTCCTGCAAAAAGCAGAAGGAGGAGAAATGTGTGAACACAGAGAAGAGTGGGTCCGGGAGAGGAAGCTCCTGCCCCAGCCAGGGAAGTCACTGCCGTTTCCCCGCGGCAGGCATCGCTCGCCAGGATGGCCACAAACCCAGCACGGGCATGACCAAGAAGGGCAGCTTCCCCAGCCCAGCATGTACACACTACTGCACCTGCCACGAGCAAACCCCACTGCTCCCACCATGGTTTTACCCCAAACTGCTTTGGAAGTGCAGTACTGTGCATAAGCCAGGGGAGGCATGACCCACAGATGGGGTGTGTTGGGCTGAACACTGCTTTGCACAGCAAAGTGTTGCCTCTCATCCCTTTGGAATTGAGTCCTTTGGACAGCAGCAGGCTCTCCAAGAGCTCCTGGGCCCACAAGAGCTTCCCAGAACCATGGATGTGCTGGGATGCTGTCCAGGGACACCTAAGCCAAACAAGTTTCCATCCAACAACTTACGTGCTGGCAATGCGCTTCAGCAGCTTCTTTACCCAGGGGGCTTCGGGATTCACACACACCTTCCCTGAGGTTCTTAATTTAATTCTGAAAGGCAAGGAGAGCTCCTGAACATTCCTGTCCCTCCAAAGGCAGGGATTCAAGCAGCCAGAGCTGATGGGGAAGACTCAGTTTTCACTCAGAGCACCAGAGATTGTCGAAAGCTTCCAGAGACAGAGAAAGCCACGGCATGGCTGGCAACAAACAAGACACAACACATTCCTAGGTGGAGCAGAGACTTGAAGCCCAGAACACTGCTCAACGACAGGGTTTTTTTTGAGATTTACAAATGTATCAACAGCAAGCAGCTATAAAAATCTGGGATAATTTGTTATGGCTCATGCTGCCTCAGTGTCTGAGGAAGTGCTTCCTCCAGGCTGCAAGCACCCCCTGCTCCAGCTCAAGGAAACCACACTTTCCCCCACTGGAGAGATTCCTTTAGACCCTGGGGAGCTGCGTTTCTGCACCTAATGTTTCTCAGCAAGTAAGCTGGTGGCGTTTTTGCAAAGGTTTGGTTTCCAGCAAGGCAGCAGAGAAGCAGGATGGTGGCAGCAGAGAGCCCGCGACACTTACATGATCTCCGTGCGCCTGCAGCTGCTGCCCACAGGCCTTATCTCAATGCTCTCGTATTTCTTGGGACTGATGTATTCCGAGGTTGTCTTGGCACACCTACAGCTCAGGTTCCCGTTCATCTCCAGGATGGCTGAGAGAGAGAAAGTGGCACAGACAGTGCTGATAGGGATGCAGCAACTCTGAGAGCCAAAGGAAGTTTCACTGACCACACTGAGAAGCTGCCACCTGCGCCTCTACCTCAGCTCCCTGCTCCCACAACACTCCCAAAAGCTGAACCAACCCCCTGCAAAGGATGGTTGCCTTTTTCCCTGGCAACAAGGCAAGTCCTCAGCTCAACAGGCAGGAGGCTCCCAAGCTCTCCAGCCTCTCTGGGCACAGGATGATGCCAGCAAAGCCACCCAGAGCTCACCTGCGTGGGCACAGTGGGACATCACCACCAGCAGCAGCAGCAGCCATGGGAGCAGGGGGGCTCCTGTCCCCACCCCAGCCGGTGCTCCCATCCTCGGGGAAGGCTCAGCCCTTCAGATGCTCTGTGGGACCACAAGCAGCCCTATTTATCGGGGAGGGTCACGCCCCGCCACAGGCACAGCATTCACACCTCAGCAGTCTCAGCCGGCCAGCAGAGCATCGAGAGAGGTGAGGTCATTTCTCAGATGCTCCCCAGAGCCAGCCCAGAAGCTCAATATTATTAATTAAAACCAGCCACTGGGACGGAGTGCAACGTTTGGATTCCCCACACGCCTTGTTTCTGTTGGGTATGTACCCACATCACCCTCCATTGCCTTGAGCATTTACCCCTCAGCCACAAAAAAAGCCCAGAATGAAAGCAGAGCCTAATCCCCTGACTAAGCAAGGGGGTTTTTAGTGTACTCAGACATTTACATATTTATTTCTTGGGGCTATATTTTCCCCACACTATTTTTGCTGCCTCTCTCATCAGCAAAAACGCCTCACACCATGCTGTGGAAAAACAATCATGCCCTATGTTTCCACTCAAACTTTCAAATTTGACACTTGGCTGGGCAACTAACTCAGCCAGGATGGCCACTGTGCCCTCAGATGTTGGTGGGATGGGGGCTTTGCCCTGAATAGATTTGGCAAAGTCACCAGTCGGGAAGCAAAAGGGGAAGGGGATATGTGGTGAGGCGAGAAGGAAGGAAGAGGGCAGAACAAAAGAGATGTGGTTGTGTGATAATGTTGTAATTTGGAGCTTTCAAATCACATCAGCATTTTATATAGCAACAAAATGGTGAATTTAAAAAAAGTCTTCCACTCAAAACTCAAGCTATGTATCTCTCTCTGAAAATCTTGTTTTTTCCCCTGAGATAGGTCCAAAAGTTTTGTGAAGTGCTTGTCCAAGAGATGACTGGGGAGTTTATCTCCCTGTACACCAGGGTCACAGAGAGGCCAGGAATTTCCATGAGCAATTCCCAAAGTCCTACAGAAAGAATGGGTGCCTTGCTGTCACGGCTGTGGAAAAGGAGATGGCCTTAAAACTGGGTTTTGTTTAATCCTTTCAGAGTTTTCAGCTTCCTTGCAGAGAGTTATTAGAAGGAACACAGAACCAAGGACTGGTTTTGTTGGGTTGTGGCAGGAGTCTTTTGGAAAAAAATTGTGGGAAAGGCAGCAATTTATCAGAGAGATGAACAGTCACCTATGCAAGCTGCTGTGGAGGTATAAAAGACATCTGAAAATCTTTCTGAAGTTCCTGACTACAAAATGATCCTGCTTTTCACACCTGGGAAAAAACAAGAGAAGTGAAAGTAACTTCCCCCAGAGCTGCACAATGGAAAAGATGGAGCTGGAGCATTCAGCTGCTGCTCTTCCAGGACTGGAGGAACCCAACAGAATTCTTGGCAGTGTTTAATGAAATTGGTACAGGAAGAAAACCATCCCTGGACACATGCAATGGACAGACCAAGAAGAGCCAGATCATGCCCCTGATTTGTGGCCACAGGGCAGGTGTTCATCTCCTGCCTGCCCTGGAAAGAAGCAGGAGCTACAGAAGCATCAACTAGATGGATTTTGAAAGGGTCTGTGAATGCCACAGTGCTGTGAGGGATGAATGAGGTGTAACTGACTAACACTGGGGTGGTTTCTCAGAAAGAAAAGCCACAGCCGTGGTGGTGGCTGATATTTCTGCACAATGAGTGGTAATTTTGCAAAGGGAGAAGCAGGGTGAGGACGTGACCCATGACTGGATTTAAGCTGACTGCTTCCTGGGTGCCAGGAATTCAGAAGAGTGGCCCTCATACAGGGATGTGTGGCCTCATCCAGACCAGCATCAGCTGAAATACATTCAAAGCACCCTCATACCCTCTCTGTTTTCTGCAGCAGCTGCTCCTGTGCAGGCAAGACTGATTTTAGTAATTTTTTTATCCTTCCCATGGTACCTAAACCAGAGACCTCTAAAACAAGTGGCACAAACAGCACCTGAAGGCCACATGGAAAACCTTTTCCAAGTTTACCAGGATGGGCAGAAACCCAACCCTGATGACAATGCCAAGGAGGAGATGTGGCTCTCCAGCCCTTTAGGGAGGATTCACCAGAGGCTGCATCACAGACATCTGCAGCAAACAAACCTCTCAGCCATGCTGAAATCATTAACTCTCTCTGTGTTGAGAAAAAGTGATTTTTCAGCTTACCCCTCCTTTGCCCACAACTCACTCAGGGCTCCTTACAGGCGAGAAAAAAAACCCCAAAAAATCTGTGGGTTTTTTTTTTTAATTATCCCCCAAAAACCCCAACTGCAGTGAATCTTCACCACTGTGGTTTGTGGTCCATCACCTGCTTCAAAGATGAAGATGCCTCCTGCTGAAACCTGAGAAACCTGAAACCCACACATATTTCAGTGTCAACATGAGAGCACCAGAATTAGCCAAAACCTAACGAAATCAGACCAAAATTAGGTTGGGGGAACAACACATTGAGCTCACTGTTACTTGCTGCCTTCAAGTGAAGATGCTTGACTTGCTGGTGATGCAAGGGGGCAAAATTGGGGGTTTGGCCCATTTTTGGAGACAGCAGAGTTGTGTCATGACACCTCTGCAAGCAGGTGAGAAACCTGCTCTGGTATCTTTAAAAGTATTTGGTGTGCTAAAGAAGGGAATGTGGTAAGAGGAAGCTTCGAAAGGGATTGGATAAGGAAGATGGAAAATGGCTGTGAGCAAGAACAAGAGAAATTGAGGAAGACTTGTAAGGACTGTAAATTCAACATCACCTGGAGCCAAAGTACCTGTGTGGGGCAGCTTTCTGCTGAAGGGACAGCAGCAGCAGACATTGCTGCCACATGCCCCCACAGCGGGGACAGTTTCTGGGAAGTCCTAGCCACCCCAGAGATGCAAATGGCAGTGAGCAAGTGCAGGAGAAAACCCCCAGACTGCTGTGGCAGCATGTCCTTGCTGCTAGAAAAGCACCATGGAGAACACCCCAGCACTTCCTCGCTGCTCCGGAGCTCTCAACTCCTCTCCAGGCTGAGTTAGCCCAGATTGAAGCCAATGCCGAGCAGAGGAGCGCTGTTACTCCTCAATGCACTGCTGCCTGGCATGGAGCACGTGAGGCAGGAATGGGAGCCAAGGGCTTTCCCACAAAGTGGCACTGAGTGTGCCCCAGCTCGCCTCCCACACATTTGCATGTGGGCACAGGAACCCGTCTAGACGCCGCAGGTGCCGTTGGCCATTTGCATTGGGGTGCTGTCACAGTGATGGCTCAAGCCTGGAGCAAGGGGATGAGGAGGGAAGCCTTCATCCTGCAGCAGGAGCCAAGGAGCAGTGCTGGGGGTGTTATAAGTGACTGTGCCTGGCTGTCCTCGTGTCAACCTGGCATTCTACATTTCCACCTGGCCTCTGGCTTTGAGCACTTCCTTCTGGGGCTAGTGAAGAAGCACTCCAGGTCTATTCACAAAACCAAAACTCCTCCAGCTACATCCAGCCTGTGCTTCACAAGCTGGGAAGCTTCTGCTGAACTCAAAGACTGCGATTGCTGCAGCTGAATTATTCCTATTTGGGCAGCATATCCAGGCAAACACTTGGCAACAGTCCTGGCACCAAGATCTCCAGGAGTGTTATGGCAAAGTCTTCTCCCCCTCCCCTTGAAGTCTGACATCTTGATAAATGCAGCTACAAGTTTGATTAGAGTCTGGTTAAGTGTTTTATATTTTTCCAATTATTTGTGGTTTCCATTCTAGTTGAGCCCATAATTTAGTTGTCCCCACATTACTGGCAGAATAACCCATAACTATTATTTCTGGTAGAGCTTAACACGGCCTTGACCCATTTTCTGCTGGTTAAGTCAGAAGACAGTAGGTCATCCACAGGAAACAGTGCTTCTCCTCAAGCACACGCAGGGGTAAAAACACACCAGCAATGGAACCAAACTCAACCATGCACCTTGGGCTTACACCCAGAGTCGTTATTTTCATTAATGTCCACTTCATGTTTTGAGGCCCCTCCCTTTTTTCCCTTGGAGAAAATGCCTTCCCAATATCTCACCCACTAGCCACCACAGGAGTAGAGATTTTTATATTAGAAAAAAAACCCAAACAAGCCAAGAGCAACTGTCCTCCAGCAGCAAGTAGAAGTGCATATGGCAAGGAGGGGAAATCCAGGTCATTACTGAGAAGGAAGCTGCAATACAAATGAAATGAGCAGCCCTCCCTTTGGAAAGCCCCTTGTCAACTTTTCTCTTGGAACCAGCACCCCTGAATCAGCACTCACACTCAGAGACGCTCCCAGAAGACACAGAGAAACTCCAGCCCAACTTCTGCAAAGGATGTACATCTCAGCAGCTCAAAGAATCGATACTGAAAGGACTTGTCTTGGGCTAAAATAATGCAGCATTGCCCAGATTTTGGGGGTGAAAGAAAGGTGGGTGGAGCACCCAAGTGGTGCCCCAGGCTGGGCGGTCACCAAGCTCCGTCCTGGCAGGGGGAAACGGGGAGGGAGATGAAAGGGCAGCGGCACAGGGAGAGACGAAAGGCTCAGGGAGACACATGAAAGTGAAACCAAGAAGCACAAAGCCATAAAAACCATGAAACCTGCTTTGATCTTTCCTCAGCTTTTATCTCCCTGTCACTCACAACACACACCCTGAAAACTAGCAATGCCTAAAGACTCCAATCTGTCACAGGGCACAGCCCTGGGTCAGATACAGAACATTCCTGAAGCTGTTTGGGTATCTCCCCTCCCTTCCATAGCCCACATTCCCGTGGTGTTTGGGGAGACAACATTTCACCTGGCAGTTCTGGCCATGTAGAGTACAAGGAAGGCACTTGGAAAGATGTTTCCCAACAACAAAATGAGGGACTTTCCTCTTGCCTCCAGGTTGGGGCTGGGGAAACGTGGGCAGCTTAAATGCTGGCATTGGGGAGGTGCAAGGTTTAGACTTGCCGTGGCAGGAGGATGCTGTGTAAAAATAAATTTAAAACATATATATATATATCAGAAAGCACCACGTAGATTCTCATTTCGCTGTGCATGCAGGCTCAGAGCTGGGACCACTAGAGAGCAGCAGACACCACTGCCACGGAGAGCTGTCGAGCAAGGAAAAAAAAAAAAAATCGATCTGCCCAAGCACCCAGATCCCAGGCAGAGGATCATGATCCTAGCTAATTGTACAGAAAAAGGAAATAACAACTTTGTAGGTGCTACACCTGCCTGCTCTCATCACAGAGGGGCTTTTTTTGCACTGAAAGGCAGCTTTCAGAAGCATTTCTGAACCACCAAAACTCAGACCAGGGGAAGGACAAAGAAAGCAAAAGCTGAAATCAAAGAAGGGCTTCCTCCTCTCCCAAAACACAGAGGTTGGTGCTCTTTGCTCAATTCCCAGGCAAGAGCAGCAGCAGAACTGGCTTGTCTTGATGTTCTGCAGCCAAGCAGAGTTTAGGGGAGGTTTTTGGGCGGGGAGAGGCACGGAGGCATCCTGGAAATCCAGAAATGCAGGTTAGACCCCGAAGACCCTGCAGCAATGTAAAGGGACCTTGAGGAAGATTGCTGCACAGATCACCCTCGGCGCTCAGGGGGACAGAAAGCTACCTTCTTTCTCCTGCACGGCTGAGGGACTGGATGAAATCTACATCACTGCTGCTTTCCCAATGCCAGAGATGTGTTCCTAGCATACCCAGAGTTTTGCCAGAGGCAGGAAGATGCAGGCTGATGTGCCATGCCTTCCCAGCATGTGTGCCCTGGCCCTATTCCCAGCTGGAAAGGTTAAGCAGTCCAAAGCTGAGACAGGAGCCTGAGACTGTTCAGCTGCACACCTGGGAACAGCTGGAAGCTGTGAAGTGTCACACAAGTCCAGAAACACAACACATGGGTGCCAGCCTGCAGTGTCAGGCCTCCAGAGAGGAAAGATGAAGGATGGAGAGCTTGTGGAAAGAGGTAGCATTTTCCCCCAGGTTCAGGCAAGCTGCCTCCCAGGAAACATCCAACCCTGGAGGCTGGCAGATACAACCAGCCTGTCTGACAGTTATGTCCAAGCCACCCTGAGCCTGGCTTTTTCTGTCTGCTATAGCTGGTTATCATTCCAGCTGCAGGGAAGTGATACTGGAAACGCCACCCCATGGGACTGGAGGGCATTCAGCTGCTCCCCAGAGAGCACAGAGCTTTGCAGGGAGTGCGGATAAAATACATTTCCAAAAATGCCAAACATCTGCAAAAGCTGGGAACTTTAATATTTGGGAAATTACAGCCAATGTAAACCAATGGTTTAAGTCTATCCCTCTACTTCAACACTCATCTAGCCTTTGGAGGCAACTGCAATGGGCCCTCCCCAGCTGAATGTGTCATACTAAAGGAAATGATGTTTATCTGTCCCAAATTCACATGTCTGGGAGTGAGAGACCAACAGCAACACAGGAGCGTGATTCACAGCACATTTCCACGGAGCCCTGCCTCACCCAAAGTGTTGTCTGTGCTGTTGGGTCAGCCTGTGGAAGTGTTTAAAGGTCACCGTGCTAAATGCCATCAAGATATTTCTGCTACCCCAGCTGTATCAGCCCCAGGACTGAGCCTGCACTGCTCCAGGCAGGGAGAGGAAGGCTGCTGCATCCTGCCTTGATGCCACAGACATGTGATGCTGTGCAGGAGGTGACACAGTCCCTATCACAACAGCTCCAAGGTGACACACCTGAGTTCTGAGGGGAGGCAGACGTGTTGCCCATGGCTGGCCCTGCACCACTTCCGTGCCAGGCTCCTCCTGACACATCTCAGCCCTGCCCAGCTCCCCTCCCTCAAAGCAGGGCAATTCCGGTGAAGGTGCACATCCAGTCACACCTCTGTGTCAGAGCCATCACAGTCCCTCCTCCTCACAGGTACCACCACAGCTATTTGCCCTGCCCAGCTGATGTTTCCTGCTGTTATTTCCTTAATTTCTACACTCTTTTCTGAAGTGCTCGAGCTATCAGGGTGTTTGCATGAATAGCAGCACACTCACCTTCCCTCCCCAGCCTCTCCTAAGGTTAGTCACCCTCCAGCCCACATTTCTGCCACACCTACAGAAAAAACCCTTCTTTGAGGCACATGTAACCAAGGTAAGTTCTTACATTTCAGGGTCACACGAGGCCCACTACAGCCACTTGCACACAGAATCCCAGACTGGTTTGTGTTGGGAGGAACTTAAACATAATCCAGTTCCACCCTCCTGCTGTGGGCAGGGACACCTTCCACTAGACAGGTTGCTCCAGGCCCCATCCAACCTGGCTTTGGACATTTGCAGGGATGAGGTAGCCACAGCAAGTTACAAGTACTTGCTTTCCCAACTCTAAACCTCTATTCTGCAGACACTGTTTAACTGAGAAAGACAGGCTGGTTCACAAATGCAATGGGAAAGTTTGCATGGAAAAAGCAGAATCCTGGCTCTGCTCCTCCCTTCACTCATTCTCTCATTATGCTTCTACTTCCAGCATGACAAGACTGGTCAGGCACACAAAAGTCTTACACCCCAGAAAGAACAAACCAGAAGAAACAAGACACAAGAAACCCAAAAGGCTGTTGTTGCAAGTTTGTAACAGGCTAACAACTGCTCTACACATTCCAGCTTCATTCAGAGAAAACAAACTCTTCCCTTAAGACCATCATCTCAACCATTTAGAAAACTGTGGTTGGCACAGAACTCTAACAAAGAGCAAATTTCAACTTAAGTTGCACTGATACCAACCAGCCTGTGTTCTTCAAAGTACTGCCTGACAACACCTGGCCAAGAGAAACACTGCAAAGAGAGACTTGTCCTTGCCCTTGAAACAAAGTGAGGCCAGTATTTCTGTGAATAAACAAGTTCCTGCTGCAATTCAATAGGAGCCACCAGATAACCACAGCAAAACAATTAGAAAAACTTTATGTACTTACACAGAGAAGTGTGACTCTATCAGCAGCTGGGAGAGGAGCAGTGTAGCAGGAGCTCTGTCACCTCTGGAGCCAGTCTGTGCTTCCCAGGCCTCTCTGCTGAGAAAGGTGGTGCTGCTGGTGCTCCCTGGTCTCCCACAAGCAGCAGGAAGCTCGCTGCAAGGGCAGCCTCTGCACCTGGGCTCAGCTGGGAATGGCCATGCTGCCCAATTCCTTGCAAAGCATTCCCACCTGAGTAGGTGAGCAAGAGGGGGAGCTCCTTTCCCTGCCTTCCTCAGCTACCTGGTGATGGGAGGCAGGTGGAAATGAGTTGAGCTAATGAGAAGAAGACAAGTTACTGACATTTTACCCACACAATCCTTTCTTAGAGGCTTCTGCTATGCCTTCTCAAATGTTTGAGTAAAATCACTCAACCACTGCTGCTTTCAGAGGCACAGGAGTACACTTTCATTTATGCCTTACTGCTCTCTCCCCTCTTTGGAGCAAAGCTTTTTAGCATGTGCCAATCCCTGAAGTCAGAAAGTAGTTTAACATTAAATTTGTGCCCAGGGAACCCAAAACCCCAGGATTAACAGGCTTTCCTTGGCTTTCATTCTGCTTACACACTTGCAGTGACCCATTTTATACAGCCCTGAGGCTGAAGGGGCTCTGCAGCAAGACGTTTCAGAGTTGTTCATATTTCCACACAGATGCAGCTCTGAGCTTGTTTTTCTCTAACCATGATAAAGAGGATGCACACTGCAAAAGAGGTGGTTGGTTCCCCACTATTCCAGCCACTTTGGAGCAGGTTACCTGGGACACATACAGCCAGAAAGAGAGTTCAGAAAAGTCACTCAGAGTGTAACTCTCAGTAGGCACCAAAAATTATTCAAACTGCCCTTACTCATACCTCAAGAAAGCTGTAACAGGTTCTTGCCACAGGATTAGTCCCATTCCCTCTCCATCAGGGGGCTGCCAGGCCTGTGTGATGTCTCCTTCACCTACAGTGCAGTAAATACCCCAGATAAGCACAATGCCTTGGGTCAAAAGAAATCTCCTGCCAGGCTGCACGTAGAGGCTTGTCGAGCCTCCAGTGCTCTGCAGGCTGCACTTGCAAACCTCTGTCCTGGATGATTTATCTGTCAGGGAGGTTGCTTTTCCTCAGCAGGGCATGGAAATGCTATCACAAGGTTCAAATGAGCCACCACACTCAGGAACCCTTCCAAACGTGTTTGGAATAGTTCATTTTCAGGCCTTTAATGGTAAAATCTTATACCCAGAGAATCTATCTTTCTCTGGCTCTGGTAAGGCATAGGAAATAGTTCCTCCTAAACTAGATCCAGCCTAGATCCTCCTCCTTGCACATACAACCAGCACTGCCAGTCAGCTGAAAACATGCTTGTGACTAGAGATAAAATGGTCAGAGATTCTCCATCTCACACTTTGTGATCTTTCCTTCTATCTGTCTGCTCAAAACTTTCTGTTAAGACACAAGGTCTGGCCAATTACTCCTGGCTCAATCCACAGCAGGGTATTTCCACTTCTGAAATGGAAATCAAGACACTGGCCCAGGCTCCAAGTGCAGATTTGAATTTCAGACTTCCTGAAGTTCAGGAGCATTCTGACTTCGCTTTCTTTTAGCCCACAGGAAGGCAGGACAACTTTGCTCGCTTGTTTCCAAAAACCTGTTACTAAAGAGAAGAACTTGCTCGAGCTAACATTTGCAAAAACCCAGGTGTTGTTTAGGTATTTTACATCCAAAGTCTTCCCTTTGGGATAACCCTAAGATGTACAGGACATGAATTTTGGAGCTCATAAATCTCTTCAGAAAGTAGAACTATATGGAGGTGTGCAGTGACTGGAAAAATCACCCTCTCTGCACATAGGAGGAAAAATACTGCTCCTGTCTGGCAATCCAAACAGCCTCCCTAAATCACCTCTGCTGAGAGCTTGATCAGTCCTATTTGAGCAGGACTTTTCAAGGAATTCCATACCTGTATGCATCTTGTTGAAGGAACAATCCCTGCTCCAACAGCAAACTGTACAATTGGACCCCAGTCTGGGTTACTGGTGGAGGTGACAGGTGACCTGCCAGCCTGGATGAGGTGCTTCCAGGATCCCACAAGGTGGACTGGTGGCAGCAGGAGCACACACTGGATGTGGTCCAGACTAAAGATTTATTGTGAATATGTTCAAAGACCTGTGGCAAAAACCTGCCTGTGTAGGTCCCTACCTCAACTTCTCCAGAAAAAGTGAATCTTGGTATCCCTGAGTGACACAAAAGGACTAATCCAGCCTTTTCCCTGTTCCTTAGCAAAGGTGACAGCACCAGAGTGGGCCTGACAAATGACCAGACCCAACCTGGCATGCAGATGTGAGGGGTTTTCCAAGCTGGGGGGAAAGCAGCTTTACTGAGCTGGGTACATTTCCACAGCACAGACACACTTCTCCAAACACAGCCCTCTTGAGGCTGGGTTTGAGGCAGGGACAAGAGGAAGGACACTGAAGTGTGTGTGCTGATGTCAGCCACTTGAAAAAGGACTTTGATCTCCAGGGCTGAGGACCCAACACCTCCGAGGAGCAGCAAGACATTTTACAAAGCATTTTATTAGCCTTTTATGTAACAAGGCAGACAGGGCATCAATTGAGGGATGACAGAGCACTGTCACCTACTATTGCTTATAAAAATAAATTATTCCCTGCTGCCAGCTCAAGGAATGATGCCAAAAGATATAAACTGATCCCAGAACAGCAATAGATTGAAATGCTCCACATGCTGCAGCAGCTGAAAGATGGGCCTGGAAGGATCTGAAGAAGAGTAACATGAAAGCTTTGACCCTGGTGAAGCTGAAAAAGATTTATCACCAGAGCCAGTAGGGCTTTCACCCTTCTGAGGACACAAAGCTATTTGGGAAGAGCGCAGCCCTGTGACTCCAGGTGGACCTTTTGTTCAGGGATGAATCCCAAGGGCATGCTGAAGGCAAGGCTTCCATGGCAACTGCGGGCAAAGCCCATTAAAGAGAGTAGGACAGCCTGTGAATTCTCCACTGCACAAAGCCTCTCTCCAACAAGTGTGGCAGTACTGCAGATTTCCATCAAAACACCATTAAAATGTACATCAATACAGCGTAAATAGAACTTTATTTGACAGTCAAGCAAGCCTTCAGCTGCTTCCCACAGAAATCCAAGGCATCCCAATCTTTTATATTGAGAATTACACACTAGTTACAGCTGCAACAGCTGTCCAGCACTGAGCTAACTATGGAAAAGCACTCAACATGTTGTGTGGCTGTGCCTTCCTCATAGGTTTTTCCCACTGGAGCAGAAATCCGTGCTTTCACAGGCACTAGGAGCCACACAGTGTCCCTGCCCATGGATCAGAGGAGAACACATCATCACCTGTTTGGTGTTAAACACCCTGAAAACTAACAGGGAATCAGACAGTGCAAGAGTGAATCCCCAACTTTGGTTTGTAAGAACACTCCAACAGCTGTTCCAGTGGCAGCTGGAGACTGTGGAGGTAACCAATCCAAGTGCACATCCTGAGACCTGAATAAACCCCAATTCCTTCAAGGTAGCCCTGTTCTATTTCTCAGCTCATGCTGCATTTACAGCACTGAGTGTGGCCTTTTCCCAAATGCCCAGACAGGATAAAGGTGGCAGGATTACACTGAATGGAGCAATAAAAGCTGAGGAAAGCACAAGGCACCACACAGATAACCTGTGGATGCACTGTGCCAATATCTTGGGCAAAGAGCTGGCACAGACACCACACCCAGCTTCAGATCATCTGTGGCACCAGCCCTCCGATCACTGGCCTTGGCTTCTGTCATCCTGCCAGGAACAAGCCAGGGATCACCTCCAGTGCTTTTGCTCCCTACCAGAGTTAATAATTGAGCTCTGAATGCCAAAGGCTTCCTAAATCCCTGACTCAGCCACTGTACATGACAAGACCGCTATTTAGACTGCAGACATGTTTTCCAAAGTTCCTCGGAGACCGTGGATTAAAAACTGCAATCTGACCTTTGAAACATTTGACCCCCAGCCACACAAAATCCTTGCAGAACAAGCCCACAGGCCCTTGCAAAGCCAACAGCCTGCAAACCCTATTTCCCCACAGGCCTTCATGCATCCCACCTTTCCACAACAGCTCTGCCATTCCCTGGTTTCAGCTGCCTTATCCTTGACAACCGAGCACTACAGCAAGGAGCTATTCCTGGCTTTGTTCTACGAGGGGAACAAAAGAAGCAAGAGGCTCAGGAATACACAGAAGGTCAAGGAAGAAGTGTGTAACAGAGGAAGGAGCTACCTTTGCCTTCCTAGGCCCAGGACAAAACTGCCCTAGACCACAGGCTACTCTTCTTGATTTCACAGGGTGGAAACAAAGCCAGTGCCGAGCACTCTGGAAATCTCATCGCAAATGTTTCCTCCATTTAGATGTTTCACAGTGTTCACGTCTCTCATGAAGAACCTACTTGCCACAGCCAAAAAAAACCCCACCAGCAGTCTTTGAAGGAGAAATTAAACACTTCATTAATTCAAAAATGGTTGAGATTGCAAATCAGAACCAGAACGTACAGGTCTAGAGGCAAGATCTCTAATAATTCATGAGCAAAATGCTATGTTTATGCAACAGTAAGGATGAGATTTTAATTGCTTATTACTCTAATTGATTTCATTCAGTTGTTATGGCAACTTTCTGCTTTCTGGAGATGTACTACACCAGCCACAGGCTTACACCACAAAGCACAGCCATGTGACACCCCACAGCTGCAACACATGTATTTTAAGATAAATAATACCATAGATGTGCCAGCTATTTACTGATTCCCATTTTGCTGAGCTTCAAAGCCCTGACAGCCAAGTGGGATCACAAGAATAACTCATTCACCTGTTAGTCCAAGCAAAGAGATGGCCTGAGACCATTCAGTTGTGCTCTCTCTTTTGGTGTATGCTGCTCTTAAGTGCACAGAGTGCTCTAAGCTATACCTGACAGGAATATCCTTCTTATTCCATCAGAAAAAAATCAGGGAGCTCTTAAAGGCCAGGGTCTGAACATACTGATTTATTCTGAACACTTTATTGCTGCGTGTCCCTTGTCATATGTCATCAAGTGGTGGGGAAGTCAAGTTTCCTGTTTAAAAGGCCATTACTATAATTATTTAATTACAGAATGACAACTCACCAGAAACAGAAGTGCTTCCACTACAGATCCCTTGTGGCCCAGTCCAGCCACAGGAGAGCAGCAGGATGACATCTCAAGAGGCTCTCAGAAACCTGTGTGAGCTTTGAGCACTAATGCTTCCAATAGGTTCAGCAGCATAGAAAGTAACATCCCAGAAACTGGACACAGCTAGGAGTTGTTTCAGGGATGGCCTCCCCACAGAAACATTGCCTTCAGCCCCCTCAGCCCCCACCCAAACCAGTCTTACTGACAGAGCAGTTATGAAAATGAGCACGCATTTCAACTCCTACGACCACAAACCTTCCGAGTTCCACCACGTGGAACAGACAAGCCCCAAACAGCAATTAAAAAACATGCACACCTCTGCCATTACAAACAGGCCAACCACCAAAATCCCCATTCTTTGGGGGAAGCCAGGCAAACCTCCTCGGGGAGATCCGCAGCTACCTGAGCTGGCAAATTCGAAGTTGAGCCAACATCATTCCAACCATAGAAGTGAACCCTACACGCTGATTTATTTCTGTGGAACCAGCTTGAAAGGGGCTGAATGGCACACCTCAAGCTCCATTAAGCCTCCCAAGCTGTGCAGGCTCAGGACACAGCCCATGGCTCCCCACCTAGCCCTGAGCTCACCCACGCAGCACACGCGCTCTGGCCAACTCCCGAGCCAGGAGGGTGCCCTGCTGAGGCCGCCTGAGCCACTGGCACTTTGAAAGTGGCAGCTTCAGGAAGGAGTGTGTTGTGTCCCAAGCACTGGCAGCAGCCAGCAGCAGCCTCTGTGCAGCCCCAACCCTTTGAGTTATCAGCCAGAAGGGATTTGCACACTCAAGTGTGCCTTTGATGAGCTCCTGCAAGCGTTCTGCACTGACAAAATGCAGACACCTCCCAAGAGCAGGTTTCACTACAAAGAACAGCAGCAAGGATGACTCCTGCAGAACCCAGAGGAATCCAGCAGGAATGACCCTTAACCCGTAGCTGGAGCTCTGGATGTGCACATGAGCCAAGCACAACGCTCATGATGAGCACAGGATACCTCACCCCAGCTTCTCACACTGGCAGGAGCAAAGCTGAGGTGAGATTCCCACACCCAGTACTCTTAAGTCTCCCCTTTTCCTTACCACAACTCCTGGGAAAGCTGGAACCCAGCTGTGGGATCACACACCCTGCACAGTACAAAAAAAAAGGAAGCCAAAAGCTTCAAGGAACTAACCGCCACTCACAGCAGGTAACAAATACAGCACTTGGTTTATTTTTGTTCTCAACTGAAACAAGACTCAGTAGGTTCCTTACCCAAGCACTCCTGAAGTGAGCAGAGACTTGCAGCAAGAAGTCTTCAGAGGTACAGTATTTGTATCATACAGAGTACACAATAAATTACTATCTACATGCCACAGACCTACAAAAGTTACATACAATGTAAAAAAATACAGTATTTTCTGTTCATTTTTTTGTTTTAAATTTTTTTCTGTACATTTTTTTTAATTTACATTTTCATATACACCTTTTGTAAACTTTTGTGTGTTCTTAGAAAACTGAAACCACATAACTGTTATGGACTTACAGCATCACTCTTACCTTTCTAAAGCAACGCTTGCACCTACGAAACAGCTTTTAGCTTGTTTGCTCCTTCATTTCTACTTTGGCACCACCACACCTCACCGTTACTCTGAGCTACTTTAGTCTGCTTTAGCCATGTCCTCACCAGGGAGAAACACAATTAGACTGGAATTTGTGCTTTGATAACAAAGTTCAGAAGAAAAACCATTACGTTAACTACTTCACCATCACATTTACCTGATATTTTACTGCGCAATTTCAACTTCTCCTGCACAAACTGTTTTACATCATCAGCATGCAAACAAGTCTGATTATGACTTAATCAATAACATGAATATACTGAAAAACAACTACAGGGGTTAAATATTCAAAGGAATGTAGACTTAGCAAGGTTTACCAAGTTAAGAAGTCTAAGCTAATAGCGTGGATTGACATGTTAAGATTTGAAACACACTGAAGTATACAATGTGAATTTCAGTGTAAAAACATCTGTACTAAAGAAAAGATGGAATTACTCCTGGCCACACAATTTATACTATCTCTAAGTGAAAACTATATTGACTAGAAACCTCCTGCTTACCACACATACTCCTGGTGTGAAATAGGGATCCCTGAAGTTTATAAAAGCCAAGCTTCAAAAATTGCTACTTGGAGTACACAACTCAAGACCCTGCTGAAAAGGAAAAGCAGTTTCAGTGTCAGGCCCATTGGAGAGTAAATCATCCCAGCCTGGCACTTTGTACACACACTGTCCCATGTAACCCACTCAGCCACTTGGATCTAATCCCAGAACACTAAGGAGGGGAGGTGCCCTCGAGAGAGACTGCAGTCCAATCTCCTGCTCAAAGCAGGGTCAACACTGAAATCCAGCCAAGCCTGGCATTCTGTCACATTGAATCCTGAGAACATCCCAGGACACAGCTCCTCTTGGGCCTCTCCCTTGCTTGACTGACCCCATGGAGCAGATTTCTTCCATTAACCAAGAGCTTCCCATTTAAGTCTCAGGAAAGCTGCTCCCCCTTGCTCCATGCCTCTCAGGCAAGACCCTGATATCAACTCAAGTGTTGAACAGCTGAGGGTTCTGGATCACCAGGTACAGAACTACATTCATGGCTGTTGACAACAGAACTGTACAACAACTTTTTTCTTTTTTTTTTTTTTTTTTGCTGATCTGGGGACCTGAAAGAGTTTTTTTTTTTAATTCCTTAAAATTACAACAACAAAAAAACCAAGGCAGGCATTCAAAGCATTGATATACCACAGCAAGTTTTGCCTTAATACAGTTTACAGATTACCACCTCATTTATTATTGCCAAAAGACTCTATGGTGCATTCAAAACTTCAACCTAATACAATCCAGACTCAGTGCTAAGACCGACAGCTGAGAGTTTGCCACTTGGGTTTAGGTTTGAGTTCAAAGAAGAAGGTGCCTTCCAGATCACTCGGAGGAGAACTGCTAAGGCTTTCTTCCCCGCTGCTCATGTCTTCACAGGAGTCTTCACTAGAAGGAACAGTGGGAAAGGTAATTTTAACAAAGCACAACCCCTTCAAAGTGGCAAAGTACTCCTCAATCCTGGGGTTTCTCACAGGCTTTTCTGTTCCTAGTAGCAACATCCCACATCTAAATGCTCCTTAAGGTTCCTAAAGCTGAAATCGTAACAAGGCATGATTTTCCTGATGCCAACAATATCCTACCAATCAAGAAGCCAGTGTTCCAGACACCAAACATGAAATCCTTCAGGAGACTAAAAACCTTTGCAAGCCTGCCCCCCACCCAGCCAAGTACCTCTGAACACCATAATGACAGTACCCCCTTGTTTTCACGTGGTGAAGACACATTCTGGAGATCCTCAGAGCTAACACTTTTTTTTTCCCCAAGTAGCAGTGACTAAGCCATAGTTCTACCGAGCTGCCATGACCACTACAGGAAGAGAATTCCCAGCAAATGAAGCAGCCAAACATTACCAACCTCTCACTCCCATTGAAACATCCCCCCTCTGGGATCGTTGGCAGCTCGGGAACACTGTAGTAACTGTTCTGTAGGTTCTGGGCTGTACGCCTCGAAACAATCCAAACCAGTTTCCTGTGATCAGGCTTGCAGCATTCAGGAGAAGAATAATCTGCCAGGCATTTAGAGACCAGTTCCCTCCAGTAAAATAGGTCACTATCACTGATCTGAAAAAAAAACAAAAATAAAACAAAAAATGACAAAACCAGTCCAGAAGTTAATTAGTCTGTAACACACGGGCTCGAAGGATAACTCCTCCCTCCATTTTACCTTCTTGGAAAAGACCTGGAAAAAACTTCAGTCAAGACAGAAGTGAGTCACAACTGTGATACCTTTGTCAAAGTCTCTTTTCAAGGTGAACTACCAACTCCTACACACCTTCCAGACAAATCCCTGTTCAAGGTGGAGTTAGGTTGACAGTTTGCCTGTCAGTCCTTGTCACCATTTTCATTATCACTTCCAAAGGAGAAATGAAACAAAGGTTATTCTATTTAAAAATGGAATGAAAATTTTTTAAAACTCCGTTTTCAAATGGAAGCAATATTTTTTAAACTACTTTAAAATGGAAGAAAAAAATTAAGCTGCCATTTTAAAAGAGAATAATACTGTACTTGAAGGAATTACTTCTATCCCTTAGGAAACTGGGGTTGTTCAATCTGACTGAAGAGTGAAAAAGTGCTTCTAGGCCACTAACAGAGGCAGCAAGCAGCTAGAGGCCATAAATCCTCTTTTAGTCCATAGGATATCCTGAGCTGGAAAGGACCCACAAGCATCCAAGCACCATGGAGTTCAACTCCTAGCCCTGCACTGGACAATCCCACCAATTCCACCCTGTGCCCATTCCCTGTGGAGCCTGTTCAGTGCCTGATCTCCATCTAGGGGAACAACCTTTTCCTGATATCCAGCCCAATCCTCTCCTGACACAGCTCCAGCCGTTCCCCCAGGTCCAGTTATTCAGACAAAAAGAATAACCAGCCCAGCAGTCACAGAACTGACTGGAAATTTCTCCAGAACACACATCCAGAGCTGTACAAGTTCAATCAGCTGCCTGTTACAGCCTGCATTGTATACACACTGGGTCAGCAGCTCCTCTGATTTTATACATTTAAGCTTGTTTTTTAACTGCTGCTTTCAGCCAAACAGAACCTGTAAGGGACCATTCAGGGACCCCTACATATATCATCACCCATCATGAACAGTGTCAGTCCAAACAACTGGAAAAGCAATCCACTGGAAATGCTCACCTTTGAATGCTTTTGAACACGCAGAAGGATCTCCAATAGCTCAACAGATTTCAGCGTCTGAACTTCCAGAGTGAGAAGGCACAAGGCCAGGACAGATGGCTAAAAGAAGCAGAAAACAGCACTCAGCACCACAGCCATCACAAACCCTCTCAGAATCTACAAACAATTGCTTCTACTCACTTTTGCTTTAGAGAAGACTAGACGGCAGTTGCAAGCTTTTAGCTGTGCTTCCAACTTGTCCAGATTCAATACTTCTTTCCTGTGAGTCATCCAAGAGAAGAAGGGTCTGGATCAACAAGCATTCCCTTGCCAGGAAGCAAAAACTGAGGAGCTGCCTCCTCTAGTGCTGAGGCTGCAATTAGTTCAGAGGGAATTAAGAAGGGCTCAGCCAACACCACCAACTCACCTTTCTGAGGTATGACAGAGTACAATAGCATGGTACAAGTGCAAGAAGGTTAAGGCAGTAGTAGCTTTAAATTCAAAGTGCAACTTTTCTGAAATTATCTTTTCCATCCGTTTCAGGTCGGACACAGTGCATTTACATTGGCTGATCCGGATGATCTCGTGAGCAGATGGGATATTGCATTCCTCCTCCACCACACGGGCGGCCAGCTGCATGCAGCAAACTCCAATGCAAGACAAATGCTTCGGTTTCACCTAAAAACCAGAACAAGGGCCATGAATACATCATCCCCCCATCAACACCCTGTGCTCCTACACCTCCCCCAGCCATGACCAGCTCCATCACTTCAGCTGGAGCAAACCCCAGCTGGCAGAGCCCACAACGCAGCACCGATCCGCTGGGGCTGACAAAGTCAAGTTTCACAGCCGAGCAGCCTCTCCCCAGGTTGTTCCCTGCCACTACACAAACAAATCGCGGTGGGAACTGCAATTCCCTGCTCCTCCAAGCGGCAGTGCTCACCCACCCTCGCTTACAGCCCGCACAAATCCAGTCTGAGCCTGTTCCGGGCAGCCCCAGCTCTCCACAGCCTGGTCTTGCCCCTGCTCTTCTTTCCCCTCTACCACAGTAGCGATTTCTGCCACTTCAAGGACAGCCAGACCAGAGAACTGATGCAACTTCGTTTTTTTTCTGCTGATCTAATAAAGAGGAACTGGTGTAGGTCCAAGCTTCCTGCCTTAAAGCAGCACAAACATGATAAAAACAAACAGGAAATGATCACTTGGTGTCGGTCCCAAGGCTAAGCTAAGCTTTAGCAGAGCACCCAGGGACAGCTTCTAACATTTATTGGTTTGTTTCCCTTAATTCCTCCTATCTCAGACATCTACATGGTGACAGTTACAGATTAATTTATTAGAGGAAGTAAATCAAGCTGCTACTTGTCTTTAGAGGCAAAAGGAACTGCACTCAACTCCAGGTTCACAAAGGAGACCTCAGAGCAGCTGCTGAATGCACAGAATGAATCAACAGCCACACTTATACCTTCATAAGAGCCAAGAATCTGTCCAGAATGTTGACAGCCAAAACAAACGTTTCAGTCGCAAATCCAAAGAAGTTGGTCAGACTCCAAAGATCTTCCACCTTGGCATTCCTTTGTCTTGGACACAGAGTGTTTTCATTCTACGGCAAGAGAGGCAAAGTCAGAATTATTTTGTGGCAGCAGCAATCACAATGCCTCACTCTCTAAATCGTACTTTATCTAGATCAAACAGAAGCGATTTTTTTCCTTACTTTATTTCACTTAGCTTGAAAATAAAATAAATTTAGACACTTAGGACTCAAATCACACCCGCGGTTCAGAGCTTACAGCCACGTCCTGAGTCTCACTAATGCAACAGCCAGCACAATCACATTTCCTACTCTCCATATGCTTATTTTAAGACATATTTAAGACTTTTATTTAAGTTACCAAGTGCAGGCAAACACAGTGACTCCTGACCTTCGAAATGACCACACAGCTCTCTGCCTTGCATGTCAATATTTAAGCAACAGCTCTGCTTTCACAACAAACAAGCAGACTTATCTCGGGGATTTTTTTTTTTGTTAAATATTAAGGCTCTTCCCAAAGAGCTCACAAGCACCCGAAGGCACATAATAAACCTGCCCTGAACTCAATAAGGAACTTTAGTCGTTAACGGGGAGATGTTCATGGTCTATTTACATTTTGCTGCTCAGCACTGAGCGGTTCTGGGTTAATTTCCCCAGATCTCGCCAGTGCCTGCCTGACATCCCACCTCCCCTGAGGGAAACAACGCAGAACCTTCTCACTCCTGTGCTCCCTCTAGATTTAAACAATAAATAATAAAAGCCTGAATATTTCGCTTGCCCTGCAGGTCGCAGCGCTTGGATCGTGCACCGTTAATACTTACAGACACAGACAGAATTAAAACAAAAGGCAAGTGGCGCATACAGACAAAAGGATTAACTTTCCGCAGTTAACGCATTTAAAATTCCATTAGGCGAAATTTTCTCTGAAATTTTTGAAATTGTCTTCCTGCCTTGAGAAGCCCCCCGACGCCGTCACCCACCTCGGCGGCGCCCTCGATAAGGCTGAGCCCCTTCTCGCGGGGCTGGAACCGTCCCTCCAGCTCCAGATGGAGGTTCAGCTGCTTGAAAAGCCACAGCGCCTCGCTGCTCATCTTCCCTTTCCTTCGCCTCCTTCCCCTCCGCAGCAGGGAAACAAAGGGGCCGCGCAGTCCGGGGGCGAGGGGACACCGGGCCCCCCCCGGCGGCCCTCACCGCTCAGGGAGGGGGAGGCGAGCCCGGCTCCCGTCACCGCGTGGACGGGGGTGGGCTCGGCCGCTGACCCCGCATCCAGGCAGGGCGGCCTGGACCCCCGCGGGGAGTCTCGGCACCGTCACGGCACCATCCCCAGCCGCTCCCCTCCGCCCCGGCCCCGCTCCAAGATGGCGGCGCCGCGTCCCCGCCCACGGCTTCTGTTGTCCCGCGCGGAGTGATCCCCGCCGGTGAGGCGGAGCACGGAAGTCAAATAGTCCGCCCTCATCCGCGCGATCCGACGGTGCCCCGACTGATCCCTGAGGTCCGGGCAGGGCGCGGCCGGCCCGCGGAGCTCCAACTCAGCAGGGGGCAGGGCGGCACGGCGCTGCTGCGGCGGGGCGGCGAGGCCGCGCGGAAGGACACGGCGCGGGACGCATCACGCCATTAAAGGGACGCCAGCGGCGCCTCATCCGTTTTGAAAAGACCGCCCAAAGCCTCCCGCGCTCGGATTGGCCCGCGCTCCCCAGCCGCTGATTGGCCGGCGGCTCCTCCCGCTCCGCCCCCTCCCACCTCGCGGAGGGGCGTGTTGTTTACCGGCGGCGATTGGCTGCCGACTGAGGCCGGGGCTGTCCTGATTGGCCAGCCGAGCTCTGCCTCCGCCCCGCCCACTGCTCCGGGCCCTGGCAACCGTGACGAGCCCGCGCGCGCGCGCCCTGAGGCGATGGCTGGGGTTGGCGACGGACCCTCAGTCCCAAAGCGCTCCCGTGTCCCCACACCCTCAGTCCCACAGCGCTCCTGTGTTCTCACAACCCCCGCCCCAAAGCGCTCCCGTGTCCCAATACAGACTAAAGATGAATGCTGACCTGACTGGAGCTGTCTGAGGATGCTCAGCCCCCACAGGTCAAACTCTCTGTGGGACTCTCCTCATGCTGTTCCTTGAGGGTTCCAAACACCTGTCAGGATTTAAATCCCCTCCGTGTCCTACTTCAGGCCGAGAGATCTCTGTGCAGCCTGGTGTTGCAGTGGTTTTGGGACGTGCACTTCCAAACTTCCCTCCGAGGTCCAATGGGTCAGGAAGGAGGTGGTGATCAACCCCTAGGTCAAGGGCTGCATCAAAGGGCTTCTCAGCTTAATGGAGTCCTGAGGACCAGATAAAACCAAATAAATCATGGTCTGGAGGATTTGTGGGGCTGTTCCAACGTGCTCGTGGACAAACACAAAGGGATAAATGTCCCAGGACAAACCCAATCTCGAGCAATCAGATGTGTGTACACGCTGGAGACAAAAGTCTGGGGAGGTGACCCCGGCAGATTAGTGCTGGGTTTGATCCGGTGATGTTCCACAGCTCCAACAAACACAAAATGTTTATGAAATGTCACAGGCTGGAAAAGTAAATCCGCCTTCTCCACTGAGCCATCATCAGTGCTGAGCTCTGCCAAGCTCTATTTCGAGGCACAGGCCCTGTCTGCAATGCCAGCGATGAGGGCCAACACTTTCCTCAAGTTTATTTTGATGCCAAGGACTCCAAAATTCCTGTAAACATGCCTGACTTTTCCCCAGGGTGTTCCTGATATGGACCAGAGTTCCTGTAGGTAGCAGCAGATATACCTGAGCATCCCTCCATCCCATAGTGAACGAACTGGAACACTGACTGATTTTTGGGGAGGATAAAAGCTGTTTTAGACATGGATCTGCTCTAGTTTGAAAAACTGCTGTTAATAGAACCAGCTTCCAACCAGCTCCATGCAGTGATATCATTCAGGTAATGTTTATGGGATGAGTCTTCCAGCTCCAGTCCCTGGTATTCAAATCCCCTCAGCAGTTGCTCCCTTCTTTTCTTCCCCACATTCCAAAGTTTATCTTACCATCACAGAGATGGAGTAGGGATGTTCCTCTTCCTCCAGCTGCTGTAGAAAAGCACATAGTGGAACACATATTCCAGTTGACCTAAAAGGACAAAAAAGGTTCATTTTGTAAGCACAGCTCCAAAAGTATCAATTCAGATACCTGCTTGAACACATATATGCCTTTCCCTTCACTAATTTAAACCTAATAGAACATTCTGAAAAATTGTCCTTGGTACCACATGTAGCCTGAGGGGGGAATCTCTTGTCACAGCATGGCAGGTTAGGAGAGAGGGATCCCTGCCCCATCTTTGTTCCTCAGTATTAACTCACTTGTTGAAAACAGCTCACTAGGATCAAGAAAAAAAAAAAAAAAAAAACAGCAAACCTCCAAGGGTCCTAAATCTAAGTGATGGACTGGAGCTTTGGGATTAAAAACAGGGAAAATGAGTCTGCTCCCTGTGCTGTCTGGACCTGGCAGAACAATGGAGTCTTGTGGGCAAAGGAGGAGTCATGGTGAGGTCAGAGAACAAAATCTGTTGTTGTTTTCTATTTTTTTCCCTTCTGCAAGGAATAATTTTCTTTCAATGCGGCATTTCTTGGGGATTTGGGGAAGTGTGAATGTGGGGGGAGAATGAGAAGTGTTTCCAGCATTCTGAGGAAACACAATTTACCTCTCCTGTGACATGCTGTGCTTTACAGAGCAGCAATTCCTTCCTGCCATTCTTTCAACCCAAAGATGCACGTCCTATTAAACGGGGATTATTTTAACCAGCCTTGCTAAACTATCTTCCAATATGGCCAGGCAGAGCTTGTCCAGGCATGCCCAAAGCAGCTCCTCAGGAATGGCTCTGGATGGCTAAGAGCTGTGTATTGACTGGCAGGGGATGATACAGAGGTGTTGACTGGGCCTTGTGGCATGTGGATTTCCACACCAATAGGATTACAAACCATGGTGATTAAGGGACACAGAGTAATTAACGCTCCAGACACAAGCATTGTCTGCCCACTCTGGACACCCACAGAACAAAAACAGAGGTCACTTGGAACAACAATTGGAACAACAGCTCTCTTGAGCCACTTATCCAAAGAGCTCCACGCGATTCACAGCCACTAATTAATCCAAGTCCCCCACTGCTGGCCTATTATCCCGGTATGGAGGACAGCAGCAGTGCTGACACCTGGAAGGCTGAAGCCACAGAGTGGTATTCTTATACAAAACAGACATATTAGAAAACACCTATCAAAGCTCCCTGTGTGCACACACTGAGAAACAATTTACAGATCCTGTTGCTTCAAGAGCAATGGGATCAGCGGCTTGGGGATACAAGCTATCCAAACCTTTGCATGGGCTTCCCCCAGGCCCTTTGGGAGGGAACAAGTCCAGGAGATGACATGATTCACAAATCTGTCAGACTTCAAACCTAGCTCCCCAGACAGCAGCCCCTGAAGGAAAGTGACATTTGATCCTTCAGTAGCCATGGGAGCAGTGCTCCCACTGGTCCAGCTCCTGTCTGCCCAGAGGAGTGTAATTCCACACCTCCCACCTGGTGCGCCTGGAAATCGAATTCAGCATTCATAAATAAATGCATTTATTCAGATTTATCGCTTGCTGCCTATGAGACCAAAGGAGAGCAAGGCATCCCGATAAGAGATTAACTGGAGGTTGGTGCTCGGGGAGAGATTGACAGGACAAACCCAGAGAGGAGCAGGGACAACGCATCTCCCAGAGACCACACCCCGAGTTCCAAACAGCTGCTGGAATAAGGAAGGGAGGGGGCAGAAAAGAGAAACCCAGCGTGTTTGCTCAGGAAACTCAGAGCACAAAGCATTTTGAGCTGACAAGACCCAAACACAAATCAACGGAAACGTACTAAGTGTAGGACAGAATCTCTGTTTTAACTTAATCTGCCCTATACTGAGAGCACATACTTTGCTTACTGAAAATAAAAGCTGCCTTATTAATATAAGAAGCATTATACCAGCACAGCTGCACCACAGTCCTGGGACAAGACTCCCAAGATGAGAGAAGTCCAAAAATCTACTGGGAAACAGTTGATTTCTTAGAAAATGTTCTTATTCCCAATAGCTGGCATAAAACTTGTAAAGCATAGCTAAAAATTAAATTGCATGTGGTGCTAAAACCCCAATTCTTGAAGGAAATTCCAAGTCTTTACTAACACAAAAGGATTCTGTTCCAGAAATAACACCAGGGACAGGGCTCTGCCTATTATTTCATGGCTCTGAGCGAGCCCATGTATACTATGTTGGGAACCACAGAATTCCATGATCCCTGATACTGACAGAGCAGGAGGAAAAGGCTGCAGAGTGAGCTGGCTCTGTGCTGAACCCGATCATCTGCCTGTGTTGTCATGGAGGCCTCTCTCCACACAAAGAGCTGGAAAAATCTAGAAAGTGCTCAGGAGCAAACAGCAAGAGTCCAGTGCAATCTAATTTTTTGAGTATCATCAAATCTCTTTTTGTAGCGTTTGGAAATGGCTCTGGCATGAGAAGAGGAAGAAGGAGCCTTGCCCCTAGTGCAAACCCTCAGACAATGGGAGGCACTCCTGGTGACTTCACCAGGGCCACGGCAAGAATAGCTGCAGTTTGATGCTCATGGGTTGTAGCTGCCCCACCTTGTTCAAACTTCCCTCTCTGGTCACTGAGAAAAAGGAAGGAAGCAGGAAAGACTCCAAAACCTTGACACGTTTCAGAACTTGCCAGGTGACTACAATTATTCACAATTTCTGGAGGAGGTGGGTGCAGGTACCCTTTGTCTGGCTCCCACTCCAGCTACTGTCAGAAATCTAGGCTGCATCTGCAGGTCTAATAAAACACAGCCTCCTGCCTTTTTTTTAGCTCCTCACTCCAGATGCATGTACCCACTTTTTGCAGGCAGCCCTTGAGCAGCAGCTGGAGGTGCAGCCCCAGTTCTGCCCCCACAGTGGCACAGGGAACCTTCCAGGAGCCAGGAGAATGACATCAAATGGCAATAATTTGCCTTCAGTGCAAGTTAAATTGTCTGAAAGGCAGCTGTGTGTTTCAATAGCCTCGTGCCTGTCGAAGCATGACCACAGAACCAGCAGTTTGCTCACAGGCCTCCTTTAATAACCATTTGTTACTGGAAGCTGCATTTAATTCACTGTATATTTTTGTCACTTACTTTAAGTGGGTTCTTGTATTTAATTGACAGGATAATTCTAGGCAGTGTTGTACTTAAGGCAGTGTTGGAAAGTTTTGTTGTTTTTTTTTTAGAAAGGTGGTTGTGCATAATTTTAGGAGGCGTTTTCAAAATCACAGGGATTCTGCATAAATGGAATTTAAAGTAGTCATTAAAGGTTAAACCAAGAAAAAGAAAAAAAGAAAGGCAGCCACCTTCCTGCCTGTACAACTAGGAACCTGCTGAGTAAAATTATTTGCTAGGAAGCATTTAGCTACAAGGACTGGATATTGTAAATTTATTTTATGATTTTACACTTCTTTTCCAATTTAACATTACATTTTCCATAAAATATGACAAGTCCCTTAATTATCTAACAAAATACTCCTTTCTCTCCTTTCCCAGGCTGTCTTAAATTCTTCTATGACTTTTGCTAAAACGGAGATCTTGGGACAATGCACCTACACTTGGCATAATAATCACTAATCACTTTGGGATAATCACTAATTATGCGATGCCCTCAGCCAGGACATTCTTCTCTTTATCAGACAATACAAACACCGACTATCACAGATGGAAGGTTTTTTTCCAACTGTAAATGTAAAAAATTTCAGTCTAGTGGATGAGTTATTCCTCCTGAAATAACGGGCAGCTGGAATTCTGGAAGTCTTGAGGAGTCTGCTGACCTTATCCCTGTGCCAGTAAGGAATAATCCATTTCCCCCCTTGCTTTCCAAATGACAACCTTGAGTTGTTTCACACCCACTGGTGCATAATGGGCTGCTCTTATTCCCCAATAATTCCTACCTCTGTTTCCTGAGATGAATTGCTGTGTGAAGGGTGAATGGAGATGCACAAATTTCCACGCCCAGCACCACAGATGTTTCCCAAGGAACAGCTGCAGGAACATTTCCAGCATAGTTCTGTCTTCAGACACCACATCCAGGCACGTTTCACTCACACACTCTTGCTCCTTGCCAGAAGAAATAATTCAGACTTTCTCAGATGCACCGGCAGTGAACGTGATCCTGATCCACAGGAGAAAAGTGCAAATTATCCATTGGAAAAGGCACATCTACAACCATTACAGCAGCACTATTCATTTTGCAAGGTTATCAACTCCTACAGTGCTGGTATCAACTCCCCAGGACACAAAATATCCAATTGTAAATATCGATGTCTACAGTAAAGCATAGCCACAGCCTGGTAATTCACATGAACTGCCTTTTAAAAACTGAGAAAATACAGGAATTTGTATGTTTTGGAAGGGAAAACAGAAGAAAACCTGTATTCAATGACACCACTCTGCCAATACTAAAAAGGTCAGACTGGCAATGTTGCTAAGGAGGAGGCACATTCTAATAATCTATTTTCTAGGAAGAATGATGGATTTAATGGTGGGATCCCCAGGGTGAAGGGGACAGTCTGAAGGTATTACTGTCACCAAATTTAATGAAATAGAGCCGGAACAGAGCACGTTCCAAATAGCAAAGCAAACGGCAGAAAATAGCAGCTCTGCTTGAGAAAATTACATTATGGGGCTGTTTATTTAGTAAAACTAAATCAGGTAAAAAGGTTAATTTAGTGTCTGCAGTTCCCCTCTCAGAATTAATCACTGAGTGAGGCGAAAGAGGTGCTTCATTTGCTAAATGTGAGCACGTATTTCACTGTTCTGGATGAAAGCAGAACTGTGTCCTGGTGTTTTGAGAAGCTCCATGCTGGGAACAGATAGGAAGAGAATCTTGTGCAGCTCAAAGAGAAGGGTTTGTTTTCCTAGTAAATAATTTAAATTCCTGCTGGTAGGAAGAGCAGGGTGGGAACAGCTACACAACATCCTGAGAGGCCGTGGAGATGTTCCACTGGAGCTGACACTCCTGTCATTCCACTGATGGTGGTTTCTAAGGTCAAGCCTTCTCTAACAGCTGTGCTGGAAAGCTACATTTAAGCTCAAAGAAAGGAAGGAGCCTGCATCTAGTTTCCTTTTTTTTTTTTTGCCACATTCCTCAGGAATACTTTTTTTTTTTTCCCCAAAGGGCAGCTAATTATTGCCTGTAGGAACAAGCACAGCTGATGTACTCATAAGGTGGAGCAGCCTAATAATTTGTATACACTGATTTCCACAATACTTGCTCAGAAAATCAGCACTCCATCGATTAATTCAATGCACAAAAAAAGGGTAAGGTGTTTCAAAAACTACTACTGATTTTGTATAGTTCAGTTTTCACAGAGATAAGACAGTTCAGTGCTCAAACCCATTTCATTCCTCTGTGAGAGTTCCTTTGTGCTGATAATTTTTCCATGACAAGCACTTACTCCCTGGAAGCTGAGCAAAGCTTTGTCAGGTAATTTCACCATAAACCATGGTTTTAGGGTTCTCCTTGTTTCCTCCTGCTGCTTTCCCCAATATTCCACATGCACAAACTGTCCCTCTCACAAAGAAAATAGAGTTCAACTTTCTTTTCAGCTTCTGGAAAACTGAGAAATCCTCAAAGTCTGTTTTCCTTATTTTTAAAACCAACATCACTATTGTCTCCTCTGGGCTGATCAAAGCCTTGAAGGATCACAGGTTAGCAATAAATATAGATAACTTATGTAATGCCTGGAGTCAAAGCACAAACACAGTGATAACAGTAGGGAAAACTGGACTTGCTCTGTCACAACCGAACCCAAACAACAGTTATTTTTATAACCTTGCATGTTTCCTGCCCCTTGGGATATTCAAATGCTTTACAAACTATTTTAATGTAGTCCCACAACCTGCCTGGCACAAAGGTGAATTTTCCCTTGCTCTGAAGCTGCTGAGTGCTCATAGATTTCAACTCCCCGAGCTTTGCACGCCCCTGCTGAACTTTGAGTGCACCTAAGTTGGGTGAGTATGAAAATCACCATTAACCTTTGCATTCGTGGCTTGGACTGACTGGTCAAAAGACAGGCAGGGAGCAGCAGCCAGGTCTCCAAAGCACCACGGAGCCAAAACCACCAGAGCATCTGGTTGTGCCTCTGGAGGGTTTTTAAACAGCACAGATAGAAATGCCAGCTGTAAGGATACATGGAATCATAGAAGCTTTGGGTTGGCACTGACCTTAAAGATCATTCCAGTTCTACTCCCTGCCATGGGCAAGGACACTTCCCACTGTCCCAGGCTGCTCCAAGCCCTGTCCAACCTGGCCTTGGACACTTCCAGGGATCCAGGGGCAATTTCTTCTAAAATCCCATATAATCCTTTCCATTTCTTGTTAGCATGAAGCCAAACTACCTCTTTCCATCTCTCCCTAAAAAACAGGCCCAAACACATGGAGTTCATGCTGGCTGCCTCCATCTCCCTCCCAGCAGCACCACTAAATCCCTTGGTTGTGGTCACTGCCACAAACTACCACTGGGATTTTGGAAAACTGCCACAGCTTTACAGACTTCTTAAACGCCGACTCTTAGGCAAGGAGACCCAGAAGAATGAGAATGGAATTGCGAAAGCGAGATACAATTCCAGCAGGACTTGCCCTTCTCTGCACCTTCTCAGTTCTAAATGTCGTATTCTGTTTCAAGATAAAAATTAATAAAAGTGGAAGGGAGCAGCACATGGCAGGCTTGGCTTTGAAGAACAGTTCACTCTGTACAAAGAGCTGCTGCAGCAAAAACAGCCTTTCATTTCAGTCCTATATGTTACTAGGGAAAGGGTTAAAAAAAAACTTGAGATGGATGAATTTTTAGCAAACTGATTCAGAGTTAATTTGCAAGAAAATGAATAGGAAAAAAACATCTATGCTCTCTCTCCATGATTTATGTCACTGTGCTTATTATCTCCGGAGGAAATCCTCCTTTGTGTGCTGTCTGAACAGCCAATAACTACAGATACTGGAAGGAGTTTAAAGAAAACAATTTGCCTTTGCTCTGAACTTCTTGCTTTTATCTCTTCATTTCAACCTCCGGTGGTGTGGCAAGATTCTGACACTCATCACCGTGCCAGGATTTGCATGCCAAGTATTTATTCTTTTCCTGGTGTTTGCTGTACAGTATTGTAACACAGCCCCACATACATTAAAAAAAAATAAAAAAAATTAAAAAAAAAGAAAGAAAAAAAATGGCTTAGGTTACAAAAGGATTTAAACACTCACTCAAAACGTTGTCCAGTTCTCAAGGAATAAACGGAGCTGTGAGACAACAGCTCAGCTCCCATAGCACTTCAGGCATCTTGTGCTGTCAATGGGAATGCCAGGCATAGCCTGGAAACGACAAGGAAAAGGACAGTGCTGCAGCTCTTTGTGCCGGGGAAAGGCCTAAGGAAGCAAATAAAGCCCAGGGTAAATCTCTGTTTATATTTTGCAGCACAGTAAATAAGGGGCAACACAGGGAGCTCTGTTCCGGCACACACAGGCTGGGAGACACGACATCCGCAAGGAACAGGCGAGACCACGACGCTTTTGCCGAGCATGGGCATAACTCGGGGCTTACTTACAATTAATTGATAAATTAATATCTTTTCCCCTCGCTCCGCGAGCGTTTTAAAAGCCACTTTAAGTACCGTGCCCGGCCCTGCCCGCGCCCCCCCCCCAGCGNCCCTTCTCTACCCTGTCATGGCGACATGAGGAGCCCGCCGGACACCGCCGCCGCCGCCCCGGGCATGGGCCCCGCACGGTGCTGAAGCGCCGCGGAGGAGCCCCGGCGCCGCCGCCCCGCCATGGGGTGCTGATGGCCGGGNTCCCCCTCCCTCACAGCTCCGGGCCCCGGGTAGGGGAGAACCGGGAGGGGTGAGCCGGGAAGGCAGAGCCGCCTCCAGCCTCCCGCAGCCCTGACGCGGGGCTTTGTCCGCTGCCGGCGGCGCTGAGGCGAAGCGGTTCCGCGCTGAGGGGCGCTCGCGCCGCCTCGCCGGCGNCGGGGGTGTCACTGCAAACGCTGTGGTCACACAGGCGCCAAGCATCCTGCCAGCCGTGCTTTGTGTGCCCGTGCCGGTCCCTGTCCCGTCCCCCCGCCCTGTGCAGGGGCTCAGCACCGTCTGTGCCCCAGGTGTGACTCTGGTCACAGCGCGACACACGGGATCAGAGCGCGTGAAGGGGTTGGAATGCACCTTAAAGATCCTGTGCCATGGGCAGGGCACGTCCAGGTGACCAGGTTCTTCCGAGCCCTATCCAGCCTGGCTTGGAACGCTTTCGGGGTTGGGGCACCCACAGCCACCCTCGGGCAATCTGTTCTAGTGAATCGCCACCCTCATACTAAAGAGTTTCTTCCGAATATCCAACCTGAATTTCCCCCCTTTCAGTTTGTACCCATTACTCCTGGTCCTATCACTATGGTACCTGAAGAAGGGTCTCCAGCTTCCCCCGTAGGCCTCCCGGTTTTGGGTTTTGTTCTCTTGTCTTCGCGTACTTCATTTGCAGAGATGGGCTGCACTTTCTCCCTGCTTCCCTCTTAGCTCTCCCGGCTGTGGTGGAAGAACTTTCCCTGAAGGAAGAGCAGCACTGTGTTCTCTAAATCCATCTCCAAAGGGGTGACCTGAAGGGAGTCAGATGGCCGTGGGTTTTTGTGCCTACGGTAGAAAGCAGAGTGACAGAAAAAAACCCTCCTGAAAACTTGTCCATTGAACACAGAAAAAGCTGCTCGCCTATCCTCCCCTTTCGAAGGAGGGAAAGGGGAGCAGTCCCTCATTTTACCACTCTTAAAAGCAAGGGTGTTAGACAACAGGCTGATTCAAGCCTGAGTTTAAAGATTATTTCAGCATCAGCCTTTGTCTGCTCCAAGACATTTCTTTCTGTGATGTGCTGCAACAGCATGTGCATGGCACAGCCCCTTTTAAAGACAGAAGGGTGAGATTTTTTAAAAATAAAATGTTCAAACTGAGCAAGATGCTAGTGGTGCATGACACACTTGGGAAAGGGGAGCATCTGCCCTTTGGCTGCAGGGGTGGCAGCTGTGCCCCCACCTCTGCCCCACTGCAGGTGCACCTGGAGCCCAGGTCAGGCAAGGTGAGGGTGTCTCCCAAAAAACAAATCATGGCATCTTTTCCTTGTCTCGAGGGTTGGATTTTGGATGCCTGCAAATTATTCAGATTTGGTTTTCAAGTAGCTCAGCTGGCTCGTAGGGCAGGGGAAGGGCTTGTTCTCATCGGTGCCTACACAGACCTTGGCGTGGGATGTGGGAAGCTCATTTTTTGGCTTCTCCCCAGCAGGAACTGAACTTTCACATGGGGGGGTGTGTGTATATAGATACACATACACAGTTTTAATTATCTTTCACCCCTGTGTCGAACTTAGACACAGTTTGATGTGGCAGAACTAATCTTAGCTGCTTCTTTTACTCTGTCTGTTCTGTATTCCCAAGTCCTGCACTTTATTTGGTCGGAACCCTATTAAAAACACTGCTAGTGCCTCTGGTGAGAACCCTGCTGTCAAGATCCTGTCCACAAAAGGCTCTCCTTGCAGGATGCCAGCCAGGGCCAGGCTTTGCTGCTGTTCCATGTTTGGGGTGTCCCAGGGCTGCAGCCTGTGCTGCTGAGAGCCCACAGTGAGCAGGAGCTGCACAGCATTGCTCTGCCTGGGTGCCAGGACCTGTGTTTCCCTGTTTCCAGACCTGTCTTCCATCTTACAGTAACCCTTTGATGCAGTCAGCCCTGTGAACAAATGAGTTGTTTTCCTGTTTTCAGTGGTTGCAGTAATATGTTCTACATTTATCAGTTTCATCAGGGGTCAGTCCAAGCGTGATGCTGTTCAGTGCTGCTGTCTTTGCTCGTGTCACTGCCCTAGGAGAAGCTTTTTGGTGGACCAAGTGTTGGCAGCTTGGTAAAGCTTTGACCATCTCCCCTGTAATTACAACCTATTTCGTTTTCCTTTCTCAGCCTCACCTGCCTCTTAGCATCCCTCCTGCACAGGCTGAAATGAGACCTCCAGCAGCATCCCTGTGGTGGAAGGTCCCTTCCCTCAGGGCCTGCTGGAAGATGCTTTCCCTTGCCACCTCCAGCCATTCAATGGTTAAAGCAGTAATTACACTTGACCTCATGCTGAACTGGCTTTTGGGGGAACATTTATAGTCACAGGTCTAATCATAGTGTTTTTACGAGGCACTTTTTGTATTTGGGAAATAAAGTTCAGCATCACACCAATGTAAATGATCCATTTGAACTGGGTGATGGAAGGGATAGATAAAAACATCTGCAGTTTATGCCACACTGAGGGATTTTAACATGGTCAGGCAGGACCCATGACCTCAGGAAAACCAGACATCATATTTTGAGTGCCAAATGATAAACCTTAGGACTCGATTGCCTGAGCAACTGTGAGTGAACACCTGCATCTCCAGATGGAGTGTAACTCAGCTGTGGGATCTGGCTTCCTCCCCAGCAATATGTAGAATGTGTGCCCAGAACTAACTTTTCCTGGGAATCTGCCTGTATTTGCCTTTTTTCCTTTGCTCCCATGACTGGGTGGGGCCCGAGGAGGTCCTGACCAAAGACCTTGTCAGCAGCAGGAAAGCCAGGCTGCCCATCAAGGAGGTGCATTTTAAGGAGGATTCTGCCTCATTGAGAATAGTTTCTTTGAGAACACAGCTCAATAACAGCTATTTCCAAAAGCCAGAAAAGCACAGTGAAGTCACTGAGATGGAAGGAAATCTGAGGTGTCCCCAGTCTCTGTACAAAGCAGATGTGGTCTGACATTTTCCCTTCCTGTCTGTTTGCTGACTGCAAGTATTATCAACACTCATTTATTAACCACAGTGGGTACTTGCACTCGCTGTGCCATAAAGTCCTCTCAGAGCTCACTCATAAATACCATGTTGCCATGCAAGTATTCCATATTGCTCAGCAGCCCAGACACCAAACATCTTTACCAGGATGATGGGGGCTGCTAGATGAACCCATCTGCCAGAGGCTTTTAGGCCCTTTTGGTGCCTCACAGCTCCCATGTCTGGGTTGATTTTATTTTAGGCCCAGGACTGGTTTTAGGCTGTCTAGAACTGTGGGCATATCAAGGCTCTCACAGGACAAGAGAGATGAACATACAAGGAAGAGCCAGGACTGTGCCTGTGCCGTGCTATTTTTGCAGACAATTGGAATTATATCCTTTTCTGTATTGTCTCAACAAGAGGCTAATTAGTCAGCAAGCTTGAGCTCCTGGAGGATAATTAAGCTTTATAACTGTGGGTTCTCTTTGGTTGATGAGAAAGAGGAGGCAGTACCCTCAGAGCACAAGAATGCTGCTCTGCAGCTACTATGCTGTACCTCATAGTTGATCTATTGTTTCAACAGCAGATAATTCCTCATTTCCTCATAATTATCTCTTTTTACTGCCTCACACTGTATCCTGATATTAGCTGTAATCACTAATTTATCCTGAAGCCAATCAGAATCTATAAAGCAAAATATTGGCCTTGTTGAGCACTTAGGCTTCCAAACAAAATTCTCTTTTGTTGTTGTCAAGAGGAATCAGGCCATCGTAGTCAGACATTTTTTGGATGTGGGTGTTGAACTGGGTACAAACTTGTTTGGTTTTATCACTGTTCATTGATGTTAATGACTGACTACTGCCAAAAGACAAAAAGAGGTACTGCTGAATCCTGTCTCTGTGTTTTTGCCCACAAAGGCATTGTATTTATTTGGTTTCAGGGGATTATATTACTCAAAAGGTGGTACATGATGCTTTAAACTCTGAATGCCTGTTGGCCCTTGCCTCTAGAGAGTTACTTTTTATGGGGTTGAAAGCCTCTGGCCCTATTTTATGAAGTTACCGCTCTCCCTCATACTTTGTGAGCTTGGTTTTCCTTGGAGTGACTTCTTTCAAGTTACTGTTGATTTATACCAGGTTACACTGGTGGTGGGAGAAGTGAATCACTCTCTGCATGTGTTGCTTTGAGGAGACTACCAGTGAGACATTACATAATGCCAGCTTTGGTTTGCCCTTTTTTTAAAATTTTAAAGCCTTCCTGCTGCCTGAAGAACAGACAAGCTGCTCTGGGCCCTTAGATCTGGGCTGCTTTGAGCCTTTAGCCCTTGAGACCCCCCAAGTGCTTGAGACTGGAAAAGTACCTCTGAAAAGCACCCCAATGTGCTTATCCACCAGAAAGGGTGTGGAGACTCTCCAGAATGGAATCTCATAGATGTGTCCATGCCTACGTGCAAATGCTCAATGTGACCCCACTTAAGCATCATTTGTTGTTATTCTTTTGATGCCTTCCTGTCCTCTCACCCCACATGCTTTGAACCTATTTTGTAGTGATAAACCTGGAGGTGGGGCAGAAGGTTTCCTTTCAGTGCCAGCAATCCCTTGCTTCCACCCTTACCCTTCTCCCCAGACACTTCACTTACCTTGATGGTGGAGTCCTGATGAGTCCCAGGGAAAATCCTGTCCATCTCCCATAAAACTGGTGTTGTGCAGCCTGCTCACTTCCTCCTAACACTCCTTCACTCAGCACCACAGCTCTTCCAAGACAACCACACCTGCAGGACAGGGCCCTGGGCACTCCCTGCAGAGAAAGGGCCCCTGGTGTGCCACCGCCACCACGCCTGAGACTGGCTGTACTGGAGCAGGGCTGCCAGAGCACCCCTTCACAGCAGCTCAGCTCCAAGTCAGCTCTGCCAAGAAGTGCTGCTGCCTCCAGCTGCCTCTTATACAGACTGCCCAGGTGCTGCTGAGTTGGTGCTTGTCTCTCCCTAATTTGGGGCAGCTGGTGGTGCTCATCGAGGCTGTTGGGGTTCCCTCAGGCCCCTGGTTTAGGGGCTCAGCAACAGCAGTCACCTCATGTTCCTCAGAGGTTCACAGGTGTTCCCCAGTAGTCCTGAACCTTGTCCCCAAACGATCCAGAGAGTCCCCAGGCAGAACCCAGAGGTTGCCGTGCAAACCTTGCTCAGTTGCCTGTGGGAGCTGCTCATTCCTTTGCCGGTGGTGTGCAGGGGATTTGTACAAGGCTCAGCCATTGCTGGCTTGGATTTATCTGTCATCTACATTGGAAAAAGCACCAATATAATTGGGCTCATTTCAGCAAGTGCTCATTTCTCTTTGCTTTATTCTGTCTGGTGCTTCAGTTCTGAACAAGAAGATGGCACCGTCTTTTTGGCATGTGACCCTTGTGATTGTCCCAGGCGAGGGCTGACTGTCCTTGACGTGACACCCCAGTGCACACAATAAAGGATCACATTCCTGACCTGTTCCTGAGCCTTGGTATCTGCTGCCAAACAATAGCAGGGCCCATTCCTACTGAAGTCTATCCCGTGGCTGATTTATATAAACGTTATGAGGAATTTACATCTTCCATTCATTTTTAGGTTCAGATAAACCAAAATCTCAGAGCAGAACTCACGAAAATATATTGAGTTTCATCTCCTTTTTTGTATCAGCACATACATTCTGCAGCCGGAGCTGTTCTCCTAGGGCTGAATCCTGAGTGTTCCTTTTATCCACAGTTTGCTTGTCTGTGTCTGCCACAGCAGGGGAAGGAGCTGTGATTAAAGCAGTCTGTTCACACCGCTCAGAAGCCGTGGCATGGAATATTTAAGCCCTTACTGACCAAAGACCTTTCTGGGCAAAGGTTGCTTGAATAGACTCATCTTGGCAGTTGGCAGACAAAAAGGAAATGCAAACCTCCTCCTCCTCTGGTACTTCTACCAGAGCCACTAGAACAGGGAGTGGGGCAGGCATGGATCATGGGTCTGGAAGCACACCCATCTCGCCAGGAGGGAAGAATGGTGACATTGTCTGAAACTTCAGTCAGGAGCCATCTTCTACCTTGTTTTTTAAAAGTCCCTACTTTGGAAAATGTCATTTTAAGTTTCCTGTAAACAGCAAACCCCTGATGTCAGTCACAAGGCTGGGGGAATGAAGGGGAGCAGAGATCTCTTAAAACTGGTCCTGTTTATGGAGCAGCTCTTTTCCAGAGGGCCCCTCCTTCCTAGCTGCTAAATGGACCCTGGGATTTCTGTTTCAAAACAAGACGTAAAAAGTCCTCCCCTCCCTCCCATCAAAACACTGCTCGGCATTCCCTTTTCAACCCGTGATTTTAGCTGGCAGGTTTCTTTAAAATGTTTGGAAAAATTCATGTGTTTGGAAAAGTGGCACTAAAATGAGGTCAGCTTTATTTGCACTCCCAGGGAAAATCTAGTTGGAGGAAGAGAAGTGGCGAGTGAGTGATGTACGTGAGCCCGCCTGAAGGATGCTGCCAAAATACCTCACAGCCTTGCCTTTGTACCAGGTTGTGGGAGGCAGCTCAGGCTGAGTCACACAGACAAGTGGCAAGGGCCCTCTTCCTCTCCCAGCCTCCAGAAAATTGCCTCTTTCCGAATTTGGGCTTAGCCACGGCTCGAAGGTGCTGCTTGGTGAAAGGGGTGAGATCATCTGCAGGCCCTTGGGTCTGACACTAACGCTCTGCTCATGGGGAGAGTTCTTACTGGGCTTCATATTTGACCAGAAGTCAGCTTGTGGCTTCAAACAGACATGCTTATGTACGTGTTAACATCTGAAATTGTATTCCCAAACATACTTCTCCCAGCCATTTAGCTTGAAAAATTTTTATTGTCTCACAGCGCTGTTGAGCTGTTTCCATTAGCCATTTATTTTGTACATCCCAAACCATTTGAACCCACACTGGTCATCTTCTCATTTGTTGCTGTCACAGCAGCCTGTGCTTTGGCATTTCCAAAGTTCCAGACTGCTTCACCGCTAGGGTGTGAGGAAAGAGTTAAGGTGAGAGAAAGCCCCAGGTACTAAAACTAACATCCATCCCAGCCCCCGGCCACAGCTTTGAAATTTCTAATCACAACTTGCAGTTAGACATCTCTGCTAGCAGTAGGCTTGGATCCTTTGAAATCACAGATGGCTGGCTGGAGCTCCGAGGAATTCAGTCTCCTCCTCTCTTCCTTCTGCTTCGCCTTCCCCCCACTGCCCAGAAAAATCTGTTTGCAGGTCATCTGTGAGATTTTATTATTGCTTGCTAAAGCTGAAGCAGATTTGGCTGCTCGGCCCTGGAAATACAAGGTCTGCAGGAATTGGTGTGGTGCTTCAGCTCTACTGGAATTACCCTCCTTGTTCAGAATATCCACTTGGATTGATGTGCAGAACAAAGATGGTGGGGTTTGGGCTGTCTCTAGCCCTGGGAATCTTGTTAATTGTTTACAAAATGAGCAGTGTTAAAAAAGCAAGCAAGCAAACAAACCCCCACTCCCGTAGCAAACAGAAAACAAGCCGCAGTCAAAACCAAAGAGGTTGTTGTTACTGCCCTGAATTATTTCAATGGCCCTGTTTGTAATTCAGTTGTATGAGGACAAGTAAATTGCACTGGAGGCAAGAAAATCAGGAGCTGTGTTAGGAGCTTGTCTTGCTAGTGGATAGTATGTTCCTGGAGCAGCATCTTTTGTGTGCAAGAGGCATCTTTTATAGTCACTGCAAGTGATTACAAAGCCTAAAAGTAAAAAAAGAAAACCCTCCTCTACTTTGCATCCCCCACAAATGCACCCCCAAACCATGAAGTATTATTTGGCCAGGGAGTCTGCCCCAATTCCTGCAGAAACTGCTTTTGGAAACTGTAGCCTGCAGCATTTGGCAGCCTAAAATCTCTCCAGGGGAACTGAGAAGCATTTCTTTGAGTCAAGGTAGCTATAAACTTGGACCGAAGAGAGATCTTTATGAGATGAGAGATCTTTATTTTATGGACCAGCTCGGGGTGTTTACCATGGATAAGGAGGTGATTTTTGATGCCTCTCACAAGTGAAAACTTCACACCAAGGTTTTGACTCTCTAATTTCAGAGCAAGATCCGACTTGCAGCTCCTCACAGGAGGCGTCAAAGCCACTGCCTTGACTGGGCTCACTTCTCCTTTATTAACTGCCCAGCTGTTCTTTAAGAGGTTTCAGTGCAGCCAGCTGACCTTCCAGTGAAGATCAGGAACTTTAGGAGCTGTTTGAACAGTGCTTGAAAAACTCCCAAAGTAACCACAGGGGGAAAAAAGCCCCAAACCCAAAATGCCAGCACCCTGGAGCTAAAGTTTAATTTTGAATCAGGGAAATAAGCAGAAAGCTGGGGTGAGTTAGATCATGGTGACTGTCCTGGCTTGGGCAGTTCCTCCAGCTCTGGGTGGCTCGGATGCAGAAGAACACGGGAAGTTTTTGGCCGGAGCCAGTGTTTGGTGTGGGGGCAGGCTCAGGCCTCCTGCTGGCCCTGCTGCTGTCTGAGAGGTGCTGCCACACCGACAGGGTTCTCTGGTGCTGCTGTCCCTTTTCCGGGCTGCACAGGTGTCACCATCCTGAGCTGGGCAGAGATAAGAGAAGAGTCCATGCACCTCCTTGTGCTGGATTTTGGGAAGCTGTGCCATCCCTCCTGCTCCTCATCCTCTCAGAGCCTGCTCTGCCTCTGCTCCCTTGTGTTTGGGGAAGCCAGCACACAATCCTGCTGGCGGTTTTTTCCAAAGGCACGCATTTATCTGATGGAGAGCTATGTAAATGGAGATGCAAACTGGATTCAGCCCCGGGCTGCTTGGCCAGTCTCCCGGCTGTGCTCTCTGTGCTGGAAAACTGCACCGCTCTTGCTCCAAGGGAAACTTTCAAGCGCGTCATTCCTCTCTTTTTTCCCTTATAAAGGTTATTGTGCCTCAGCCCTCAGTTGAATTATGTCCCTAGTTCACAAAGGAGAGGTTATTTTCCCCTCTCTTTTGCCCTTGCCAGCTGGAGAGCAGTTGGCAGCAGCGCTGGCTGAAAATGCCCCTTGCAAGGCCCTGGGTATGTCGGGGCTCCAGGGGCACCCTGAGCTCTCTGCTGGGTCCACTGAGCAGCCCAGGCAGCACAGGGACAGCTCAGAGGAGATGGGCTAACTAAAAGCTCTTTTCTGGTTCCAGAGGCCTGTGAAACCCATTTGTGTTGTAAACATGGTGGGGGTGTTTATCAGTCACAACAGAAGAAAACGGCCTGACATTTTTCCCTGTGTTGTCTCCAGTGACTTGGGGGTTGGCTAATTACTCTCTCTTTCCTGCAAAACCAAGGAAGGACCATCAATATTTCATATTAGGAGACATGGTCTGGCTAAATATAGCTCCTGTTTTTTTCCTGACAAGTGTGGAGTGAGCTGCTCCCAGTCCCCCGGCTCTCAGCACTGCTCCCAGCTTCCACCTCTGCCGTGGGTCTGCTCTGCCCTTGCCACATTCCAGCTGGTGCAGTGGATGCAGCAGAGACGTCAGGGATGCAGCCTTTGGGAGCCAGTCTGGCCACAGGGAAAGCTGTGCCTCTGATGGGAGGCTCACAAGATGCTGATGGAGCCCCTGAGGGAAGGAGCTGGAGGGGAGGCCGTGACTGTGCATCCCTGTTTCCCCTTCAGCCCCATTTACAGCGAGTGTCCTCAGGATCAGCCCCAGGTTTAAAAAAGAAATGCAAAACTGAGTAAATGCACGTAAATAAGCTGTGGTTGGAGGTTCTGGAGTTTCACTTCCCCAGGCAGTCTCCCTCTGGGCAAGTGAGGAACTTTTAATAGGGATTTTTCAGCCCACAGTGGCCATTTGGGGGCTGGTGAGAAGAGACACGCCACAGAGCTTTAGGAGCCCTGTTCAGGACTCCTGGTTCCAAGGTGTTCTGTCTATTCACTGACATCTGGACACCTTGTGTAGGGATAGACCAAGCCAGCACAGGCTGTCCCTTGTTCTTAGAGCAGGATTTGTTCTATAAAAATCTAATACAGAAGGGGTTCCTGTTCAGGACAGAGGGCCCTGACGTTTATTTGCCGCTTAAAACCTTCTGGGCTCTTAGTAGGGCTGGAGTGTGGTTTTATACCTGGTGCAGGTTCTGTGAATAAAGAATAATATTTGTTCTCTATCAGTCTTGATCTTTAAGGTTTCCTTTAGCTCTGGGAGAGCACCTTGAATCTTCATTTGCTCAGAGCTGCTTTTGTTGTTATTTATAATAATAGATTGTTTTCCCTCTGAATTCTGTTTCTTTTCTCAGAGTCAGCACCTTGCTTATTTCCTGTAAATACAGCCTGGGCTGTTGTATTCACATGAAAACACTTGGTTAGTGTTTGGCCAATATCCACCTGGGGGGATTGCACAAGACCTCATGCAAAGAATGGGAAGTTTCAATAACTTCCCCATGGATTTACCCTTCATTTACCATTTCACTGTTTTGTTTAAATCATTTAACAGTGTCAAAAATAAGTAAAAAATCTGCAGCCATAGTCCTGGCAGGCAGTCTCAGAAATACCTAAATAACCTTTTCCATCAGATCATCTTCTCCATTGGAGAGCAGGTAGTGGAATCTGTTGTCTTTAAAGAAATAAAAGATAAAATCCTTGTCTCTGCTTTGTTTTCCATTTGTCATGGATGAGTTTTTTTGACAGGCTGTTACTGCTTTCTGCCTGGACAGGCACAGCCCAGTGTTTGACCAAGCTGTCTCTGGTTTTGCAGGTAGCTGTATCCAGCTGGGTGGCAGGTGGATCCAAGGGTCACCATGAAGTTTTCAGGACCCCTGGAGAGCCAGAGGTTGTCTCTCCTTCTGGAGATGGCAATCTCTAGGGAAGCTCAAATGTGGAAAGCACATGTGCCGAAAATTCAGCCCAATCAGGTAATGTCTGTCCTTCACATCATCCATCCCAGCAGAGGCAGGAGACTGTCCAGGGGGGTTGGTGTGGGAGCAACTGGAGGTGTTCAGGAGCAGTTACCTTTCTGACACCTGGGGAATCAGCCTGTGAAGGGAGCAGTTCCCTCTTTATTTGCTGGACACACCTGCCCCAGGGGTGCAGAACACAGTGCACAGCACAGGGGTTAGATGTCTGCTGAGCTTGTGACAGCACACACACATACATTGTCCTGATTAAATAAATTTTACAAACGGTGTGGATTATTAGTGCCTGTTTCTGCTGGGCACCAACTCTGCCACAGTTCTTAAAAGCAGCTTCATTTTATGGAGTTACTTGCTAATGACAGCATTGGTCTGATGCCTGCTCCAGGAGGAACCCCACTGACTCCAGCAGGTCTATTTATGGAGCAGGGTGCAAGCTCGTGTCAAGGGAGGCAGAGCCAGGCACTGGCCTGTTCCAGTGAGGAATGTTGTCACAGGACTGCAGGAAAATTCAGGGTGGGAGAGCCCACGGGGGCTCTGCAGTCCAGGCCCCCTCTGGTGCTGCAGGGAGGTTGGACCGGGCTGCTCATGGCCTCACCCAGCCCAAAGTGCATTTGTGCTCCTTTGGGAGGAGGCTCTGTCTCACCTGTGCCCTCCTCAGAGTTCTGTGTGAAACAGAATGTGAAACATGGGGACGTTGTCACAGAATTTCTGGCCCTTTGTTGCTGGGTTGGGCTGAAATAACCACACTGAGGGCCCGGATCCAGGCTTGCTGTTGTTGCACCACATGAAACATTCACACAGGTAAGTCAGCTGCTGTCAGAGCTAATCCCTGTCATGTTTGTTTTCTCTGTCTGGCAAACAAGAAGCTGCTGCTGTTGGGCAGGAGCAAATCCATTTTTAAGGGCCTCAGTATTTTGTTAATCCACGTTTTGGTTTTCAAAGGAGTGATCTGGTTGCAGAGGTGTGGAGTGTGTTGTAGCTGTGGCTGTCTTGAGGCACGTACAGCTTAAGACTCTGGCTTATGGTAAACCAGCCTGTCATTCCCTGCTGGCTGTACTCCTGGGGTGATTATAATGTAGGGAGATAAGATTACAGGATAACAAGATAGGGTTGGGACTCAAGTGTAACCAAACCAGATTCATGGGTGAAGATTTCACAGGGATGAGGCACTTGCCTTTCTGCCTTGGTGCAGTTGGTTCTGTGGCTCAGAAGCCACCACCTGCCTCAGGCAGACTTCCCAGCAATCCGTCCTCTGTGCTTGTTCTTGCTCCTGGAATTTCCACCCCCAAAACTCTTGTCTTGGTGTAACCTTTTTCTTTCTGTTTTCCTGCATGTCAGCTCAAACACTGACATTATTGGTGCTGTGCTAATAAATGTTTTCTGGCAGTAAGGGATCACTGACTGGCAGTGGAAGCTCTGTGTGTGAGTGTGGGATGTAGGAAGGTCAGAGGGAGAGGAGAGCATAAACACAGCTGCCTGCTGGGGGAAACCCGGGCTTGGGAGGCCAGGAGCAGCTGAGAACACTCCTGCCTGTAATCACACATTTCCCTCTGTTCCTGTGCTTCATCACACCCAACTTGTCCAACTGTCCTGTGTTTCCCCCAGCGTTCACTTGGGTAATGGACATGCAATGGGAATGATCCTATTTTCTGTAATGTCTGGGAGGTCAGATTCCCTTACATCCAGCGCCTTCCTGGGAAAGCAGCTGCAGCAGCCCAAAGGCTCCCTTGCACGACACCGTTGTTTATTTCAGTGGCAATCGGGAAATCTGCATCCTCCTGTGGATCAGATCTGGCACCCCACAGCGTGTGGAACTTTCCGTTCCCTGCTCCAAGGGTGGACCGGCTGCTCAGAGCTTAATGAACTCACCTGCTTTGCCAGTGTCTGCAGAAACCCCGGGAGCTGATTGGAGACACCAGGGAGGCATTTCTGGGGAGTAAACTTTCTGTTTTGACTCCTTAGGAGACATTTTTGTTCTGGTGTTCAAAACCGGAACAAACTCAGTTTCTAAATATGTATCACTTGAGGTCTTAGACAGGAAGAAGGAAACCCATAGTTACAGAAGCAGGAAGACTTTCCATTTTTAGGATGGGGTGCATAATCTGTTGGAGACTTTGTTCCTGGTGATTTAATGTACCCGATTCTTGTGTTTTGTTTGTACTTCTTGTCTAAAAATTCCTATTCCCTCCTTTAAATGCAGGCCAGTGTTCTGGGTATGTGCAGCATACCAAAGCCAGATCTCACCAAGGCTTTCCAGCTTGAAAAAACAGTGGGCTAGGTCTGGAACCTCCTCCTGCTTCTGAAGGGATTTGGATTTTTTTCCCTTCTGGCTCCCCTTGCCTCCTTCCACTCATGGGTTATATGATGCAGGTGACATTCAGGAGTTTTCTCGGGATTAATGCTTGAGAAATGGAGCCATAAAGACTGGTCTAAGGTTGATTTTTGCATGCTACTGAGTAACTTTGTAGCTGAGAGGGGCGTGAGTGAAGCTTTTTGGATTTATTTTTATAGACAGAGAGTGTCATGCCTCCTTTCTTGCCTGTTCTGGCTCACTCTGCCTCCTCACTTGTTCTCTGTAGCTGTTGAGGAATCCGGAGAGCTCAGTTTATTTCCAATCCTAATAAGGGTCACCTGCTCACTGCCCAGGAGCCCACAGGCAGCAACAGACATGGGGACACAGCAGAACCCCTGTCTGGGACAGGAGACATTAAGGACATGATTATCTGCTGAGCTGTTTTCCCTCAAATAGGCAGCACTAAAACAGAGTCACGTGTGATTCCACAGATAATATTTATTTTAGCCTGCATATTCCACAAGTCTCAAGGTATGAGAGAGATCAGCATCTCTAGAGATGATAAGCTCCGTGCTTGCTCTCTGAGCACCCACTGGGCCCTGGTTCTCCTGCCTGGAGCAAGGGTGACACACAGAAAGTACCTCTGCCCCAAGGAGAAACCTCTGCTTTCCATCCACTTTCTCACTTTCAGCCCCTACAGTGTCTCAGTTCTGCTTTTAGTTTCAATTAACTAAGGATCAGAGCCCTTGCTGCTTAATTAATTTTGCTGTGCTGCATTTTGTTATTTGTGTTCTGAGGGTGTCACAGGGACAGCTCAGAGAGAGAGAGAGGGCTAGAGCCTGGTGTTTGTGTGGGAAGTTCCTTGCCCTGCCTGGAGCAGCAGCAGGGTTTGGGGGGGCAGGGGGACCGGTTCTCGCCCCTGCCTGTCTCCTGAGCCAGGCTGTAACAACCTTCCCTGGTGTTTAAACTCACCTGTCTGTCTGTGAGGGGATTCTGCCCCATCCTCCTGCTCCTTTATTTGCAGATAGGGTCTGGAGTAGACACCCAGCCAGAAAGAGCTGGAGGCTGCCCTCCTTCCCTTTGCTTCCCCAGGGAGTTCTTAAGGAGCCAGTTTAATTTTGGAGCCTTCCTTGTGCTGGACATGCACCGAGCCGAGGGTGCTTTGCAGCTGCTCCTTCCTCCCACGGGCACTGTGGGGCTGGGGTTGGTTTAATTTCCCATCCCAGCTCTGCTGTGGGTTTGAGTGAATTTCCCTTCCCACAGCAAGGACAGGCCCTGCAGGCACTGCATGTGCAGCTGCTGCTCCGGGTTCCAGCCCTGCTGGGAATGCTCACCCCGAGTGTGAAACAGTGCCTTTGGCTGCCCAAGAAGGGCAGCAAGATCCCAGGCCAGGTCTCGGGAGAGCTGGGAGGAGAGGCAGCACAGAGAGGGAGAGTCTTACCCTTCCCAGCTGTGCTGTTTTTAGAAGACCTCACCTTTTTCCTTGGCAGGCACAGGGAAACAGCGCCCAGCCAGCACAGACACCACTGGGAGCTGTGGAAGCTGCTGCCTGTTTTGGTGGGATTGAGCAGGAACAGGATTTACCAGGGATAGAAGGGCTGGGGGGGTTGGTGTTGAGATCCCCCCAGAGCCCTCCCTCCCCAGCAGGAGCACCACATGCACCATTTCCACCTCCTCCTCGAGCATTCCCCTTCCTTCCCCTCGGGTACAGCCCAGGTCCCTCGGGAACACCTTGAGCAGAGCATTCAGTAATCTCTCCTGGTGTGTGGTGTGTTCATTGTGCTCCTGGGCCCTCCTGCCCCCAGGGGGGCTCGCATTTCACCCTGGAATTGCATTGGTTTTAGAAAGAACCAGTGTTTTGTGGCGAAAATAGCAGGTAGAGCTTGTTGAAGAGCCAGGCTGTAGCTGAGCAGCAGACGGTGCTGTGACACCGGGGCTCACAGCAGAACACGGGCACTGTGCCTGTGGAAGGCACATGTCGGTGTTTCAGTGGTAGACATAGCCTGGAGTATTTATTTTGTGTCAGTATTGGGGTGGTTTAATTCTATATTCCTGCTGCTTTGCCCTCATGGTGATACTGGGGGCAGGTACAGCCCAGCTTTTCGTGCTTCTGGACACATCCATGCTGAACATCCCCAGTAATCCTTTGGAGCAAGACCAGGCAGTTCCTTGGTTGATGAGAAAGGCTGTAGGAAAGCTGGAGATATTTCTGAACTGGATCACGGGGGGAAGGATTTTATGTCAGTGACTGAGCTGTGCATGTGTTTGAAATTTAGCTGTTGTCCAAACAGATCGATGGGGGAGACGTGGGCCAGACACCTACACCAAACACCAAACCCAAACTGCAGGCAAAGCTGCAGCTGCTGCCTCCCCATTCCCAATCAACTTAGCCACTGAGAGCCTTGTGTCAGCTGTTTGCAATTTTCTTTATTTTAACAGGTACTGAGCTAAAAAAACCCCATAATTTGGAGAAAAAAATTAACCTTTCCCCACAACACCCCAGCTGAGTCTCTCCTCTCTACTGTTGGCAAGAGGGGTTTTGTTCCAGCTGGGAATTTCTGTGCATCCACATGGTTCTGAGGAGGTTAAAAAAATAATAACTAAATAAATAATAAATTTCTGGGAACTACTCTGGAGCTGAGCCTGCCAGTGCTTGAAAAACTACATGTCACCCATTATCTTTCCCTCACTGTACAGTGCACAGTGACACTGGAGTGAGGTTTGGGATTCTGTAAGGAAAGTTGTCTTTTTCAAGGCAGGTTTTTGGGCTGGGGTAAGTAACTGCAGGGACAAAGTGGTGACTGAGGCTGGCTCCAGGCTCCCCCTTTCCAGTGGAGGCTTTGTTTCCATGCCAAGTGTCTCCTGCAGAGGTAAAGCCTTTGGTCCTTTGGGACTTTCTCAGGCCATGTGTAAGACCAGTCTGTCTTTCTCTCCCCCAGGATGTAGCCATTTCTCCAAGGCAGAGGGATGAGGTCATCCAGTGGCTGGCCAAGCTCAAGTACCAGTTCCACCTTTACCCAGAAACGCTCGCCCTGGCCATCAGCCTCTTGGACAGGTTTTTAGCAGCAGTGAAGGTAAATATTTGCAGCTCCAGGATGGGAAGAGATTCCTGCCCTGCCCCCTGCCCTGCTCACACGTGGGTGGGCAGCACCTGCTCTGCTCTGGAGCCAGCGCTGGGGGCGTTGGGGCACCCAGAGCACTGCCTGCCTCAGCCTGGGTGACTTGGGAAGGCAAAGGCAGTGCCCACGAGCCCCAGGCCAGCCCTCCGACAGCAGCACCAGGGACAGGCCCTGCTCACCTCCATTCCTGCATTCCTGTCATTTGTGCCACCCCGAAATGGAGGAAAAAATGGGTGAAGACAGTTGACACACAGACAGGTTTTTGGGGGAGTAGTTCCTTACCAAGCTGCTCTACAGCCTGATGGACTCCATCTTGGACTGATGTCCAAGAGGTGGGAAGGAAGGGAAGCAAACACAGCTGCAGGCTGTCTATATGACAGCTGTGCCCTGCTGCTGTGCTGAACCCAACTGGAATGGATGAGCCCCTCTGGGTTTCAGGCTGTTCCTCTATAGAAACTGCTTTAAAAAGGGGGGAAAAACATTTGGGCTTCCTGCAAGTGAGACCTGCTGCCCCTCTGGCCCCCTTAGCTGGGCAGTGCTTTGCACCTGCCAAGTGACCAAACACAGTGTGCTCCAACCTGGAATGCCTGGCCTGGAGCTGTGAAGTCAGGCTGTGGAAATTTACCTCTTACCACATTTGCTGTTACATTCCATGCTCAGCAGTCCATGGTCGCATCTGCATGTGTCTCACCCCACAGCACCACTGTGTTGGGTAAGCAGTATCCCTTAGGAGATGGCAGCTGGAGGATGCATTCAGAGCCTGGGCCTTTGCTTTCCCATGTGAGAGACTTCGGTAGAACACAAGTGACATCATTCATTAACTCACCCCTTAAATACTAATAAATATTGATCATGTTCTCATGCAAGCCATGGGAGTTATTATTTTTAAGAATCCAAAGTAGCTGATTTATTGAAGTGCTGAGATGGCAAAGGTTTAGATGCCTCAGGAGCCAATGCCCTCAAGTGCAGGTTTTCTTTGAGCAAGCTGGAGTACAAGGAGTCTGTACTAAAAGTGTGAGTCCAGAGCTCACTGAGTGCTTTGGGCAGTGAGCAGGCAAGGGGGGAAAGGGGCTTTGCCTGGGTGAGCTCTGGGGCTTTGTGCTCCCTCCCCAGTTTTCCTCTCCCACAAAGCTCATTGCTCTGACGCAGCCCAACTCCTGTTTTTCACCAGGGATTTTACTGTGAATGCCAGCAGTCCCTTCCCCAGGAACAGACCTGGGGATTGCTGGGACTGGCTGTTAACCCAGAGCCAGCAGTGTTGGTGTACCTCACTGCACAGCACTTCAGCAGGGTCAGTCCCAGTCCTGCCCTAAGGGAGTTCATTCCCTTGGACACCTGAAGGCACAAGTGCAGATTGTGAGCACAGGATTTTCACTGTGCTTTGCCTTCAGCATCTCTGACCACAGGCAGGAGAGCCCAGCTGCCAGGAGCTGCTCACAGCTCTGCAGCTGTGCCAGGGTTTAGGAACAGCCTCTGCCTTTCCAGCCCCAGCCACTCTGGAGGAGGTGGCCGTGGCCAGTGGTTGTTCACTGCCAGTCAGAGTGAAGCCCCCTGTCAAGGTGGTCACATGTACAAAGCTCACAAGAAGTCCCCCTTTCCCCTCCCATCTCCTATTACTTCGCCTAAAAACCATCTCCCTGTGGAAGGGACCAGCTCTCCCTCACTAATCCCTGGGCCACAATTTTGGGAACTGTAGTGTGAAATTCCAAGTGGTTATTTCACAAGGGTTTTTTAAAAAGTTTTTCTGAGTTACACTTCTCCAGGCAAAGACAATGTTTTCCAATTTCCATTTCCCTTCCCATTCCACGTGACCCACAGCAGCACTCGGAGCAGAGCTCTGCTGCAGCAGGTGAAGTGGCTTTTCTGTGAGGGGACGAGCTCCCCTTAGGAATTTCTCTTGGCCAGTTCTGCTGCAGTGCCTAAACCCGATCTTTCCAGTCCAGTGCTGCCCGCTCCGATCATGGGGCTGGCAGATCCCTGCCCTGCCTGACGTCACGGAGCAGGGATTTGTGCTTGGCACAGCTTGCCACTGCCAGGGCGTAGCCATACATCAGCCTGCACATGCAGAAGGAGACCCTGGGGCTTGGGATGCCCCAGCAGAAGGATTAGGGCATCACTGCTGCATCCCACTGACACAGAGCCCTCTTTGCTCTCCTGTCCCACAGGCCCGTCCGAAGTACCTGAACTGTATTGCAATCAGCTGCTTCTTCCTCGCTGCAAAGACCACTGAGGAAGATGAGGTAACTGTTCTTCCTCTGTGGAACACTGTTCACTACTGTCATACTATGCCCTCCCTTTGCTAGCTTGTGGTGGCTGCCACTTGCCAGGACAGGAGCCAAGCATTTGGTGTCATATCTCTCATGCTGGGTTCTCTTGTTTCTTTTTTTTTGCCTTGGCTTTTGCAGAGGATTCCAGTACTGAAGGTGTTGGCTCGGGATAGCTTTTGTGGTTGTTCTCCAGCTGAAATTCGCAGAATGGAGAAGATCATCCTG
>VXBI01001044.1:364564-428431 GCA_013397375.1 Toxostoma redivivum
CTGTCCTCAGTTAACCCTGGGGGTGGCCTAGGAGGGGCAGAGCCACCAGGGCTCCTCAGCCAAGGCGAGCCCTGCGAGCCAGCCCCAGGCAGCTCCCGATGGCTTGCGTGCTGGGAATTACAGCCAGGCTGAGAATAAGGGTGGGAACAAACACCAGCTCCCGTGACCTTCTAGCTGACACTGCTGCTCCAGGGTTCTGCTAGACAGGTAGCTCCCATCTCCACAGCATGCTCCAGAAGGCCAGTAAAGTCCAGCAAGGTGTGGCAAGCTACAGGCACACTTGAATGCCTGGGTCACTGTAACCTGTGGCATCCATGCACATGGAGCCCACAGAGGTGTATTTATCCTAGAATCACCGAGTGGTTTGGGTTGGGAAGGACCATGAAGGCCTTTCCATGTAGTTTCACTCCCTTCCGCTACCCCAGGTTGCTCCAAGCCCTGTCCAGTCCAGCCCTAGACCCTTCCAAGACGCACAAAGCCAATGGCTCACACGGCACACAAGCACTGGTTCGGTGTGCATACACCAGCTTTAAGAAAAGCTGCTTCACTCTCACAAGTTGCTCCACTGACAAGGCCTTACAACACCAAAACCTCTTTGCCTGGATTAGTGCTATCCCTAGACTTAGAGACAAATCTCACAAATTATTCGGAATAGTTGAAATAACAAGATTTGGGCAGCTGGGGCTGTGTGGGGCTCAGGTTAAGCACAGATGCTGAGCACACAGTGCCTCCTTCCTGGCCTGACCCAGCTCCTGCTTAGAGCAGAGCTTTTTAGCTCAGGCAGAGGGAACTCCAGTCCCCCTGACAGACCTGGGCATGATGGTCATCACAGGATGTCTTTCCCTGCCTCTCTGCACTGCAGCATTCATGAGCAAAGGGCCACAGTATCCCCTCTGGGTGGAAAGGCATCACGGGTGACAGCTCTGGCTTTGAATAAATATGAGCAGTTGCCAACAGGGAACTTGAGTGAGAAAGCCAGGTTTTTAATAATTGCTCAAATAAGGACCAGGGAAACCTCCCTGGACACCGAGTGTTCCTGCAAATACAGTTCTCCTCTACTTTGCTTTAAAGACTGCTCAACAACATTTCTAATGCCTCTGTGACTTAAGTGATTAAACCCAACTGGTGTCATGTTAATAGTGAAAACACCTCCCAACACACAGTGATTCTGATAAGATATTCATTAAAAAGAAAACAGCCTGAAGGTCACTATTTTTAAAATAAAAAGGTACACTTTTTCAAGTTAAATTAGCATGTCATTATTTGATTAGATTTTAGTAGTTGAAGCTATCTCTGGGAATTGTCAAAATGAAAAATGTTATTGAAACAAATCATCTGAAACAAGTGCAAATATTTTTCTAACATCCAGTGACCTGAAAATCCATTTTTCACTCAGCTCCAGTTAGCAATAATAACAAAAAAAGCAAAATATCTTTCTCCATTAGAAATACGACATGCATGAGAATAACATCGAGTGATTTCATCACACCCATTCCTTTATGAAAATTCTACCTCACTACGTAAGTTTTCCTAGGAGCTTAATATATCCCTTGTACTATAAAGAAAAGGTCTTAAAGAGGGATTCTGGAAAGGTTCAGCTCCATTTCAGCAGAAGACAAAAGGTCAAAATAAGCCCCAAAGATAATAAGGAATGTCATTCATAGGTGGGATGAGAGCTAAATTACTCCACATTCAAGCAAAGCTTTAGTTTAAAAGACAAGAGTGGGGCATCCTTATTTAGCTATGGTGATTCCAGTGGCAAGAACAAGGCTGCTTCCACATGCAGGTTAAATGCAGTAAGGGGTGTTGATCCCTAGAAGGCATGGAAGAAGGAATAACTTCAAAGGGCTGAAACTTTTAACTTTGACATTTTTAAAGCAGAATACTTCAGGTTTGGTTTTGGTGATCATTTTCTCTTCAAAGGTCACCTGCATTTATTATACAGGTCAAACAAAACTTGTCTGCTCAGCACAAATCCCTCATCTTTTTTCATTGTTTCTATCTTGCCTATTATTTTGCTTCAGGGTCCACAAGAACCGGTCTCTCTATACAGGCCACCAAACCAAGGATATTACATATTTCTATGTTCTTTAAGCTTTCCATGTATTAAAAATTAATATTCATGCTGTGGTCAATATGCTGTGAGTAAATAAAAACTGTAAATCCAAGTGAAACCAAACTCCTGACACTGCCTGCTCCAAATGCACAACTCCTCCTACACTGCTCCCAAGACAGCAACACACACATATTCAGATACACAGAAAGAGAAAAGGAATTTCATAAGTCCCTAGGCCAACAAAATTCCTTCTCTGTTCTCCTCCTGACCAGAGTCTTTGGGTTTCCAGCATTTTTCTTCCTGGCTGATGTTAGTTTTGGCAAGAGCAGTAATACCACTAAGAAGTTACAGACTCTCTGTTCCATTCCAAAACCAAATTAGTTAACTTAAACCAGCAAAAAATCCCCCCACACCTTCTTATCAGATGCAATTTCCACTAGTGCCTGAGGGACAGAGGAAATCAGAAAGCACACTACAACCCAGCAGGAAATATTTCTGACCATGATTAATGCTTCCTTTGGCAGTGCAACAGAATCCTTGCAGATCTTTGGAGATCCTTGGAAGAATTCCATTTACTACTCTGCAGGCCATATTTTGCTGTGAAAACCTTATTACACAACAGAAGCATTAACGGATTCAGAGTAAAATAAGAAAAGATGTATTATCCTAAAGATTTGGAGAACAGGGAGAGAAGAAGTTAAGAAAGGCACACAGGGTTTCCCTTTCACTCCATGTGATTATGTTGTGATAATGCCCGCTACAGACCTGTCCATCACTGGAGGACTCAGGTCAGAGAAGCTCTCTGACCCCACCAGCTGGGTGACACAAGCCAAACAATGACAAATTCAGCTTCAGTTGCTCTTGCCAGAGGGATCTCAGGGTTGCCTGTTGAGCAGCTATGAGACAACCACACTTTCCTTTTATCCATCTTGGTTTGTTCTTTCTCTTTCTCTCTCTGTTTTTTTTTTTTCTTTTTGTTGGTTTTGTTTCGTTTTGGGTTTTTTGCTAGGGAATTTGCAGGGATAGCTACAGAACTTGGAAAGGCCCAGTCTGTCATCTCTCCTATGCAGAAAGGTGTCTTTCTAACTTTGGCTTCCTTACCTAGCTCCCACATTCCCAACTTTTAGCAGATACAGAGGTAATTGCTCTAACTGAACTACCTTGATAGGAAGTACTTTAAAGCCATCCTCTGGCACAATAAACTCACCTTGCAGATTTCTAGGTATTGCTGTGAAGCTGCTCAGTGACATCCCACAGGGATGCAGGGAGCCAACTCAGCTCCAATTGCCACTGGATTGATTTGCTCCCTTCCAGTCATTGAGGAATGCCATGGCCACAGGCATAATGGAAGATAATGCTTTGATTGGGAATGGCAGGATACTAGCCTCATTTTCAAATTACCCTAAAGAGAAACAGGCTCACTCTGGAGTGCTGAAGAGTCAGCAACTAACCAAAGACATTTGACTGAGGATTGTGCTTGGTGTAAAACAGGTCACTAAAAGTACAGGGGCAGACTACAACCCCCGTGAATTACAAAGAGGGCTTAATGTGACTCAGGAAAAATCAAGATGATAATGCTGCTGTTGGCATGTGATTTATCCCGACCAGAATTTCGCTTGTGGCATCACATTTTTTCCCTAGTACAATATGCCACCGCCTGAGCTTCTGTAATATCTCATCACCAGAGGCAGAAGATCTCACAGGGCAGTGCTATCACACCCTCTCTCCCCAAACCCCGAGGGCTCAGTGATTCAGCACTGACTCAGCGGGAGCAGGACCACAGACTGAGACACTTTGTGCCATTTCTCTTTGCCTTGCAAAGTCTCCCATCCAAGCATCCAACCTGTTAAGCTAATGAGAGCTGACAAGATCCCAACCTGAGAAGAATAAAACCTACAGAACAATAGATGCTCACCCTGGTTCTCTTCAGCTCCAACCAGCACAGGAACCTTTTGTTTCAGCAGCTGATGAGATATATAACAAATTGTAGAGACACTGAGTCACTCAGGCACACTTAGTTCTGTTCCTCCTTACTCCTTCCTCCAAACCTCCAGCTTCTGTTGGTGTGTCCGTAGCTCAGTCTCCATCGATCTCCATCAAACATTGATATAAACCAGGAAAAGCCCATGTCCCTGGGGGGCAGGGAAATGTCTAATTGCAGTTGATAATTAATGTCCAACACTTGGTTAAATAACAGCCAATCTTAAGGAAAGCACAGATGAAGGCTGTGTTCAGATATTTTTTTGCATAGCACCAGTTTCCTAGAAATCTTGGATGCTCTCTGTGCAGGTTTCTCAGCTCAGACTGTACAGAGCAGTCTCCCCACAGTCTTGCTGCCTTTCCACACTGGGCACAGGAAAAGAAAGACTGAAGCACCTGCAGTTCTTGTGCCTGAAGTTTACAGTTCTACCCCAAAGGACTGGACTCCTCGGAGAGAGGGGTGATTTTTGGATGTACCCCTCAGTGACCAGGTGCTGCTGGCAGGTCAACATGTGTTGCTACATTAGAGGCACACTCAGAAAGAAGCGCAAGAACTTCTGTTCCCAAAGCAGAAGGAACTGTTAATAAACTGGAAATCCAAAGTTTTTCCAGCTGTGGGGATGTATGGCTGAGAGTGGTCTCTGCAGGATGGCACAGAGGAGGGCAGGGACCCCTGGGCCAAACCACTGACTAAAGCAGGAGCAGGAAGAGGCCTGGGGCTGGAAAAAGGGGCTGCTCTGCACTTATGGGCAAGGAGAAGCAAGGAGTCCCTCCCCTCCCATGTTTGTGGCTGTGTTTTTGGCCTAGCAAAAAGGCTAAGTTGCCTCTGATGAAGCTGTGATGGAAAACTAATCCTCTCCAACAATAGCCCAGTGCTAAGAAACATTTGTGGATCTGGGCAGGATAGAAAGCAAGGACCTCTTCTAAGGGCATTTGTTTCTCCATCAGTCTTTTGTGGTGTCTTTCCCTCACCCACCTCCTTCCCTGCTTGGTTATTCCAGCATTAGTTTGCATGGGCTGTTTGCAGAGACAGAACAACAACAGAGGTCTGCTTGGAAAGCCAGCAGAAACCTCTTAGCTTGAGACCAGAAATGTGCAGAATCCCCAAAGAACAAAACTGTTTGAACTTGCCTCCCCAAAAGTGTTGTATTCATTGACTTGCAAGCAGGGGGAACAGCCATAGTAATTTAACCTAGGGAAGAGTGCCAACAACTTATTTAATTGCAGAGTTTGTGCCAACAACCCCACAATACAACTATTAATACAAGTCTGCAGTACAAGACTAATTCTGCTAACCTTTTGCTGTTGCCTTTTAGTCAGGTCAGCGGCTGCATCCCTTCTGTGCTGACACTATTCAACAAACACTGGCAACTGCTTTTAAGCAAACACCAAATGGAGCAGGGCAGGAGCGAGGGGAGAAGGACCATTGAGAAAATGAAGATTCCTCCCAAGACCCCACCCCTCGCTGTCCCAATGTTTCACATTTCTTTCTCTGTTTCAAGCCCCTCTCTTCAAACTGGGAATGTGTCTTGCCATGTATTTGCCCCTGGAAAACAGCCAGATCTTTGGTCTGGATTCCATCAGCTCATTTCCCAGTTTCTATGAGACTGCATTTGAGAAATGTGGGTCTATCTCAGTCCACAGGCAAGACTAGTCATCAATCAACGTATGAAAACCTGAGGTCTGACACTCGGGACCAATCCACTTTTCTAAATGCAGCATTCCTTTAAAGAACATGCATTTTTACAGAAAAATTCAACAAGAAAGCAATAATGGATCCAGAACCACTGCAAGTTTTCAAGGGCACGATTCTTCCAGCAATTATATGCCACTGTAAACATCTTAAAATCCAGTATGAAATGATGGATAAATCTCAAGCAACATCATTCTTGTACGAGGTAGTAAACTCCCTGCTGCATTTGCAGACTCACTCCTGCTTCACTCTTCCCCGTCCCCAGGTTTGGGGTTTTATACTTATATCTCGTGAGAGTATCATAACTATAAATTCCAACCACGTGGGAGCAGATTTCTTTATTACACTCATAAACAGCATTAAAGGGGCTGTAGCTTTTACCTTTATCCTGCTGCCACTACAATGATAGATAAAATAAATCCTGCTCACGAGCTCAACAGAAAACCAAGGTAAAAACTTCCATACAGCTACAGTGAACACTCCTTCTCGGGAGCTCAGTAGTTCTCCACAGGTATTGGGAAATTTTCAGAGCCTGCTGATCCTACAAACCAATTCCTCGGCTCACAAATGTCACGTTTAGGAAACGCCCCGCTCCCGAGAGCGGCTGTTAAACGCCGGTATCTGTTGGATCTGTGCTGGCCGGGGTTGGAAACACGGCAGGGGCGGATGTGGCCAGGCCGGGGCTGCTGACGGCACCAGTGCAGAATGTGTGACTGAGCCCCGCTACAAGAGCCAGCCACGGCATTTGTCAGCCAAGCTCCCCATTCCACCGGGCCTCGGAAAATCCCCATTCTTGAGCGAGAATGGGGAATGGCTTTCAGCCTGGCAGATTAGCTGGTGAGTCTGTGGGAACTGCAAAACGCTGCACCTGCCTGAAAAATGGCACCAGCTCAGCACAAGACGTTTCCAGAGGGGAAAGTTAATATATGGGAGGAATGCACATAAATCCTGTTATTTCTTAATGGGATTTGGGAGCTTATTCCTCACCCCATGCTTTGAAATGTATCCCACAGCCTATTCTATTAATAAATTTAAGCACAGTGATTTTCTTATCAGCAGGAATCATTCTTCACTGAGGTTTGATTTTTTTTTTGTGGAATTTTTTAATGCAAGTGTGAAAAATTAATATTATGCTTGCATACCAGTTAGGATGTTAACAAGCTATGTCCTGGATAAGCTGCTCTTGTTCTGTTCCTGTTGTTCTTTTCCTAATTTCAGTTGACCAAGAAATGTGGAATCATTATTTGTTGGGGTTTTTTTTTTATCTAAGCAGTGGCTGGCTAAAAATGCAAAGATGAGAACTCTGTTTCCAGTTCAGCTGCGTGAATGAGTGGACACCAAATTTCTCTTACTTAAAACAAGCAACATTTGAAAAGTTTTTTCCCACCTCTCAGGTGTACTCAGTTGGTACTGATGGGTACCAACATCTTTCAGAGTTTCCTGGCACTGCCTTAGATGCTCTCTCTGCTGCCACTGGATGGGGATTCTCTCAAACACACGAAAGAGTTACAGAAATTTTCTGCCTTAACAGTCTATTTTCAATGGCCTCTGGACATTGTTCCTTTGAGTGCCAGTGTTCGTTGGAAAGCAAATTACAGTTCACCTCATTTTCACTTTCACAGATCCCTCCCAATTCCAGCTAGTTCAGAGAATATCCTGAATTGGAAGGGACTCATTAGAAACAAGTCCAACTCCTGAGTCTGCACAAGATCACTCTAAGAATCCCACCATGTGCCTGAGAGCATTTTCCAAGCACTCCTTGTGCTCTGGCAGGCTTGGGGTCCAAGGCCACCACCCTGGGGAGCCTGTTCAGTGCCTGACCACCCTCTGGGTGAAGAACCTTTTCCTAATATTCCCAAACATCTCCTGACACAGCTCCAGCTGTTCCCTGAGATCCTGTCACTGGTAGAATATTTCCCGTGCGATAGACCTATGCTGGATTTGTGCTTCACCATTTTGAGCTTCCTCAAAAGTTCCTGAAGACAAACACCAATGAAATTTGAGATGAGATTAGCTCAGCACCAGCTCTATTATCAATGATGGGCTTTCTTCCTATGCCTTGGGCTCCCAAGAACTGTGGGAAAGGTTGAAAGTAGTGGACCCCTTCACAAGCAAACATCTATTGTGTACAAATACTGAGTTAAAGAGTGCATTCTCTGGGTGTCATTTTAAGATCAGTTTTTAAACCTCAACTCCAGCTGTACCTGCCACAGCCGAGAGAACAAGGATATGTGGCATTTTTCTGTCTAATCTTTCATGTAAGCTAAAGCCAGGGCAGGTTTATGAGGCTTCATTTCTTGACCCTAAAGATTACATGTTATGTTTCATCACAATGGGATTCCTCTCTGTCCTGGGAAGAAAATATTTCTTCTCTTATACCTTTTTGTGACTTTGAGGGACCATGCTGCTGTGGCAGCAATGAGGGGTGGAGACCTCATCTTTCAGAGCAGCTGTCTCTAGGGACTTAGGCCAAAACTTCACAGCTTGGGCTGACCTCTGCTAAGGAGGAAACTCTAAAGCATGACTGGACAACTAGACACCAGTCCCTGGCAGATGCCATCCCCACCCCTCCTCAGCACAGAAAAATCCTTTTTTTCACCATGTCCTTCCACAGGCACGTTCATAACTGAGTTGTCTGTGCCCCTTGGGAATCATAGCTTGGGACAAGCAAGGTATTCCCTGTAGGCAGGCTCCCTGCGATGGATCAGTGCACAGCTGGCACTGCCCCTCAGCAGTGTGAAAGCTGCCCCTGACCCTGCTGGAGCAGCAGCAGTGCCCACCAGGCCCTGCTCACATCAGGCACCGGGTTTGCCTGCGGCTGCTCATTCAGTGCTGTGGAAGGGAACAGAGGTCTTTTTGTGCTGGAGAACGCTGGGCAGCCTAATGGAGGGGCTGACAATAGAAGCCTTTTCATGCAGCAACTCCTTTGCTTTAAGAAAAGGTAGGGATCCTGTCCCTTGTGCTGGCATCAGCAGTCTTTGGAGAGGCCCTAAATCGAGCCCTGAGAAACCAGGAGGAGTGGTGAGGAACTGCCTCCTGCTTCCTCAAACAATTACAGCAGCAGCTCCCAGTGTGCAGCATCCAGATTCCCTCGATACCTGGGATCACACATCTGCCTTGTGCACTGCCTGCCACAAGAGTCACATGTGCCAGCAGACCTCTCACCATCACCAGCCCACTTGCAGAATACTGGAAGATAAAGCGTGAGAAGGGGTGCCTTTTTAAACATTAACAACACAGGCCCCAAGCTACTCTTCAGCGGCAAGGAGAAAAATCAAGCCCATACAGACAGGAAATGTTCAAAGAAAAAATGAAAATAAATTTTAAAAATATCACAGAAGATGTCACTGTGCCTGTGGCTGTTTCATGTCCTAATGCCCAGGCCAACAAGTCTCTTGTGACTCTGCCAGCTTCAGAGAAGCCTCCCTAGGGTGAGCATGGGCCATTGGTTTTGTGCCTGCAGCCCTACAAAAAAAGTCTGCCACTTGTCACACCAAGGGATATAGGGGATGGATGCAGAGAAACTTTGCCTATCAGTGCATCAGGTAATTTTTTTTTGTTTATGGGACTCTGGGCATTCCAGCAGGAAAGCTACGAGCTCTGGGTGCTGGGAGAATACTGATTCCCAGTGTTTGGAGCAGAGACAGGGCTAAGTGCCTGTGGACCAGCTGGGTACAGAATGGCCTTTTGAGTTCTGTTTTGTCAAGAATGGTGGAACAATTCTCATTGCACGTCACTAAGTGCTCCAGGAGCTCTCTCAAGCAAAAATACCAGAGAAGTAGCACAGGCAGGGGAGCCCTGTGAAGGCAGCCGGGTCCAGCTCCTGCAAGCACTGACTGCTGCTCATTGCATCAGCATTTGGATCAGGCTCCAGACAAGGTTTAAACACCTTACAAGAATTCTGGATTATTTCTCAGGCTCTGTCCCAAACTATTCCTATTGTTATTAAACTTTTATTGCTTCCTACATCCCTGCTGAGAGGTAAACCTCAGAGTTTGTGTCATGCTTTTGGCATGAGGTCCCTGCAAACGACCTGCCCTTTTGAGTGAAGGGAACCCATGAACTCCAGCACAGCATGTGAAAAGTGTTCCCACACAGCCACAGTCCGAGGGAGAACGCTTTGGATGCTTTAATTCCTAGGCAAGAGAAACAACTCCTTTGTTAGCATTGTCAACACTGAGCTCAAAATAAAGGGGCATTTCAGAGGCCTACAACAGCCAGAACTGTTCCAAAGGTTTGTGTAGAGAAGAGAAACACACCACAGAAATACCTCTCCTGGCTCCAAAATGGTTGAGACTGATTCACATTAATTACCTTAGGTTAAAAATTCTTAGAGAAAATTGAGAGGGAATGAAACCTTCTGTTACCAGTTTGCCTTTACTGCCTATAACAGTCAGGGCTTTCATTTTTGCATTTTTTGATCTTGCAGCTAAGGGTGAGCCAAAAAAGTAATTTGGAAATAGAAATCTGGGTTTTCTTCTGCATATTATCATGATTTTGAGGCCACAGAATATTGGATTCTAATTAAACACTTGGTATCACCTGCAATCACTTTGGCATTTGTTACAGAAGTTCTATTTCCAGATGAAGAAACCACTTGTTTAATGAAATTTCCACTGCAAGCAAATCTCCCCAAATCGGGCCAAAATTACAGGCTTCTAAATTGCTAAACAGGTATAAGAAAAAAAATCAGAAATTCAGCTGTAGGACCCAAGGTCTGGAAACAGAGGAGTGGAGGTCACTTCAGGGAATCTGACTTCTACTAATTTTGAAGCCTTAGTGACACACGGAGGACACTGAGCTGCCTTTTAAGCACAAATGTGTTTAAACACTAAAAACAAAACAAGCAACTGCCCTGTTTTTTTAAAAAAGGAAAGTAATTAAAAACTTGAGAACCTTCTTGCCAAAGGACTATACAACAACATGTCATTGACCACATTTCATACCACAGAATCAGTATGAAAGGGAAAATACACATTGTTAATTTGCCTCTTTTTGGGCACTGTCCCACTGCTACCCAGGGACATCCTGGTGCTCTTTTAGGTACTGAGTTTTGGACATTTCCCTGAGGGGCAGCAGAAAAGGAACATGCAACTGGTTACCTTTTGCCATCCTTTCATTCCTTTCCTGCTGGTACAACAAAAACAATGCTGGGAGGATTCCACAAAGCTTCATTCTGAGGCTTCTCTCAGGGAAAAATGTGAGCCAGATGTAATAAATTTATGGTCTGTTCCCACCTCCAGCAAAATAAATGATGCATAGATCTGCCTGGAGGACTTAGAATCAGCTGCCATGAAACTGTTTCAGTGTAGGGCTGTCTTTCCACAGTGAAAAAAGAGCAGCATTAGCATAAGGAATCTGTGTGCTTTAGCTACCCAAATTCACATTAGCTGCACACCCAACGTTTCTGAGGAGCTGAGTTAGGCTGGGTTGCACGATGTGCTGAGCACTGTGGCTGAGCCAGCAAAGCTTTACTTCTGGTTTTAACTGGGAGTTTGTCCATCTGTGCCCACGGGTGCACTCAGCCACCTCACCCCCTCCAAATCAGCCTGTCCTGCTGCAGGGAGAGCAGCAACAGGTCTGTACAGCAAAGGGAATCTGCCTCCAGGGCACCAAATAAGTTGTTCTCATTTGGAAGGCAATACTGAAAAGATACACTAAAATACACTAAAGCTCTGGTAGCTGGCTCTCTAAACCAGCACCTTCTACCAGCTGAGAATACAGCCCTGATTTTTGCACTAACACTCCCAACTGTGGCTTCCCTCACTTTTTTGTAAATTACTGGCATGTTCCTGGTGGAGAAATGTGTCTTTCCCAAGGGCTGCCCAGGGCTGTGAGAACCAGTTTTTGTGCATGTGGGCCTTTTGTGAATTCACTCCTCTTGGTTTTGAACTTCCATTACAGCCTTTGGTCTGTGGCTGAGACACATCAGTATTCTGGGTCCCCAGCAGTTCCTGAGGGCTCCTGTATTCACACAGATTTGTTCTCTCTCTACTATTCCATAGCAATACATCAGTGTAACTTTAAGTCATGTTGCAGGCTGTCATGGGCACCAGCTTAGCTATTTGCTGAAATGTCCACTTTTATTTACTCTAAGGCCATTTAGCACCACTCTGTCAGTGCAAACAGACAGGTAAGTAGACATAAATTTAATTATTTGCCAATAGGACAGGGAGCTGAAACAGAAAACAAAACTTCTTAATTATGAAAAATCAGAAATTAAAAATTGACATCCACATTTTCTGGTATTTATATGTAGTATTTTTTAGAACTGTTATTGAATCATTCCCAGTGCTTGCATCTTTAAATGGTCCCTTTTAACCTAAAACTTTCTGTGATTCTCCAAGCACTCTTGTACAGAATTAAACCTGTAACATAATTCATTGTTTCCCCACAGTTCCTTATTACTTCACAGTACATTCAGGCGAGGACTACTGAATTAACTAATATGCAATTAATTCTGAAGAGCACACAGTGAATTGAAGCACCAGAGGAATTTCTCAGTTGAAACTGGAAACCAGGAAACGAGAGCCGCCTGAATTCCAGAAAGCAAAGCTTTCACATGCAGCCATTCTCCAGCTCTGCATCACCCATGCATGAGCAACACACTGAAATGCTGACGCTGATAGCACAAACCAAGCAGGGACTACAAGGAGAAAAAAGGGAAAACCCAACCAAAAATGAAACCCAGCACATTTTTGCAGTGTTGTTTCAGCAAAGGCAGGCACAAGTCATACAGCTCCCAGTGGCACTATGCACACGCCAGGAATGTTTGACATTAAGGGGCCTGGTTGTTGTGGAAACCGAATCCCAAAGATTAATTAATGTTCAGCAGCCATAGCCATCTTCCATCCTTTCTGTCCCCCTGCCCCCAATTAAAAAAAAAAAAAAAGGAAAAAAAGGGGGCAGTGTGATTTTTACATCACAGAAGAATGTCATAGCAAAAAGAAACTCTTTCCTCACAGTGGCAGAACACTGCCAGGAACAGTGGAAAGCCTGTGTTAGTCCCAAGTGTTTATAAAATAAAAATTATAACACCATTTCAGTGAGGCTGCTTTTGCTGTCTGTGGCTATGTCAAACTGCCTCCAAGAAGGTCCTGCAATAAAGATGGTGTGAAACTTCTAAAATCCCTTTATGATGAAAGGACTGTAATGGGAGCCCCTCTTTTTTTTACTTTCAACATGTAAAAGTAGTAATCACAGCTAATTTACTTCAGTGACTGACAGTCCACATGTGAATGTGTTTGCACAGGGAGTTGCAAGGGGATTTGAAAATTGCAAAGGATTTGAACAACATTGATTCTGAGTATCAGCATTTTCTTTTATCTGCTGCTGGTTCTGATCCATGGAATTCCCCACGTAGATCCCAGTTTGCAGGAGGGAGTAAGGTTGGACATTAGTCTCTCTGTGCATTGGTAGCTTGACATACAAACTATAAATACAGAATGCACCAGATTGATGACACAGGACAAATGTGGTTAGGACCCACTAGAGGTGAAATTACAGAATTACCTATATCCTATTTTCAGAACTGTTTTAACGCCAGAGATCGAACGTCTTTCAGATATTCAAAGATTTAAGGTGATGCTTTTGAAAATGTGTGGTCTTCAGCACCTGCATCTTGAAGTACCTGGGTAACAGATCGGTTCTGATGAGAGCAAGGAATTGCTTCTCCCATTTTTTTCCCCCTCAAAATATCCTTGTGAGCTACACTACTGTTGAAAATATTCAGTCATTAAATAATAAAAATCTTGAAGGCACCCCATACTTCACAGATACTTAGTAAGTAGGGCGAGCAAACCACTAGCACAGCACAATATATACACTTACCAAACAGGTGCAGGTAGTTCCTGCACTGTCTCACACATACACTCCTAAGCCAACATTCCACCGTGTGACTGAAAGCACTCACTTTGTTTTACCTCAGGAGTGCTGGGGATGGATTGCTGACCATGCTCAGATATGCCACGACTTCATGACACAAGATCACTTCATGAGAGTCCCCTACTCCCTCCCAGTCATAGCAGTGAAATAAATACAGCCAATTTCTGCAAGCCACGATGCTTCCTGTGGGACAAAACCTGCACTTGGATAGCTGAACAATGCTGAGAGCTCTCCTGTGTTTCTCAGATACTCAGCTCCTGAACAAAGCTGCTGGCTTGAACAGGTGCTCAACACTTAAAACCCAAGGCAAATACAACAACAGTTATAACATTTCAGTGTTACTTGAGTTGGGCACCAGTCCCAGCTTGCTTGCATGGCATAGAACATGAGAAAAGTACCTTTGAGATGATTAATGGCTGTCCGTGCTCCAGCCCGCCCTTCAGCGTGAATCCCCATGGAGCCCCTCCGTGCAGCAGTGCCTCCAGGTAAATATATCTTCCCTTGTGGGTGATGCTGCACTCTGACGGGGATATGCTGCTGTTAATGTTGTCTAGCATCCTCATCTGTCCTAATCACATACTCAGGCAAACACAAACCCACTCAGGCAGTCACAGAGAGACCAGGTTGGAAATCAAAGTCCCCAGAAGCCCACCACAAGTCATCCCTGAACAGGAGAAACAAGAAGTGCCTGAGGTGGAAAGTTCTGCTTCAGAGCCGGAGTCCAAGGTGATGGGTTAAAAACAGCCCCATCAACATTTCACCAAGCTGCTTCTCCCTCAGGATTTTAGTTTCAGCACTCAGTTCTCCCCATTCCCAGGTACTCTGGGCACAAGAGAAATCTCGGCAAAGTTTTCTCTTCCTGCCTTCAGCAGATCAAAACTGTGCTTTTCAAGATGGGGGCAAAAAAAGACAAAGGAAAAAAAAAAAAAAGTTTATGGATTTAAAAGCCCCTGGCCAGTAAATTGCCAAAATCCGAACGAATGCTTCATTTGTGATTGATTATCAGTCCTTTCTTCCTTTCGGCATGCGATTTACCATTACAATGGCCTTTTTGCCTCAGCCCACTGCACTAAAAGAATGGAAGCGTCTTCTCCCTCTCAGCTCTCAGTTACTCTGTTCGCTTACTTCACAATTTTCTGACTTGTCAAAAAAAAAAAAAAAAGGCTGGGGGAGGAGGAGAGAGCAAGTCCATTCCTAAAACCCTTTAGAGGGGTTTAAAATGTGAAATAACTCCATACTTATTGGATTAAAGGGTGAAAAAAAAGCTACTGGGAAAACTGGAGAAGCAGGTGAAATGAATCCTCTGGGAAAAACGTTAAGGCGATAGCTGAACTCTTTTCATTTTCGGTGCTCTCCCCGATGAGCTGCCAGAGCTGCAGCAGCTACTGCTGCTCTGAGGGAGGGTGAGGAAGTGAGGGGGGAGAGAGAGAGGGAGAGAGAGAGAGATGGATTAAGGGAAGTGAGGCAGTGCTGCCCAATTGTGCACATCAAGCACGCAATTATAAAATGCAGTGTGCAAAAGCTGGGGCTCACCCTTTTATTATGCCCCCGGAAACCACCATCTTTCTATTGTACTTGCCAAGGAATTGTAACAATCCCAACTGCCAGTTGCTGAAAACACAATGGACCTGTTCCAAATCAGCTCAGTGGAGCACTGCTAATAATTCTGCTCTCATAAAGTGCTTTTCCTCTGCATGGAGCATACCAGCTTCCCAGGACATATTTCTTTTCCCCATTTAGATTGCCAGAAAAGCCCAGTGCTTTCCCAATAAATGGAATAAGAAACGACACCAAAAACTCCGGATACTTTTATTAATGTAGGCAGTTTCTTGCTGGAGCACACGTGGATGTGGGTGCCTCTGCTCTTCCTTATGCGCACGAGGAATTAGGGACTTGTCTCATCACTTACCATATGTCACAGCATGCGTCACTGAAGGTGTGCAAAACCTTTCCTGATTTTTAATTGGATCTCAAATAGGGAGAGGAGACCAGAGCCCACTGCCCTTCCTGTTGGCAGAGCTGAGGAAACACACAGTAGTGTCTCTGTCTCTAAGGCACCCCTAGCTTTTGACCTCACCGTGCCTGGGATGTGCATTATTTCTCCTTTAGGTTTTGCAAGCTCTCAGGGCCTTGTGTTAACAAAACCTTAATGAACATGGGGGAAAAGTTTTGGAGCTGGGACTCTAAACCCAGGGATCCTTGCATTTGGCAGTGCCATCTCATTCCCTTTCTTTTCCCTTTAAGATGTTACAGGTTCCCAGAGCCTTCTATTTGCCTCATGTTTCATTCCCAACAGCCATGGAGACAAATACAGGAAAGAGGCCCCTCGCTTTACTTTTCATGGTAGATGATTCCTCAGTCCTTGCTTATACTGAGCTTTTGCCCCTCAGATTCCCTCCCAGGGGCTGAGTTTTCATTAGCCTCACATCCTGGTCAGGCTCACGGATTGCTATTATCCAGAACTCACCCTTTAGTCTGCCTCAAATCAGATTTGTGAGGTTTTACACTCCTAATGTTTCAGTGTGACCACCCTCACTCCAAGCCTCCACAAAGAGCAATTCATTTCCATGCTCTGCACAGCCCTTCCAGGGACAGGCGAAGGCTCTGGGAGCTCTCTTGGGGCCGTGCCTCCTCCTCTCTACAGCCAGCAGGGCTAGGTAAGGCTGTGTAAGGACACACCAGCCTGTGGACAGGCCGAGGCACTTCTCTGGATTACATCCATTTCCCATTCAAAACATTTGTCACCACACCTGTCTGCAGACACCACATTTCTAGTGAGAGCTGTATTTCTTACAGGGCCTGCTGCATCTGATGATTAAAAGTTATCAACATATTTCTGAGAGACAGTTTTACTTGTCTTCCAGCACTGTGGTTCATTTCAAGTGCTGAATCCAGCATAATTTTTGTCCAAACCTCCATCAAATTTGTCACCATTGCATGCACAGAATTTTCTCCTCTTACCCCATCCAGATCTGCTACTTTTTCATCCTGTTAATCCAGCTCTAAAAAGGTCACATCCAGGTGGTCTCATGTATTGGAGACTCACAATCAGCTGGGGAAGAAGGTTTGATCGATCACCCAAACAGGGCTGCCAAATACTGTGCTACTTCCTCAGTGGGCTCTTATTCCACACAGGAGTTCCTCTCAGGACAGAGCTGAGATACTCCTTGATGGGATGCAACCAAGAGACCCGGGCTCAGAAAAGTGTTTTCCACACAGAACAACGTATTGGAAGTTTTGCACAGTTTCGGTGTAAGGGAAAATAAATTTGGAACAGTCATGTAAGAGCCCTTTCCCTCATGAAGCACTACACTCTAAAGCAGGAAAAATTACCACTGATTTCACTTTTCAGAGGTCCCAATCAAACCCAGTATTTATCATCAATCAAGGCAGCTGGCAACTGCTCTGTCTTTTCCTAAATTCCTTCAAATATTTCAAGTTTCTTTTGCAAATGAAGTTCACCGGAGCAACACTGCCCCCGTCTGCTGAAACCAGAAATTGTCACAGTTTAAGCTGATCGATTTACGCGTTAACATTTCCATTACTAATAGGCATTTACTACACTTGTCACTTTCAAAAATGAAGCAGGATCTGTCCTGAGTGTTCAGAGTGCCTGATCTAATCAACGACAGGAAATTCAGCTCGTTTTGTACACACTTGTTACTGCCCTTTTGGCAAGAGAACTAAACACTAGGCTTAGTTTAAATCTACCTGCTGCTTAGCTCTATCCTGTAAGTTGGGAGGAAGCAGATTCAGAGTTTGTCTCTAAGGAGAAGTTTTGTGAAATAATGAGGGCCCTCCTACCTTTCACAGAGAGTGACTTGCTGATGGCCATACAGGAAGCATGAAAAGGCTGATAAAGAAGTGCTCCTTTTCCCGTGGTCCCTGGTTTTATCCCTGAAGAACTTCTCTTTTCCTTCCAGACAGGGCTCTGTATAAGGAGGAGCGTCTGGAATTTTAAATAATGGACATCCTTCAGGCACCAGTGGGCCCAGCTTCTTCCTCTCCCCAGGAGTCCTGAAGCCATTCACCTAAATCTGCAGTAGGATGGAACAAAACACAAGTGTCAAAAGACAGCTCTCCTGGATCAGCCCAGGACCCCTTCAGGAATGAATAATTCCCTCCTGGGCTAGCAATTCCCCTGGAAGTTCATTATATTAAAAAATCAGGAACAAATAAATTAAAAATATGGCTTTTTTACCTCCAGTCAGCTGGGGCTGACTGTAACATATCTATCTCCTTAGCTCTGGAAAATGCCAATCTGGCATCTAAAAGAAGAAATAACAGGAGGGAAAACATGTTGAGGCTCTGCATGGTATCAAAGGGATTGCAATCATCACCTAATGTTCAAAAGGTGTTTCCAGAGGAAAATTCCTAGGGCTACACAGGGAACCTGCGCTCAGATTCCCAGTTGGATTTGAGTTCATCTTCCTTCCAAACCAAAGAATAAGTGTGTTTGTCTGGATAGGCCTGAGGTAAAAATGCGAAAAATCAGACAGTGAAAGAGGAAAACAGAGATCTGAAAGGATAGAACAAAGCTGAGAAACAGGAGTAACCTGTGAAATCAATGAATCTACATCCTTCTGGTGTTGGAAAAGGCACTTGTCTTTGAAGGCTGAAAGGAAAGAAATTTCTTTGGAGATTAGGAAAGAGATTCTCCATTTCATATTGCCTCTGGCACAGAATTGCTGTGAGTTGCTCAGTTCCTCAAAGCAAACTGAAAAGCAACAAGCCAAGGTGAGGAATGGATCCATCCCTCCGAGGGAGCACAAGTGCTGTCACAACTGAAGGATGTGATTCCAGGGCATTTGAACTCAGAACTGCAGGTTTTCCCTCTGCAGCTGAATTTTCATCTATCTGATGTCACCACTCTGCTGAAAGCAAAGCTCAAATCAGGAACCAGGAATCCAAAAGAGTCATCACAGTACAGCATCACAACTATGCAAGATTCCCACCCCAAATAAGATGATTACTTAACAGTCCAAGCCACTCTCAGAGCCTTTAACTAACTCTGAAGTGGCTGGTGGGTATGGCCCAGGTATTTGAGTAGTCTGTGCTGGCATAAATCACTCCAATCCCTTCCTCTGAAGCTCTGTTCCCCCCCGTACAGCTCACCGTCCTCTCTCTGGGAGGAATGGGTTATTTTAAACACAAGCAGTTTATATTTGCATCTCGATACCTTTTCAGAGGTATTCCCAAATAGGAGGAAAGTTACACAGGAATATGATCCTAAGAGAGTTATTCTGTTCCAAGAGCGACCAGGGCTGCTGGGTGCTGCAGACCTGGACTCCCAGAAAACAAGGGATAAAGAAAGGCACCTGCGGTCAAGACAGGTGGTGTTCTGCAGAGAAAGCACCTTGCCAGGATCTCGATTGGGAAAAGATACTAAGCTTCCCGCTAAAGCCAGGCTTGAATGACACTTGGGAGAGAAATCAAGCCCTCGACACGGCGTTTATTGGCTCTCCCTCATGCACATGATCGGTTCCTAAGGGAGGAGTTTGTTCCCGAGGCTACCGAGTCAGGAGGCGGGGCTGGAGGAAGGAGCAGGTGGCTCTTAGCAGGGCTTGGGAAGGTGGATTGCCAGCCCCGCAACTCGGAAAAGCCAGGAGTGAAAATGGGGTGATGCGTGCCCCCCTTCTTTCCCAGCCCCACAGTAAGGAGCAAAACCTCAGCCCTATCCAAAATCCCGGAGAAACAAAGCCCAGCACCGCCTGCCAGGGGTAGGTGCTGGTCCCCTCCCAGGTGAGTTTTCATGTTTTGTTAACACCTGGGACTGTTGGAGCATTACAATCTCCCTTGAGGATATCATAGAGCTTTAGGATATTGTAGGGTATTTTATTTACCTAAACACTCATTTTCCTCTTATCCCGGTGGATAAGAAAAATCTTTTTGCTGCTGCAATAAAAGTCCTTTCCTCGAGCTGTTTTCCACTTGGGATTGCAGTGCAGCAAGGAGAATGGAGACCAGAGATCTGTTTGCAGCTGGTTAGTTCTTATTTTTCTGTAGTAGTCCACATATGACCACTTTTCTCCTTTTATCTGCACTTCAGCACTAGGTGGATGGTTTTTTTCTCTTGTAAGTGAAAATTATGTGGTACCCTTGAGTAATGGTTATGTGTTTTTCATCTTAGTAAGACATTTAAATAAGTCAACATACCTGTCTGTCTCTCGAGTTTTCTCAGACTCAATCTCTCTAGCTGAGGATTTTGTTTTAGGCCCAGTTCATACACCTGCTCCTGGAAAATTGTATCAAGATGGTCTTTTGAATAACCTGAAACGAGGGACAGCCTATGGACACCTGTGTGTTCTGTTCCTTCCTGAAATCGAGATTACACACGTAATTTCCTGTAAAGTGATGGCCTCTTCACTCTGCACCCCTCCCTCACCTTGAAAATACCCAGGAGCACAGAAATTTGTCTTCTCTGACAAGGTTCGTGTAAAAATAAAAATGTAATTATTCCAGTTTTTATTACTGGACTGGAGTTAGGGCAAGATGCCTTTGAATCTTTTGCTTTTGGCCCTCTGGGCCTTTCTTTAGCGGGAGAAGACTCACCCAGACTTCTGCCTTCAGTCAGCTCACGGTCACCCCTCCAAAATGTGCCACCTTACTGGCCAAATATCACACGGAAAATGATCCAGGCCCTTCCCCTATCCCCGTGAGGGGATTTCTACCTCCAGCCTCAAGCACGGCATCGCAAAACCCCCTGGGCCCCGCGGCCCAAAATGGTGCCCCCGCCGTGAGGGGGCAGCGGCCATGGCGGGGCTGAGGGGCTCGGCGCCGCAATTCCCGCTGGAGCGGGCGGGTGTTGCAGGAGCAGCCGGCGGGGCTGTGCTCGGCATGGAGCCCGAGCGGGGAGCAGGCGGGGGGAGCGTGGATCTCCCCAGGGCCGGGTGTGTGGGCAGCAGCAGCGCCCTGCGGAGCTGGGAGGGAGCGCGGTGCCATGGGGCGCTGAGGGCACCGAGCCGCCCGGCCGTCCCTCACGGCCCGCGGCGGCATGGCGGGAAAGGAGGGAGGCGGCTCCTGGAGCTCCATGGGCGGCCTGAGGGAATTCTCTCCTCTGCTCGCCTTCCTGGCCCCTCACGGCCGGGCGGTGGGACCCAGGGCTCCGCTTTTCGCCGCAGTGTGCCCTCAGTGCCCACGGCGCGGCTGTGCCAGGTTTGCTGAAGGCCTTAAGGTAGGCAGCTATGGCGAGGGCTGCGGGGTGGCCACAAGTGCTCCCGAGGAGCAGGCACACGGGGAAAATCCATGTCAACTAAACAAGAAACACGTCAATATCATCTGACTAAGAACTGCCACGGAGTAACAGCTTTCTCTCTCTTTCCTTCTCCCTTTCTGTCTCTCTCTTTCCTTCTCCCTTTCTGTCTCTCTCTTTCCTTCTCCCTTTCTGTCTCTCTCTTTCCTTCTCCCTTTCTGTCTCTCTCTTTCCTTCTCCCTTTCTGTCTCTCTCTTTCCTTCTCCCTTTCTGTCTCTCTCTTTCCTTCTCCCTTTCTGTCTCATCACATTTTCTCTCTTTCTTCTTTTCCTCTCCTTTTTCCTCTTCGTTTTCACCTCTGTCTGCATCTGGGTTTGTCCTGAGAAACCAGGAGGTTTGGAAGAGGAGGGAAACTCACCTCCCCTTAAATATCTTTAAGTCCTCCCACAGTTTTAAAATTAGAATTAATTTTGTTGCATAAAGTTGACTCTTAATAGATTAAAAAGTATATGTGTATCTTTTTCTTCACAGGGATGCTGTTCTAATGAGCAAGAATATCCAGGAATTAAGCTAGTACACAGGATTTGTTTGCTATTAAAATTCTTGTCCCTGCTATGTGTCATTGCTTTTTTTTCCCAGAAGGTAGTGCTTGAATTTAGTGAATCTGATATTCTCCCACGAAAGGGTCATCAATGAATTTGAAAATTGATGGCAAACTGTGATTTGATTTACTGATTCACTCTGATGATTCAAACTGACACCACACCCTCAGGAATTGAGAAAATAATCAATTGCCTGATCAATCTAAGGAAATAAGACAGTGTGAATGGGCTCAGGTTTCCTTCCTTTTGTGCTCAAGGTTTTATATAACCAAACCCTCCTCTTATTCTACAGTTTCCCTCAGAAAGGTGGAGATGTGCAGAAGAGGCTGCATGAAGTGGGTTGAAATTTGGGGCAGCTTCTTAAATTTGGGTGAGTCCTTGTCACTGCTGAGTCTTTGGACAGTTTCACCAGCACTCTTTTGAGCAGTCTCTCTTTTATTTAGGTCACATCTTCAGTATTTTGTTGGTTTAGTTTGGTTGTTTGTTTTTTTCTCCTTTAGACCCCTGAGCTGTGTGAACAGCAGGCAGTCTGTTTAAGTCTGATTGGCAGAGCAAACTGATGGAAATGCAGTTGAAAGGAGGTGCACTTCAGCATAAGCAGGCATGAAGGCTGAGATAGATCTATCATATGGAGAGTGTCTGTGTGAGCTTTGAGAGGCACAGCAGGCTTCCTCAGGGAGAAGATTCCCTCCAGGAATAACTCTATAGCAACATCAAATGAGGTACCCATTCTCCTTCTTTTTTTAATTCATAAAGCATATCCAGACATTTTTCATGTGTTCCACAGACAACTCCTTTGTGATGATGATGGTATTTGGGGTGGGGTGACTAGGGGCTAGCAAGCAATGTTTTTGTTTTCAATAATTCTTCCATCGAGATGTTTATTTGCTCATGACTTTCTGCTGCTTTTCCCTTCCATGCTGACAATCTCCTGGTTTATTTACTGCCACAAAAATTCTATTTTGGAAAAATGTCTGCACCTTACTTTTTCCAAGTGACACTTAAGTGGACTTGTGGAATTCGTTGGGACACCAATTCCACCATTACAAGAAAAACCCTGAAAGTAATTTGGGTGGTGAAATCAGCTTTTCCTTGCTGGTTCCACTGAGTTTTGTCCTTTCTTGTTTGAGATGTCCTAATTTTTTGCCACGCCACCCACCTGAGTTATACAGTAACCTCTTCAAAGTAAAAAAAATATACATACCTTGCTATTTAATAACAGAACATCGAAATTGCTACAAGTTACTGTTTGCTAAAATGAAATTACAGCCAGTGTTTTCTTTCGGGAAGAGGATTGAGCAGGTAAGAAATGAGCACGAGGTGGCAGCACTGCTTCATAGAGCTGACAGTGCCTGCAGCTTGCAAGTAGCATCTGAAGCCTGGTGGAGACAGATCATGAAGTCTGAGTTTTGATTATAGTGTAGGAAATGTTAAGAGAAACCTTAATTTGAGAGCAAGCTTATGCTGCTCCTACACTCCACTCTCTGCCCTATTTTGGTTTCTCAGAGCTTTTTGCTCACATGAGGCATTGGTTGCACACACTGTGAACTGAAAAGGGGAAAAAAGCAAAAACCCCACAAACCCACTCAATATAAGAGGAGAGACAAAACATCCATGTGCTAGGCAGGCTGAGAATGAGGAGGTTGGGGCTGCTTCTTCTTTGATGGTTCTTGCAGTTTCTGATTTCTCCACCTCAAACTTCCCATAGAGAACAAGCAAGAACCCCAAATTTGGTGCATCCACATGGAGTCTGTCACCTGGAATCCAGAGTTTGTCAGCCCTGTTCCCAGTTAGGAGAAGTGAAGAGGATCTGTGAAAACAAGGTGTGTATGAATTTGTCTGTTTGCATTGGTGGCAGAGAAACTGAGTGTGTGGAGATCTGGAATGTTCCAGAGACAAGAGGAAAGTCTTTTGATGAGGGATTGCTTCAGAAAAACTATCAGGATAATAGGATAAATTACATTATCTTAAACTTTGCCCCTAAGAGTCTTTATTTATCTTTATTAAATAGCCTTGTAGACTGCTCCATCATCTCATACACTGGCAGAAGTTGCCTCCTTTCAGAGAAAGTGAACACTACTTGGTACAAAAATGCTTTTCTGGAGATTTCTGAATGTAGCCATGGTAAATGAATAGTCCTCTGTGAGAAAGCGTCCTTTCTTCCCCCCCAAAGTGTTATTTTACCATTCCAATCAGCATTTATGTTGTAAATAAGAGACTTCTGAAGAGCTCTGGATCAGGGTGGAAGCCAAATTACTCTCCAGAACCACAGTTAACTCTGAAATGAAACTGAGCTTCATCACTAAATGAAGACAACACAATTATGATTACACCCAAGAAATAACTCTGCTGGGCCACAAGATAAACATTTGTGCTTCTTTCAAGTAGGACCTAGAAGAAAATGAGAAGAAATCAAGTGTACTGTTTAAATAGGATGCTTTAAGATAATTCTTCATGAATATTTGCCTTTTTCCAGGTCAAAGACCTTGGGAAGCAGTTGCACCTAGCTCATTCTGAGACAGCAGAAGGTCAGACAGACCAGGCACAACATGGACAAAAATCTGGAAATCCCAATGACCACATACATCAATTGTTGGTAAAAACAAGTGATAGTATTGAAAAAACTTGCTTTCTACAAGCCTCTCCTTACTTCTGGTGTTCAGATTTGCACCTTCCTTTGTTTCCCCTTCTAATTAACTTTGAGGATTATTTATAACTAGAAATTTGAATTAGCTGTGAAAGGCCCAAGGGCCTTTGCCAATAGCAATGAGGAACATTCAGAATTAAGACTTAAATTTTTCAGAAATTCAAAGCCACAGAAACTTATGCAAATCATATAAAGATGCTGAGCTACCTCCACTTAAACCTCACAGTTTAGATCCCTCTGTTAAAGAACCTTGGTCCCTTAACACATATTTTGCAAGACTTATCCAATATTCTAGCAGTAAACAACAGCAGAAGTTATGTTTAGCAGAAATGCCCATTGGTAATTCTGCTTGGGCCACACTTTAAATTCATAGTGTTGAAATTAGTAGCTGTGAAATGTCTGTGTCAGTGTTTTTAACATTATTTACATTTTAATTTATCATTAAGAGAACAAAAAATCCTAAATTTATTTAGGAGGGTGATGACTTTAATTTCTCATAGACTGGACTCCATAAAAAAGAGATGGAGCAGAAAAAGTGATTTTGGGATCAGGACACAGAGAGCAGCATCCCCATGGAGCAGCTCAGGAGGCAGCTGGACAACAGAAACTTACAGCTGCAGAGCTTGCAAAAGGCACTGAAGGAAATGGGGATGGAGTGTCACAGCCAAATGGAGTGCAGGGTTGGTGGTTTTGATTCTAAACCTCCAAAATGGCTTTTTGTACATTTCCAGAGAGTTTAATGCCACCAGATCGACCAAACAAATTGTTGAATGTGGTTTTTTCAGCTCTGAGCATGTCTGGAGGAGTGGTTAGTAAGTTCAAGGCCTTCATAATGCTTTACTTCATGCAGTCTTAAATAAAAACATCATGAAGTTTGTGCTTATCAACCAGTGAGTGCTGTAATTAGATAACCTTCTTTGCATTATAACTAAAGATACAGGGGATTTCTTTATTTTCTACCAAATCATAGGCTTGAGCTAACTCAGACATCGTTCTATATTTTCTCAATCCATTATTTTTTTGTTGAAAATCCTCCCACCAGGAAGTTATCTCTTTTCTGCTGTTTGTGCTTTGCACTATTACCAGTTTCTGAACCAGAAATACCAAGTGTTACTGAGTAGCAGCAGACAGGCAGCACTCAGAATTCCCAGCTGAGGACACTGGTTATTTCTCAGACAAGAAATACAGGATGTGGTAGTCCCATGCAGGTCAGCATCTTCAGATGAAAAACCACTCCAGACAGGGAATTTCATCCTCTTTTGTGACAAGGCATTTGAGTGCACATGAGGGGCTGCTACAGGAGGATGGAAATCATGTTGATATGCTACACCTGGTAAGGTTAATTATTCTTTAAAGCCATCACATCCAATTCTGCTGCACCCTCCTTGAAAATTAGCAATTTTCATACAAGTAATTGGTCTGTTTCACTCTGGTTTTCTTTTTTGCCCCAAACTGGGGTTTTAAGTAGTGGTGTCCACACGTCTTTGTGGTTATTTTATGTACTTATGTGTATCACACATAATTGTTTTTTATGTAAGCAGAGTGCAAAGGACGAGAAAGAAGCCAGAGTATGTGAAATGGAGGCCAGGCTGAGCGAGCTGGAGCTGGAAAAGGTTCAGCACATGCACCGAGAGGCCCCAGGCACTGAATGATGGAAAACTGGAAAAAGATGAGCTCTTGCAGGAACTCCAGGCTGGCCAGAGGCAGCTAGCTGGCCTTGCAGGTAGGGAGACTCAGCTCAGCTCCCATAGCTGCTAATTTGGGCTCATGTTAAAAATAAAAGAGCAGCCTGCTGGCTGAATCCAAATATGGCTGCTGGTACAGCGTGAGGTTCCTGCCAGCACAGGATGGTCAGGTTGTTCCAGGGAGCTGTGACATGGCGTGGGATCCTGGCACTGAGGGGGGGAACACAATCTTCATGGCCCATCTCACTATGGGCAAAAAGTATTTGCAACTGCTTGAGTCAGGAGATGGAAAAAGCACATCTAGTAAGTCACAAAATAGCAGCATGACCCTTTTTTTCAGCAGTGGTATGTAAGGGCAGTACTGGATCCCATTAACCATCTCTGGTGAAATTATAGTGAAACTTTGTTTTGTTGCAAATTTGCTTCAACAGCATTATTAAAAGCAGGATCTGTACCCAAAGCAGCCACCAAAATCCAGGGATATTCTCAGTTAAATCTGCATGGCAGCTGGCTGGATGCTGCTGGTGACATGCTTTGCTCTCTGCACACCCCTGGATCCTCAGGAAGCACCCTTGGGAGCACTGCCTTTATCACAAGTTGGCAGCAGATCAGTGAGCTCAGTCTAGAAGAATGAATTTTTTTTGCCACTCTAATTTCAGTCTTTACTTTCTCTCACCAGAGGCATTTGAAGATTTGGAGAGGAATTATCAGGGTGAAATCAAGGAAATTAAAACTACAGCAAACAGACTGGAAATGCAGTTGAAGTTGGCCCAAGCTGAACTGAAACAGGCCAGGACTGCTCTAAAGTCTATGGAGGGATTTGATGGCAGTGGTAACTATTTTCTGGATTATTTCCTGGTGTGGTGGCAAACATTTACATTAAGGAACAAAGGGTAGTTCCTTCTGTGATATCCCTGCAGGCATCAGGCACTCTCACTCTCTTGTCTTTTGAGTTAATCAATTTATACTTGTGAATATAAAGAAGGAAAAAGGACTGATTTTTAATTTAGTACCACAGTGAGGACCAAACAGGTTGCAGGAGACTTGAGTCAAAGTCTACTTTAATCTTCTTGGTTTCTGCATCATGAGTTATTGTATAAAATGAAGCAATCCAACACTTGAGACAGACTCCACCTGGGTGATAGTCTGGTTTCTTAGCTGGAATGTAGAAAAGGAGGATTTGGTCTGACTCAATGTCACTTTGACCCACTATGAAGCTGAGAATTCGTTCCCCATATAAGCCCATTAAAAATTACCTTTTTTTTTTTTACTGAAAATGGGGTAGCAAAATGTTTCCAACCAGTTCCATCCCCAGATGGAGCAAAGGTCAGTAGGAGCAGTGCTTTGTACATGGAAAATAGAAAAATCCAGTTCTCAGCAGTGAAAAATCCAGTTTTCACTGAAAGAAAGAGTTCTTTGAGCCAAGCCTTTGCCTCAAGTCCTGAGCAGTAAAATGAGAATAATATTGCACTTGATGTGAGATGGCTGTGGCAATAAAGGGGTTGGCACCTGCAGACAGCTCAGCTGCTACAACAATGAGTGCCTGGCAAACACCCCCAGGTGCTGCTGTGTCTGTGCCCTGCACAGCAATACCTGGGGTCAAGGCTTAAAAAGTACAAAATAAGAGTCAAGGGGGGAAAAATATGTGCATTTGGATGAGTTGAGGTAAGAGCTGACAACACAGTGCCTTTGTAAACAACTGAATGGTTTTGTTTCAGAAGCTTTCCAAGCTGACATTTTGAAGGAAGAACCACTGCAGGATCTAAAGAGGATTCTTCAAGAATTAACAGGTGACATTCCCTCCGTGGATCTCAGCAGCCATGGTGGGAGAAAATCCCCTTTAACAACCATGAAGAATGCAGTGTAAGAATAACAGATTTATTTCTGTTGTGTGCTGTGTACTTACACTGCTCTCTGAAACTGGAATCTGGCTCTTCATGTGCTTCAGGAGCAGTGTGGGATGTGTTTTTGCAAGGAGGTTGGGTTTACACATAACCTTGAGATAATCTGGAAGCTTCTGTTGTGTGCCAGGTTCCTCAGATGGCTTAGCTGGTAAGAAAATAGAAGGTAACACACCATTTGCCTTTAGTGCTTGCTTTTATTTTTGTTCAGAACTCCTTTTTTCTTTTCCTGCCATATGTAAATATCCAACTGTAGGAAATTATTTTTTTTACCAAACACATGATAAATGACAGTGGTTCCTGAAGCTGAAAAATCAACACAGCACAAATTCTGATGTTTCTAATCCAGAACATAAGGATACTTCATAAAAGAAAATATAATTGGTGTATTTTGATTAAGATTAAATCAAAACTTCAGCTGGAGAGGCTGCTACTGCAAGCACAGTGGAAAAGCATATTTTAGGACAGTGAGAAATGCTTTCACTTTAGCTGACTAACCTGCTTCTTAGAGTACTCATTTGAGGTTCACTTTCTAAGGAATTTTTAATACAGCCCCAACCCTGAGCTTGTTTGTATTGTTTTATTCATAGTGCTAAGAGCTTCCTGGGAGTTACAAAGCAAAGCTTTCATGTCACTTTCATCCCTCTAAGCAAGAGTTCTGGAACATAGTTATGTTGTTTGCTTGGAATTTCCCTGTATCAGACCTGGAGACTCCATATGAGAGCTTCACATTCTCACTGTGGATGCTGGCTAGCATGACCAAGCTTTAGCACAATCCTTCCAGAATGCAGGTTTTGCCCACATTTTGCTTTCAGGGGTCCTTTCTCCTCACATCCTTCAGATCTTCAGTCCCAGAATGTTTCCCTGCTCCTTAAATCCTTTAGTAAATTATCACTGGCAGCACTGATGTCGAACTGGAACATTTCAGAATATTATAAAGAATACAATCCCAGCACAGTGTCTTTTCCTGGGAATTTAGTCAAATACCTCTTAGCAGCTGCTATTACAAAGTCTTGATTGCACTTGCTACAAAATCTGTATCTTGTTGGAAAGCAGTTCCTCAGAGGCTGACAAGAGCATACCCAAAACTGATAATTTCCATGTTACTTGTGTCATTAGCATCAATAGAATTGTCACATTTTTGGAGCCTAAATTTAGGCTCTTGAGTTCTTTATTTGATATTTAGATATGGATGGGCTTTTTAGAGTAATCAAAAATTGCTGTTGGTTTCCTTCCAAGTACTGGATGGTCAGTCCCTTTTAAACTGTGATGACATGAATTTTGTTGTCTAACAGAAATATGGGGATGTAGCTTTGAGCAGCAGAGTTTGAAGATATCAGTCTTAACTACCTTTTCTTGCCCAGAGATTCTGTAAAAATTGCCTGCAGGCACTGATACTGTGATATTGTGATAATTTATAATAGCCTTTTTTATTATTATTGATGATTATATTTTATTCTCTTCCCTAGCTTCTCAGCCCATGGAAACTAGTTAGCCCACACCAAAGAGGCTTCAGAACAAGATGGAAAGCCTGCAAAACCTGGTGGAATCATTACAGATAAAAAAACAAGGTGCCAGTATTTACCAAAATTATTCCTGTTTTATTGAAAAAAACACACTCTCCCCAGAAACTGTTTTTGGAACCTGCCAAAGCACTACCTGTGCTTTTACTAGCCCACCCTAGTTTTATTAGCAGTACTCACTTCTGCATTATCCTGCTCCTGGGAGAGTAATTAGATTAACTCCATAATGTCCCTTAAGTCTAATAAGCTTCAGGATCCTTAACATGTCAAACATGGCAGCTGCTCAGGGGTGTCCTCGTGTGCTGTCACAGCCAATCACAGGGAATTTTTGACAAGCTGATGATGCTTTCATGGAAACTGCAAGATTTCCAAAACTTACTTGCATGAGCTCCTGGGATGGCAGGATACCAAATGAGAGGGGGTTTATTTTCTCTGTACTTTTTCTTATTGCACATCCAGTCTCTTCCCCTTTTCTCCTTTAGGTCTCATTGCACAGATTTGGGAAATTGTTATTTTCCCTCATCACACAGTACATTTGTGTTAGGGCCATGGAAGTGACCTGATGTAGGTACAACAAATAAACTTGTTTATATAAATAAGTCCAAGGTAAGTGTTCTCATTTTTGTTCTTTGCCATCCATTAACATCCTCAGTGGTTTTTCTAGATTCACATAAAGAATTGCCAACTGAAGCTGCATTTGTAAGGGCTTGGTAGGTAAAGCACACCTTGTTATGGGAGGAGTTTTTGAAGCTTCAGGTGGCTGCACCTGAGTCCTCGGCCTTTGGAGCATAAGGTGGTGTTCAGCTAATCTGTTCTTCTGCTATTTTCAGCCACGTCTGCAATGATCAGAACTCAGGAGGTGAAGACCAAGAAATCCAAGGAAAAGGAGAGAAAGCTGTCCAAGTGAAGGCACTGCATGCATTTGTGATCACTTTCATGTAGGTACACTGCGTTTAAAAGATGTTTTTATAATAATAAAAGCCCTTACAATTTTTTAACTCTTGTTTATAGCTCTTATTTTAAATGAGCAGGAAGTATAGAGTAGAAAGGGACCTTAAGGATAATCTCATTTCAACCCTTTACCACATGCTGGGACATCTTTCACTATCCCAGGTTGCTCCAAGCCCTGTCCAACCTGGCCTTGGACACTGTCAGGGATCCAGGGGCAACCACAGCTTATATGGGCAGCCTGTGCCAGGGCCTCACCTCCCTCACAAGGAAGAATTTCTCCATAATATCTAATCTAAATTCTTCCTCCTAAAGTTTGAATTCCATACTTTTAAACAGAATGGACTCCTCAAACTTTAGTTTGAGTCTTGTTTGGGGAGAAGAAATTACTGAGTTGTTCCTAAGCTGTCCTCGATTATTGCCAACACTATTTTAATTGGAGGAGTTTTTTAGGTTTCCTAGTAATTTTTTTGCACTGTTTCTGATAGTTTTTTGCAACCATGTTGCAAGCTCAGAAATATTAGTAAGACCATCTCCCTTTTCCTAGGAATGGGTTGCATTGAAAATGAAAGGAGTGGTTTGCATGGTGCATGTATGGTTTACATGGTATCACAGTTTGAACTTGCCACACACATTGGCCAAATCTTCCAAAATTTTCTTAAGAGGAGAGTCAGGTGCAGAGAATAAGAACCCCTGGGAAAGGTCACTTGTAAGTGCAGTCCCAGTTGTGTTCAAGGAGCCAAGCTAAGAAGAGTTTGAGAAGGTGCAGCTGTGTGCCAAGGGCAGGGAGCAGGTAAAGGGGTCAGAGAGGAGGGAGGAACACCTACCATTCCAAACCAGCAGCTTTACATCCTTTTGCAGGAATCCAGCAGAGCTGGGGACAGGTCTGGGGTTCCCCCCTGCCACCAGCAGCAGGCAAGGAACACATGAGCCTCAGAGCAGCTGAATGTGTGCTGGCCTCTGCAGCCCCAACAGCCCTTGTTATTCCATGTCATACAGGTGGATGGCACAGGAGGGCTGTGGAGCCAAGCTTGCCCACAGCAAGGACACCACAGATCAACCAACTCCCAGGAGGGAAACTCTTAACAGCAGGAAAATAGGTGGAGACGCTCCCAAGGGTAAGTTCAACTCCCAGAGAGAATGTGGGATGGGCATGGGTTTTGCAAAGCAAACTAGCTGCAGTGAAGGTTTTTGTCGACTTTGAAATGGTTTATGCCCAGTCCCCTCAGGCTGCTTGCACAGCTCACCATCCAGCTGCAGCAATCAGCATCTGTGCACCAAACTACTTCACAGAAAGGAACAGTTTGTGTTTGACATGACAGTAATCAAATTCTCATGCCAGAAGTTTGCTGTCAGAGGTATGAGCAGTGAACTGCAAAGGTAGCTCTGTGGTTGCAGGCTTGGCCAAGCTGTGAGTGAGACAGTTTATTGTTTGCTGGGAGATCTGAGCCACTGGCTGTTAGATCCACACAGGAATGTCAACAATAAGTTGTTTCTCACATGTAGCTTCACTGGTCTTACAGCCAGGACATTCTATTAGACAGCTATCAGCCATTCCAGCAGCATCTTTTTTATCTTTAATTAATCTACTTTCACCTTTGAGCAAATAGATTGTTCAATAATGAGAAAACACCCCTATGAATTTGGAGAAAATACTAATAGGTTCCTCCAGAAAAAGTGAAATCCAGATTTCTTTCTTTCACTATACCCAAACCATTTAATTTACATAGCATGGGTCCTGCTGGTGAAGCAGTGATGGGAATGGCATCATAATTTAGAGGCTGTAGCAAAAGCTCAGTGCAGGTTTTTGTAGAAACTGCAGCTGATCATTCAGCAAGATGATACAGTCATGAGGACTGTGGGATCAAAGCACAGGGTGTTTAATTAAAATAATTAATTGTTCTCAATTGGAAAGGCTTCTCAGGGTTGGTCTGTTTGACATGTTCACCATTGCATTAGAGGATCTATTCTAGCATGGGTTAAGTAGCTTTCTAGTGAATAACTAAATCTAATAGCACAGTTAATCTCCTCAGACAAGCCTCCAGCGTGGGTATAAATACGCTCAGGCAGCAGCACGACAAGTGCTTTTTAACTTGACAGCATCTCACTGTTTGAGGAGCTGGCATAGAGGGGAAGGGATTTGTAATCACCTTGAAATGAAATGTTTTGCTTTGACTTCAGGCATTTCTGAAGATTGCCTTCTATTGCCACTGTATATTAGCTATAGTATCCACTTCAGTTTCCTGTTAGAAAAGCCAAGTGCAAAGAATGAAGCTGAGGTTGTTTTACTGGATAAAAATCAAAATTCCAGCTTGCCAGTGCACTTGTTCCTTGGTCTCTCTCCCTCTTCACCCTCCTCTCAACACCCTCCCAGGAGTTCCTTGAGCTATTTTGTGGCCAGGAGCAGGCAGCCCAATGCATTCTCATTGAACAGCTGGTATCCAACTCCCAGTAAGAACATTTCCAACACTTGTTCTTCCCAGCAGCTCTAGCACTGTCCCACCAACTGGATGCCCATGAACCCACCAGATGCAGAAGGTCAGCTTCTGAAGTTCATCTTCCAGTCTTTCACCAAAGCCATTCTATTTCACACATCCACACTGCTCCATCACACAGAGCAGGAACTGGCAGAGGCATTTAGATCAGCGAGGTGCTTTTTGAAGTACTGCTTCCAACCCAAAGTGCTAATTTGTATACTACAAAACTCTGCTTTCCCAGACCAAGCTCACTCAAGGGAAGGGCTGTTGCCAGGCCAGGGCTTGGTTCAGCATTGTGGAAAGAGGACCGTGCTCACGTGGCAGCATGCATTTGTACCCAAAAATACAAAAGGCAGGGAAGCAGAGCAGCTTTCTGCTTCTATCATATACAGATAACAACTAGCTGGGGCTGGAAGTATTCTACTTCATCTGGCTTTACAGAAGGCCACAACTTAAAATAAATTCAAGCTGAAAAGCTTAGTCCTAAAAAAATATTTACAAGTTGAAGCCAAGTATTTGCTAACAGTACTGCGGTATTGTTCCTCAGTATGCCACCTCACTGTTCCAGCCAGAAGCCTATTCCCTAGCCATCACAGCATTCCAGGTTTTTTTTAAAGCCTGCTCCCACCCTGACAAAGTAATTCATTAAGCCGAGACAGTCCTTTGTGACCTTTGCTCTCCCCTCAGCAGGAGTGGAGCTGCCTGCCAAGCCTTTCATTTGAGCCGAGGTGATTGCTGGACAGTAGCGGGTAGAGAATGAACTATTTTGGGGTTCAACCTTTTGTTACTCACAAGAGGGGGGGCCACTTCTCAGCAGTTGCTTAGCACTAAGATTTCAGGTCAAGTGGCTCACTTGGATCAAAGTTACCAAAATGAGTGAGGTCACTGCTCAACTGGTAATGAACTGTCAAGCTGAAAATGTTTATTGTTTTGTTAATACATTACATAAATTAAAATATTTCAGTTCCTGTTACAGTGTTGGTAACCACGCCTCCCAGTACGCTCCCCAAGCCCAAGGAGTGGGTACCAAGATGCATCCCATAGCCCCACTCAAAGCAGCATTAATTCAAGTCCAGGGTCCAGATGCACCTGGACAGGCAGGTGCTTGGAATGCTGCTTGTGCCTTCTTAGCCTACCTTGTGTCTCTTCACTCAAAGTTGATTTTTCAGGTTGCCAAAAGATTTCCTAGAGAGATCTGCTGCTTACGTGGTTCGATATGGAATTTCCAGAGCTCTGCACTTGAGAGGGTCTCCTAGAGAAGAAGGGGAGCCCCCCTAAGCTTTAGGGGCTCGGTGCTTCACCTAGGCAGGTCTGCCATTAGATCAGCAGCTTCCAGCTTCCCATTAATGGTGTCCCCACCACTGATGAACAATTTGATCTTCGTGTTCAGTCACTAGGGTCCTGTTACTGCATTCTTCCCAGCGTCTGACCTTCCCGTTCTCCACCAAGATAAATTTCCACTCCACTCTGGTGTCTGCGGGCAGGCTGATGGATTCTGACCAGAAGCCATCCTTGTCACACTTGAGGGGGACGTAGCTGTGCCACTGGCCCAGACACTCGTGGTCCCCCGTGACCCCGATGAGCTGTGCCTCGGAGTGGGTGATGTAGTGCACACGGAAAGCCACGTGGATGTTCTGGAACATGGGGGGCACGGCTGCAACTCTCTTGGCTTTCCAGTCCCCATCACAGCAGTCTCCTTGTTCCCATTCCTTGCTGTCTGAGTCTTCCAAGCTGCCATCCTTGCCTTCCTCCCCTTGGATCAGATGCTCAGAAACAACTTCCCATTCTTCGTGGTCCAAGTCCCTCCTCTCAGGTGGCTGACACGGCTGCTCCTCACTCCTGTCCTTACAGTCATCGTCAGAGGCTCCTGCCAAGTTCATCACGCACCATCCGTCACTTGCCTGTCCCACCTGGGCTCCCAGTTCGCCTGCCTGGCTGCCGCCCAAATCAGCCGGATGCTCCCCCGGCTCCGTGACACCGTGCTTCGGGATCAGCTGCTCCAGCTCCACAGGCTCGCCCGGAACTGCCCCGCTCGGGACATGGTTAAGCTCTTCCCTTGAAACAGCCGCCAGATCTTCTCCTGGCTCCCGGGGGCCGGACGGGGCAGCAGCCGCAGCATCCTCTGCAGGTGACATTGAGGGACAACGGGTTAAGCTAACCCAAGTCCTGGCAGGCTCGGACAGCCCGAGCCTCCCCCAGCCCCCTCCCCATCCCGGTACCTGCGGCCGCCGCGCTCGCCCTCCGGGGCCCCTCCGTNCCGCGGTCACGGGCCATGGCCGGGCGCTGCACGGCCGGATCCCGCCGGGGCCGCCCCTCCGGGCCGCTTTAAACCGCGCTCCCCATCCGGGGAGGAGCCGCCCCGGGACGGGCGGGGCCGGGCTGAGCCGCCGAGGCGCTGCCAAGGTACGAACTCACAAAGTCGGGGCGGAGAAAGTTTGCGCTGTTTGCGCACCCACATGGCTTTTCTGCCTTGTCTCAGAATTGACAGCGTTGCAAGGGGCCTCTGGAGATCATCAGGGTCACGCAGGGCAGGTTTCATTCTAGCAGTGCTGATGGGCTTAGGTGCTCCAACAAGGGTGTTCTGAGGGGGACTGATTTGCTGGTAGTTTTAATGCTTGTGCTGGTGAAAATCCTGTCCTGCTCTGGTATCTTTGGGAAGCGAGATGAATCCACTACTGATTTTGTGACCTCTTCATCATACTCTAATGACTATAACTTTGTCATTAACATTGATTCCTTAACATTGCCCTGCTTTCCTAGCTTTTTTATTATCCTCAGGAAGCTTTTTGGACTACCAGGAGCTCAGAGTCCATTAATGTGGAGGATATTTGATGTTTGTTTAAATTTACCTTCGCTTTCTTACTCTTGAGATGATGATGTCAAACTTCATTTCAAAATCATGAGATGATACAGATAAACCTTACTAGAAACCCGAGAAATTTAGTATACGCACTTTGTGACTTTGAATTGGCAGTTCTGGAGTGACAGACTGTGAAAATGTTGATAACACCAAAGATTAACACCAGGGAGGGAGTGAGGGGAGGCAGTTCCACTCGGTTCTGATTGCTGCCTCTTTTTAATCCATTCTCTTTATCTGACCAAAGGTGTGCTCACGACTGGATCTCTAAAGCCCACTGATGAGATTTTGCCCACTATCTCATTAGACAAGAGAGTGGCTAAGTGGATGTCCCAGTAATTCTATTTCCAGTGTGTGAACTTCTTAATCTTTCAGTGCCAGTCCGAGCAGCACTCCCTCAGCTTAGTGGGACAGTAAATGTCAATTGAATTTATGGAAGCACAAGTGTGCAGCCTCCGTGGGGCAGATCCCTGGCTGACATGGAGGAGGGTGGCTGTACAGAGACACAGAATTCATGATCTAAATATCTTCCCTTTCTTTGCTTACCACAGTAGCTGAGGAACTGTCTCCTCCAGAGAAGTGCTGAGCTGGTGCATAAGTCACAATATCTATTTTGGTTCTTGGCTGTCTGGGCTGTGTCCTGACATGGGCTGAAAGTGCACTGCTCACATCTCCTGCTCAGTGACACAGGGAGGGAAAGAGCTGTGGAGCCAGGAGGTCCTGGGCTCTTTTCAGTGACTGAGGGCTTGGGTGCACTCTCTTTTACCTCTGGCAGTGCTTCAAGATGCTGCTTCAGCTTGCTGCTTAAGACAGACCCTTGACTGTAATGGGCTGTGCTAACTACTGAAACTTTGCAGAGTAGGTGATATTTTTGCAGTTTACCTACATTCCTTTTTTGCCTAGCTTTCAAAACAGCCAGTTCCCTGCTCTGTGTCTGTGCTCCACCTTGCTGAGCTGGGATTGCCAGTTGGGGCACCTACACACTGCTGTTCTCTAAGTACTATGTGTGCACTGCAATTTAGACTTCCCAGTTACCTCCCTGCAGCAGAGCAGACACAACCCATTAATTATTGTAGCATTACACTGGAAGGGCATCTTCCTGCCAGCCCTCAGCACAGATGAGCAGGTAGTGTTTGCAGCTGCTAACCTCACATTTCTTTCCTTAAGCACATTGGATAAAACAGCGTAGGAAGGAAGAGACATCAAGCAAATACAGCCTAGAAGAGACTACTGCAGGAATCCTTAAGGAAAGGTTTATTTTGAAGATACAGAAATGCATAGGATGAAAGGCAGGGTGCTGCTTTAATGAGTAGAGCTAAGATCTCCTCTGCTGTTCATCTCCATGTTCATTCAGGCCTCTTCTGGTGCCAGACTTTATCACCCAGTACCTGCAGAAGGAATTAAAGCAAAGCACCCCCCATTGCTTTGAGTACTGGGGGTAATTGTTGATACCACAAATGCATTTGGATCATTACCAAAAGAGGGAGTCACCCAGCTTGTGACAAAGAGACAAGCTTGCTGCAAGCCAGGCAGGGAAGGACAGGTGAATATTCCACATTTCCAGGGCAGTCTTGCATAGTCCCCCTTTCCCTTGAAAGGGGGGATTTATGTGTGGATCTATGTGGATGTAATGGGTTTTACTGGTGCCTGTAACAGTGATCGCCTGCACAGGCAGCAGCTGAGTTGTTCTCTTTGCAACTCCTCTTAGGGTGCCTAGAATTCATCTCTTGTCTCCTGTTTTTATTAAAGAAGGGTCTCAGTGAATTCTAAGGGTGGAACTCCTGAATTGCTGATCAGTTGCAGAGTGTTAGAAACACAGATGCTGGACGGGGGAGAACTGAGAAGGGTCACTGAGGGCTGAGGCTCCTCTTCTGAAGGAAATCATGGACCATTGCAGACCATAACTTATCCCTTTAAATCAGGCTTTGGTCCCTTCCCCTCTAGGGATTCTTGAAATGCTCATATCCTGTAGAACTTGGAGATTTCTGTCTCCTTCGAGGATTTCCAAAGCAGATAAGCAGAAATGCTCCAAAATGCAACTGAGCTTTTTTTTTTTTTTTAATCTTTCATCAGAACCAGATATGATGTCTGTACAGCAGAGAGACAAGGAAACAAATTCTTCGAGTCTCAGGGACATAATTCTGTTTCTGATTTATTCAAGATTTCTGTTTGTTCTCGCAGTCATTCCTGATGTAGCATTACTTTGGAGAGAAGTGTTCTGTGAACAAGGCTCCATTGCACCATTGTTTGTTCAGCAAGTGGGAGAGCACTGGAAAAGCAGGAGAATATTTGGAAAAGCCACATGGGACTTTGTGGAATTCCCAGCTGGCTGGCCCGAGATCAGGAGCCCCAAGCCTGACACCTTTCCAGGTTTCAGAGCCAAAACCAAAAGAGGAGGGCAGATGTTTACTCTCCCAGCTCTGTGCCGAGGCAGCAGCTAGAGGTGATGTTGGGAAGGGCTGGCCCAGAGGCAGTGTCTCGCCGGAACTCTGTTACTGTGTCACCTGTGCCATCTAGTGTGGTGACAGGGAATCTCTGCTGAGAAACGGAGCTCCTGCTCAGCCAGAGCCGTGTGCTTCAGTCCCTCTGTCCTGCCTCTGGCAGAGGCACTCGGGGATGTGTCTGGGGAGCTCCTGGGAGGCTGGCCACCATCTCATCCTGGGGAGAGGATGCTCCTAAAGCCTTGTGCGTGTACAGTGCTTCCTCCAGTTCTGCAACAGAGCAGAATGGAAATGTGAGTAAGGAAGGAAGAAATACAAATCTGGGAGCCCTGCTACTCCCTGTGGATGTGCTGCTGGCTCATCTGGAAGTGCCACAGGCAACAGATGCCGAGTGCTGGTGCTGCAACAGTGGCCTTTGGGACATACCCCTTGCAGGAGCTGCAAGGTTCAGCACCACTGATTCTTTCAATGTGAGGAATTCCTCTTCTAGTTTAACTGGAAACAGTCAGGTGTTAAAAGAAAGTGGGAAAAGGAGGATTGTCTCATCTCCTTTCCCCATCTAAACCATAACCCCCAGAGCTTAGGCTAAAGTAGCCTCCCTGGGAGCCAGGTTAAAATCTCAAATTCAAGGCTGATGCTGTGGAGGTTTTCCAAGCATTTGTTTGGCACTTTCTGTGTTGGAGCCCCACCCAAGCAGGTAGAAAAATGGGAGGGGAGAGTATTTGTGTACTTTGGAGGAAACCATGACCCTGACTGGCATTCTGCCCCATCCCTCTCCCATATTATTTGGAGTATCTCAGCTATGAACACTATGAACACTGTGCAGCATTGCACAGCAGTCAGCAGGTGGCACAGGAGGAGTGTGACTGGCAGGAAAAGCTATTCTCTCCTAAACAGGGAGGAGATGCTTCCTCTCAGTTTCTATTAACTTCTTCAAGAGTGCTTGGTTAGTAATGAGGGCACCCCAGATCCAGACCTGCTTTCCATTATGAGCCATGAAAATCTGGAAGGCAGCTAACAGGGACCTCAGGAGCCCCCTTTAGGCCTGGTGTCATTCTTCTTTAAGAGCAGTGACCCAACCTGGACACAGATGTCACTGCCAAAGGTCTGACCCAGGCTGAGCAGCACACAGATTTTCCACCTATTTTTAAGGACACAAGTTGTGATTCTGAGTTTGCTCCACTGTTTTTCCTTGTCAGAATGCATTTCATCCTTGCTTAGCTGACTCAATACATCTAAGAGGTCTAGTGCCATTCTTTTCTGCTTACCCACAGTAATCTGCCTTGAAATTCCTTCTTGGGTTTGAAGTAGAGCTTATTGCTTGCCCTGCCAGTCTCTTTCTGCATTTCCTGTGCTTTCTCTGGATTGCTGTACTGTGACAGTGGTGTCAATGACACTATGTCAGTGACAGCTTTCCCTACTTCCCTTTTCCTGCTACATTTGTTTCCCATGAGACATTATTTCTCAGCTTTTTCAGTTTATTAGTCACTCTGTGCAAATCACACTTTCTATTTTGTTATTCTTCGTTCTCCATTTCCCCAGCTGGTATAGCTGCATTCCAGGTGCCCTTCTATGGTTGATGCCTGTTGCTTTTTACCTCCTCCCAGGCATAAATCTAAGTACAATATATTTGGCTAAATTGTCTCAAGCTCATCTCAGACTTCACTGAAGCTGTGGTACTCAGCAGCTCTTAGAAATTGAATCAAAGCTGAGATTTCCCAGCAAAATCCTGCTGACAGCCTCTCATGGTTGTCTCACATCCTGGAAACATCATGCTTTGACTTTATGTGGATTCTTTACTTTGTCAGGCCCATAGGAAAATGCACATGAAAGGCAGGTGAAGTGTGGTGTTATTTACACTCTCTTTCTTTGACTTAGGCCAAACCTTTTTAGAAATTCTGAATATGGTGTTGATGCACCCATCTTTTAGATGCTGCTTTCCTGAAAGCTGCAAGAAAGTTTTATTGCTTTAGAAATCACATGATTTAATTCAAAATAGGGTTTTTTTTGGTTGTTTTCTGTGTTGCCTGGCTGCTTACCATGTGAGGATTCTCGGGAAAGGATTCTACCAGATGGTCTGTAAGCTCTGAAGGTAGTGCTTGTCTTCATGACCTGAGTAAGTCTGATTACAGGCCTGGCATCACAGAGTTGCAGAGAGGTGCCTCCACTGGTGATAGATGTATTTCCTCCCCTAAATAAAAAAGCCAGGGATATAAAATAAGGCCACAGCAGGGATCTTTGGTGTGCCTTGAAGTGCAGTTGTGCTGCCATTGAGTCCGTGTGTCGGTTCTGAACGTGTCCCTGCAAGTTCCTCTTTGCTGGGTTCAGTGTGGGAGGGGGGATGGCACTGATCACTTGGTCATGTGCTGCTGGGTCTGGTGACAGGGAAAGCAGGAAGTCCTTTCCCACACAGTCTTGTCACAGGCCAGGGCAGGCCCTGAGCCAGCACCTGATGTAGTGGCTCCATCCTGGGGCCAGAGTCACATGCTAGAACCATGGCAGGGACACTTCTGTGCTTCCCCAAAGTCTCCCCAGAGGGACACAGCTGACCTACAGAAGGTATTGCAGGCTGTGCTGGAGCCTAGTGGTTCCCATCCTAGGGCCTAGCTCTGCTTTTGGCCTATATTTAAGATATTAAATGCTCAGAACTGAGGCTGGCAGGCACCCAAGTGCAACAGGGCACTGGGACTGGAGCCTGGGATCTGGCAAGGAATGGGGACAGAGGAGCTGGGTTCTGGAACAAGCACAGACCTAGAAATAACCCAAGGGTGCTGGGTTGCTTGGCTTTGCTATCAGGCACCGTTCACCTTCCCTTTCCCCCTCAGTGTTTTTTCCTTCTGTGTTGAGCAGAAGACATGAGCAGCTGAAGGCAGCATGGCTGTCAGCAGCTGTGAGCAGTTCTGGAAGGAGCCTGGCATCCTGCCCACCCAAACAGTCCTGGGATGTTGTTTACTGCACTGGGATAAAACCCAGCACCGGTGCTGGCACATTGTGGGGCCAAAGCTTTGCCTTCTGCAAGGATTCAGAGCCTGGCTCTGCACTGCTCTCAGGCTGAGGGTACAGGCAAAACTGATCCTAAGGTGGGAGATTGCACAGCCTCCCTACCGGGATTAGACCCCTTCATTCCTTTATCCCTTTGCACAGCATTTCCCTCATCCTTCTCCTGACCTGTCACTTGGGACCTCCACCTCATTTCCAGGGAAGCTGGTGGCTGTCATGCCCTCGGGCAGTGCTGCCCTGGCCCGGGGTGGGAGCTGAGGGCTGTCCCACACACAGCCCCCTTGTCTGAGCTGGCAGACAGGAGCTGTTTGTATCCAGGCTGACATACAAAGCATTTGTTTTCCAGTGGCCAGCTGGGATAAGGATGACTCATTCCAGGCCTAGCAAGTGTGCATTTAAGTGGAGTGGACGCAGGGAATCAGGGAGAGACTTCTAATGTGAGTTTTTGGTCTTTCCCCATCTGTGGCAGGGAGTTTGGTGCACTTCAAGGGTGGACACCACAGGTTTTGTGCTCGGCTGTGCTGCTCTGGAGCCACTGGTGCTGCCAGCTACAAGATACTTACAGTGCAGAATTTTAATTAGAGTTAGTTGATCACCTGAGTAAATCATAATGTGGTGCAGGCTGGCAGGATCATCTAATTGCAGCCTTCAATGCCTATGTTTACTTCAGGAACAGGGGGAGATCTCAGGCTGTGATATGAGACAGGCTCAGAACAAAGCAGACTGTGATTGTAGGTTTGCAGCCTCTCTCAAATGCAGTCAGCAGAGACTCTGAAAATCCCTGCCTGTCTGTGCAAAACCTCCACTTTTCCTCAGTAAAACTGTGTGCAGAGCTTGTGTGCATCTAAGCTTTAATGCAGCAGCAATGTTCCAAGGGCTGGAATCTGCTGTTGAGCCCATTCAGATAAAAAAGCTGTTGAAAACAGGCTACAAAAAGGTGAAATTGAGACTCCTAGAGTTGCTGCTATGGAGAATCCCTCACCTTTGTATATTGGAGTGTCATTTATGTGGGACAGGACTCTCAGGTGAGGGAAACATGTGCCATTGGTTTGCTCATTTTGAATGTGGCCTCCCTGGTGCCTGCAGTTCCCTTAAAACTATGAGTATGGGTTGAAACTCGAAGTCCTGAATGGAGTGTTCATCCACTGCTGTGAGATTTGGGTCCTGAAGTCCCCCTGGGGGTTGGTTGTAGACTGTAATCCTCCCCTTTTTAGGAGGATATCCCTGCCATACTATGGGAGGAAAAGTGTGTGTTCTCCATGGATTCTGTTTGAATGGGTGTCATGGCCACCCTTACCAGGAGAGGTTTTCAAGGCTGGAGGGCCAGGTCTCTGCTCTGCAGTGTCAGGTGTTGATGGGGAAGTGTGTGACTGATAAAGTACCTGGCCTGCATGACTAACCTGACTCTGTTGGCCACCTGTGTCAGAAACCTTGTCTGCTGCTTATAGCTCTCCCTAGAATAAAAACAGAGATACATTTTTATGGTGATTCAGGCTTTGTTGTCTGCTTCTTTGTAAGGCAAGAGTGAACACAATCCTGGTCTGGTTTTGCATTTCTCCAGGTTGTTTCTGCCAGGTTCTCTTTTGCTCTACTGCTGGGAACAGCATGGGCTCCTATCAGCTGTGGTTTTGGTTCCTCCCTGGCTGCTTCCATACCTGTGCTTATCCCTTGGCGTGCAGAGGATGTTCCCAGTAGTCCAGGGCAGTTTGTAGCACTCAGCAGCAGCAGAACAAGTAAACCTGGTTCATCCTGGAGCTGCCTCAAGGGCTGGATAGAAAACTGAGGGCTTGGAAAACTGTGTCAGTCTCTGTGGGCAATGCTCAAGACTATCAGATCAAGCACTTGAAAAGACAGCGTTCTTCCTGCTGTAATTTGCATTGCAGAAGCTAAAACCTGAATCAGGATAGTAAAATTCTGACAGGAGGAGCTTCACTGATGAGATGGGCTTGGCTTGGCCCTCAGCAAACCTGTGTAAGTTGCCCAGACAGTGCCCCTTGCCAGAGCCTCCCATCCATCCCTGTGCAGATCCTGCTGTTCCCTTGCCTTCCTTTCCCAGCCAGGCCTCTGCTTCACAGCCACTGGTGACATTCTCCCACCCCAGAAGGTATTTCCTGGCTCCAGCACTGCTCTGTGCCAGTGCTGGGCAGGAGGTGTTTTGAGTGAGGGATTCAGCTTTGGAAAAGCTGTGTGAGGGGAGAAATCTGTGTGGAGAGGATGGTGAGGAAAAGGTGGCCTGGGGTGATACTCAGTCCCACACAGGCAGCACAGCTTGGCACCCCTGAGTCATGAGGCTCTTGCTGCACAAGCAGATGAGTCAGGAGACCCAAGCAAAAGTAGCTGATGGGTGTGAGTGGCTGTGCTTGCTGATTTTGGTGTAGCTGAAGTTATGAGGAATATGTTTGTGTGTGAATATAAAATGTGCCACGTGGCCTGTATCACAATTACCACGTGCACGTGTGTGTGAGTAGTATACAGTCCACGAGGGCTGCAGTTATTTAGCTGGGGAAATATGCCCAAAATATGAGGGTCAGCCCCAAATTTCAGAAGGAAAACCATTTTTGTTGCTAATCTCATAAGAGTTAAAAGTAATAATTTCCTCAGAAGCAAAACTAAGTGCTATCACAGGCAAATGTCTCATTTCCTGGGATGTCACTGTCCCAAATCTGGAAGTAAAGCAGTGTTCTAACCCAAGAGCAAAGGCTGCTCTTACAAAAACACCAGTTTTACTCCCAGGCCTTTCCAAGGTCTCTGATGGACCCAGTAATTGCAGCATAGCTCTGCCCTACAGTGAACTGCTTTCCTGCCAGCAATTAATTTCCTTCTGAGGGAAGAACAAAGTGAAGCTTGAGACAGTGAAATGTGATCACTAACCACTTACAGACCTTTCAGAAATGTCTCAACTCTCGGCTGAAATCAGTATCTTAGAATTAGGTTATTATTTTATTAATTAAGCATAGAGTACTAGATACCTACAATGTGTGTGAGTTCTCTGGTGACAAGGATATGTGTGAGCTGTGCAGGTGAAGCAGAAGGGGGAAACTCTGGGAACCTTTTCCTTGTGTGGTACTGATGCACTTGGGTGTTTCCCAAGAGCTGCTGCTCCTCCAAGGCTAGGAGTGTGCTCTGCATGTGAGGCTCGTGCTGCTGTCCTTCTTGGCCCTTGCTGTGGAACTGCAGCCAGCATGGGCTCTTTGTCAGGAAACTGGGAGTGGGAAGGACCTGCAGGTTCCCTGCAATGTGTTTTATATCATGTGGGGGAGCTGGGCAGCCAGGTACCACAGATCCAGCAGACTGCAAACATCATGCCACAGCAGGAGATGGGTGGGCAAGCCTACCCACGTTGGAGATAAGACAGAAATGGTAGAGTGTTTATTAGGTAAAGCACTTTTCTAGTTACAGCTGCGTTTTCAGCGTTGAGATGAAACCACACTCGGTCCTGGAGAGGCTGTTTGATGTGTCTGTGTGCCCTGAGGCCACAGCTGCTGAAGGGAGCAGTGCAAGGCCTGGGTCCAGTGGTGTGCACAGGTCTGTCAGCAGTGGCAGATGAGTAAGTGAGGGCAAGCACGATTCCTATCTCGGGTGTCAAAGTCCAGAAATCCATGAAGTGCCACAGACCCACACCAAGAGATGAGGAACACAACCCCGCCATCCTGTGTGCTGTCCCAGCCCTGGTGTGGGCAGCACTAAACATCCACTGAGAAATGTCTCACAGTTACTAAACCACAGGAGTAGCATGAAGGATTTCTGGGATCTGTTCTGATTTGGCTGATAGTGTGCTGTGTGATTTCCTAATTCCTTCCCTTACAAGCTTTTCCTGCCTTGCACAGACTCCAAGGAGCCAAGCACCTGGTGTTGCACAAAGTGAAGGAGCCACATCACAACCTCAGTAAGTCTGGCTTTTTATGTTTATTAAAGATAATGCCAGTGCATGGGACAGGACACTTTCACCATGCCCATGCTTTCCAGAATGTGGAAAAGCCTCTTTTCTCACTAACATCATCGTGGTGCTGGAAAGGGAAGATGTGCCTCTGCTTGTTTCAGGGATCTGTAATTATGACACACAACTGTGCCTCAAGCCAGCAGAGCACCCACTGCATTCCCAGGCTGCACTCCAGAGGTGGAGCCACTCCTCACAGGAGTGTTTGCAGTCTGTCAAGGCTGGGGAGCACTTCCTTGGCTTCCAAAGGTAAAATAATTTGCCAAAATAAAGGAAATAATTCACGCTGAGAATCTAGAAAATGTGTATGGAGAAACGATGTGGTTCTATGCATCACATGGGTAGATTTTTGTGGAAAAATAAACTGAAAAGCTGAATTAACCAAACCCAAAGTTGTGTAGGAACTTGATCTATAAATATTTGTGCCAGGGTTCAGCTCAAGTATTTTACAGTGGAAGGGAAGGTTTATGTTTTCAGAGAAAGAATTCCCATGGAAGAGTCTTTCTCAGGGCAGGGTTTTACTGCTGTAGTTAAATTAGCCCTCAAAACCAGATTCTAATTATGTATGTACTCCAGTTCCTGGTTTTTGGAGAAATGATGATGAAACAGGGCTAAGAACACCACTCTGGAATGAGAATCTAAATGAAAGAAAGCTGCTAGAACAACCTTTTTGTGTTGTTGTTTTTGGTTTTTTTAACTGCATGGGTGGAACCACAAAAATTCTGTTTTTCCAAACAACTGTGACATGTGACCTCAGACTCTTTCATAAGCAAAAATATCCAAAAGGGCACATAGTAACATACCACTGTTGCTGCCATGACAATGGCAGGAAGAAGTGTTTATAAGGGAAGGGGCTTCAGTCCATCTTAGCAGGAAATCCACCTGATGGGCCACTCGCCCCTTTCCTTGCTCAGGAAGGCACGGCTTGGATCGGGCTGCAGCTGGCCAGCTGCCAGCCTCGTGGTTTGGAGAGGGAGCTGACTCGTGACTGGGAAACACCAGTGCCGATGGGACCTGGGATGTGCCGCAGGTCTTTGCTTCCTTCTGTGCCACGGGAAGGCCGTGGGGGAAAGGGGCTGGCATGGTGTCCGTCGCTGGGACAGCCCCTGTTGCAGGTGTCTTTCCCTCCTGCTGGCAGTTTTGAGTGGGAAAGTGGAGCAGAACACTCCCCTGGCTTTTGAAAAAGCAGGTGCGTTGATTTATTTTTTCAAGAGCGGCTTAACTGTGTTAGTGGCAGCTGAACTGCGCTGAATTATGGCAGAATCCGCTCCCTGTTAAGCTTTATTCATTCGAGAGGCGCTTCACGCTCCCAGTAAGCCTCCCCCCAGCAATCCTACTGTGGAATTCCTTCTGTTGTTTTCCAGCACGCCCTTTGTTTGGCGCTGCCTGCCGCACCGAGCGAGGCGCTCCAGCAGCGCCATCCCCAGCGGGCAGGAGGCTTCCGGCCGTGCCAGCGATCCGTGCGGGCACCAGCCACGCCCCGTCACTTTGGGATACGCTGTGCCGGCCCTGGTGAGCGGGGAGAGCATCCCCGGGCGAGCAGAGAGCAGAGCATCCCCCGGGCCCGGGGCGGGGAGGTGGCGGCTCCTCCCGGCGCTGGCGGGCGGGGCCCGCGGTGCGCCCGCCCCGAGACCCGGCCCGGCGGAGCCCCGGCGGTCCCTGCTCGGCGACAGCAGCCACAGCCATGAAGTCGCTGTGCCTCGTCACCGTGGGGGTCCTGGCCATGACGCTGCTCATCGCCAGCATCTCCCTGCTGGTCGCGCACGTCTTCCAGACGGTGGTGGATCTGCAGGTGAAGCAGGTAAAAGCATTGCCGCCTTCCCGTCTTGGTCCGTGTTTACCGGTTTGTTCCTTGTGGAAGCAGCCGAGGGAGGGAGGGAGGGGCTGGCTGCCTCCCTGCAGCAGCTCTGGGTAAGTGGGGGGGGACATCTCTGGGCCGTGAATCCCCCCTGCCCAGCGCCACCCGGCTGGGCTGCGGCACAGAACGGAGCTCAGGCTGCGCTGGTCCCTGGGCTGGGTAAAAATGGGGTGAGGATGGGTAAAAACGCCTCTTTTTGCGGCAGCTTTGCTGGCTGTGGGGCAGCAGCTGTAGCAAGGAGCCCTCTCCAGAGCAGCAGCACCTGAGAGGAGCAGGGGGCACCTAAAGCACCCCTTCTTTTTGCCATCCCTGCCATAAATTGGTTGCAGCTTTCATACTTGTTCTGCTGCTCCATTTACTGGTGCCTCTGGAGCACGGCCAGGGGTGCTGTGGGCTGGAACACGTGGTGTCTCCCAGTTCCCCAGGCTGGGTGATGGCAGCCAGGCATTTCACCGTGTTGTTCCACACTTGGGGACACCCATCCTGGCACTGCTGTGCATGCAGAGGCCTGCACTGCTCCTGCTCTGCCTAAGCTTTTGTTTCTCTCCCACTGTGCATTTATCCAGTGGTCCAGTGAGAAAGGTCAGCTGTGTTACTAACTCTCTTGGAATTCCTTTGTAAATGAACACTTATTTATCTCTCCGAGGAATATCATCTTAGTTCTTACTCTGACAGAGAAACCAGGAATGCTATCCAATGTCTAATTGGTGACCGGATCATCTGTGATCTCCTAACCTACTGTTCTTTCCTCTGGGCTATTAACAGGGAGCATTTCCTACCATGGAAACTGCATTGTCTCAGCTTAAATCAGTTTCGTTTAGCAAGCACAGTTTTAGGTTGGTGAGCTTACAGCAGGTTGTGCCACTTGGAAGTGCAGCTCCATCCCCTTGATCTTGGCTCTCTTGGGAAGCAGTCTGCCCTCCTCTGCACCCCAGAAGTTCTATTTCCAGGTGTTCTCCATGCAGTTACTGCCTGAGCAGTGGGGTGGAAGCCGTGGTTTGGAGCAGGACTGTCGGGAATTAGGCGTGATCCTCCTTACAAGCATTATCTCCTGGCTGCCTGCTCTTTCCCCGGAATGGAGCCTTATGTAACAGCAAGTTGGTATTCGCTCAGCAGGGCTTGCACTAATGCAGGATAAAGTTTCCACAGCTCAGTCCTTTTCCTGCCTGCTGCTCTCCAGCTCCTGCTGGCACACATCTGGATTGCAGGGAATGAGGTGTCCGACTCCCTGCGAGAGCTGCCAACTCCCTGAGGGCCTTCTCCAGGAGCCACACCCCCAGACTGGGCAAGCACAGCTTTCAGCCCCAAAGCAGCGTGCTCCCAGTCACTCTGCTGATCTGGCTTCTTTCCACATTTACTTTATCCCACGTGAGCTTCCCCTCGTTTGTGTGGAGCCTAGAAAGCTGCTGTCTCTTGTGTAACCGCGTGTGTAGCTTAGAAAACCTTGTGCAAATAGACAAATCTCCATTTGCCTTGGAAATGGGGCAAGACCTGAGCTTTTGCAAGGAGTTCCTGTTCCTTTGAGGGCTTTCCAGGCATTCTGAAACGGAGCTGCCTGGCAGTGAGGGGCTGCCTTTGCAGCTGGAGTGGAAAGCTGTGTTTTGGAACAGCTGAAGCACCTGTGTCTCCAAACCCAGCACCTGTGAACCACTGAGGATGGCTCTGCTTTCACTGTGTTCAGCAGCCTGTCCAGGATCTGGGATACAGAGAGCGTGTGGGAAGAGTGGGAATCCAGCCAGCTGTCACACTTCACATCCCCTTGGAAATCAGTGGGCAGATGTGTTGTGACAAGAACATTGGCAGCACTTTTCCCAGAAGGCCTTCAAAGCTCATCAATTTATTTTTTATTTGCTATTTTATTGGATTTTTGTGAACTAAACTCTAGGAGTGCCATCCCAATCAGATGGCCAAAACCTGCTTGTTAGAGTAATGGGAAAAAAATCTCTAATGAACAAGGATGAATCTTCTCCAGTAGAAAGGCATTCCCAGCTGCCAGTGGTGTTGCCTTGTGCTCTCTGATTGTAGATGCTGGTGTATTAACTGCCATAGGTGTGCAGGTTATGAATACAACCTAATATCATATATATGTAGATGCACACACACACAATCAATCTTGGAGTTATGCTCCTAATTTCAGACTTGGAAGGCAGTTAGTCCTTTGGCCAGATGTTTCCTTCACACCACATCCCTTGTGCTGAGAATTTTAGAATTATCCCTCAAACCCCTTGAAATTCCACTGGACTTGTCGCCAGCCATCTCTCGAGCTGAGTTGGCTGGAATGTTGCAGGCCCAAAAGGACAAGGAAGATATTTTCTCCTTTGATTTAGTTGATGTATTGATAATTTTTTGCTAATGGTGTTTAATGCAAAATACTGTAATTCCCAGGAGAGTTTAGTATGAAGGCCTGGCTGAAGGATCCCTGGGGGATGCTGCTTTGGGGCTGGGCATGCCCAAGGTGCAGGAGTAGAGAGATCTGTTCATGCTGGTCTGAACACTTAGCCCATCACCTTAACAAGTTGTATGTACGTTGAATTAAAATGTTCAGGGGTTCCAGGAAATAATAATAAAAAAAGGAATTAAATTTTCTGTGTAGGTTTCAAAAAGGTTCAGTACCATTTCCCACTCCCACCATCACTGCCAGTAGTTATATTTGGGAGGGAAAGCTCCCTTTTTATTTCCTGTGTGTAAAACACAGTCAAGGCAAGGAAACAGCAGCAGATGAGAGGGCTGTGAGTGCAGGGCTGTCTGATAAATGCAATCAGCAGGAAGGATGCTTTGGAACACTGGAAATGAGCGTGGACTCCACTTGGAAAGGAGAAGCCCTGACGTCCTTGTTATATCACGTGATAGACTGAAATAGCTCTGATAACATTTGGTGGAAATCAGAAGAAATGAGCTGACCATATTTCATTAATTGACAGGTTTTGGGAATCTCTCTGAATCCAGCTCAGAAGTTTGTGAATCTGAGTTTGCTGTCACTGTACAGAGCTATAAATAGACACTTAATTTCTGCGGGAGATGCAAATTGTGCTATGCAATCCAATAAATAAATCTGGAATGAATATGACCAGTGGATACTTGTGACTAGAGAGATGAGTCTCCTTGGCATAAATTGTAAGAAAACAGGATCAAAGGCATCAGGCTGTGTAGGAAATTGTATATATGAGGTGTTGGTAGTTCCAGAGAAATGCTCCAAGCTCCCCAATGTGTCTGAAACACATGAATTTTTGAGGTGTGCACAGAATACAGGGGTTTAGGCCTATGGGGAAAGCAGGCTGCAAGTGCAAAGTGCCACCAGCTGGGCTGGCCCTCACTGCCACTCAGCATTACTGCTGCCATGCCAAGCTCCTGCCAGTGAGTTTGTCTTTGAAACAGTCTTCTCTTTATCTCATCCTCCAAAATTCAAGTCTGCCTGGAGAGAATGCAGCTCCTTAAGTGGGAAGGCCAATAATGAGTCCTGAGGCAACTGTGGCTGATAAGACCCGTGAACATTGACCACGAGCTGGCAGCTGTCCAGCCTGCCCTGCCTCTGAGCTTCTACTCACAATATTCCACTTGTTTTCTCAGAAGAATGAAAAGAACGAGTGTTGATGAGACCCATTTAATTGCAAATCATTCCCCTCCTCCCTTTCTTCCGCCTACAGGTGATGTGGTTTTTCACAGATAGAGTTTTCTTTGTGTTTATTCCTGAAAATTGATTCTGCCAGCCAGATTTCTCTGTGGGACCCCTGAAGCAGTTCCAGAGTTAGAACTACAATGAAAAGCCTTGATTTTGGTGGTGGGGATGCTTTATAGGTAGGGTGAATTTTATCCAAAATGGGATAGAAATCAAGAGAGAGCTTGAGACCTGTGTTACAGAGCTCTACATGACAGGTGTGGTTTTGACTTTCCATATAACATGTAGATACTGATAAGGGGTATCACTGAGTAAGGGAATTAGTGTGTCATTTCTTAAGTGCTTCTGTTATAAAATCGTGGTTTATAGCTTGGTTACAAAACACGCTGACAGACTGAGTCTGGAGATGCATGTGCTGACATTGCTGTAGGAAAGAAATTAAAGACAGAGGGCAAACAATCTTTCCCCTATTCCAAGACCTTGGAAAGGCACAAATCCTACAGTGCCTATGTGAAAGAAATTTGTCATTCACAATTTTTCTCACAGGCCACTGAAAAACAAAGTCTAATTGCTTTCCAACATAGCTGTGTTGGAATCTGACATTCTTGGGCAAAGAAATCATGAAGGCCAGGATGGCCTTTTGGCCTCCCAGCATTGAGTTGTACTTTTATCTGTAATGTTGACATGTTTTGTGGGGTCTTGCACCAGGTGGAGGATTTTACTGATGCAGGAGAGGAGACAGGATTGCTGAGTAATAGCTGAGCAATCTCCATTGTGAAAAATGTAATTCTGAAAAATTGTTTGTGGGCAGAAGTGGAACTACAAAGCAAGCAGTGCTGCCCCTGGCCTGTGGCAGGAGAGCAGGTGCCTGGGCTGGCTGATACTGAGTGAGCTGCTTCCAAGTAAAGCAGATGTAGATCTGGGGCCTTGCATCTTACTTTCTGCCTGTGCTTGTTCCCAAGGCATGGAATTCCTGTCTCTCCTGTCAGTCTTAGCAGCTGATGTGCCCTTCTCTCGTTTCAGGGAACAGTCTTGAAGAATGGCACAGAAACCTTTGAGGCCTGGGAGGACCCTCCCCCCCCAGTCTACATGCAGTTCTACTTCTTCAATGTGACAAATCCTCTGGAAGTGCTCCAAGGTGCTACTCCTCTCGTGGAGGAAATAGGACCATACACCTACAGGTAGGACCCTTTCAGGAGTTCCACACTTGACAACAACTGTGTTTTTTGTGTGAGGAATCCAGAAGGCTTGGGATCCCGTTCTAGAAGAAAACCTAGGTGTTAATGTGTGAGGGAAGGTTGGTCCAGGGGAGCATGGCCACAGCCCACACAGACAGCACTGACACTTGTGACTGCTTTCAGATGAAGCCAGGGGCTTCTGTCAGATTTTGGGCAAAGTTTTGCTGGTGTGCTGCTGTTCTTCACTGCTGAACACAGAGGAAGCTGGTGCATCCTGGCCTGCTGTCTTGTGAGCTGGGTGATGTTTGGGAGGCTGGGGAGAGGAGTGTTGCACAAAAGTGTGACTTGTGCTCACTCAGGAATTGGTTCCTAGCTGGAATTGCACCATCCACATGGCTAAAATGAGGCCAGAAAAACACTTAGAGTGGTGCTAAAAGGGTCTTCCTGAGCCAACCCTCACTGAAAAACCTGCTTAGGTTTTAAACCTCTCTCTCATTTTTACTGATGGATTTACTAAGGCCATGTGCAGAGTTAGATATTGTCCAGCTCCTGGAGCTGTCCTGTGTGGCATGGAAACATTTTAAAGTCACCTTAGACACGAGTTTTCCTTTAGAGCTGTGTTCTGCTCAGCTGTCTGCAGCTGTGTAAACCAGAGCCAGCCTGTGGCAGGAAGGGCTGTGGTCCTGGGAGTCCTGAGTTAAGAGGAACTCCATCACCACGACAAGAAGGTGGATTCCTGACTGTCAGCCTCACTTCTGGGCACACAGGCTCCTCGTCCAGGCCAGGCACTGGCTCAGTGTCAGAAGGAGCTGTCTTTACCTAAGCTGCAAAATTATCAGAATCTCTTGAGATTTGAAAAAGTGCTGGAATGAAAGCGGGAGCCTTTGTGGGAGTCTCCATTTCTGCATTATCTCTTGCCTTTTAGTTTCCTTCTTGCAACAGCTCAGCTTTGCTTCTCTCTCTGCCAGCAATCCCTTTCCCTGTCTCCTCTGCATTCTAGTCCTATATCTGTTTAGCCCTGGCAAACTCCATGTGGTGCTTTGGCAGAATCCCTGCTATTATATGAGCCATTAGAGCTGCAGAAAAGATGATCCACAAGCTCTCAAATTCCCAGGCTTTCCTTCAGGTGTGTAACTCTGGGCATTAGTCAGCAATGTGTTCTGTGTCAGGAGGATCACCAGGACCTGCTCCAGGGTTCACAGGCTGGTATTCAGTCCTCTTTGCCCGCTTCTTATTTTCCCTTTCCTTATCTCCGAGTCCCTCCTGGGTGTCAATGCAGCCTGCATTGGGAAGCTGTGCCTTGTCCATGGAGGAGCTCAGCAGGGTGGAGGGGCTGGTGCTGTGCTGCCTGGGCTGGTTCCTGCCCCAGGGGAGGCCCAGCCTGAGCTGCTGGTTTTCTGGGAGAGCCTTTCCCTGCATCCCACGCCACGGGCTGGCTGTGAGTGGATCCCTGGTGCTGGCCCTCCCTGCAGTGCTCTTGGTGGGGACAGGGGGGGAAGGAAAGAGCCTGCACATTCCAGTTGCTTCTGGCTTGTTTGCTTAGCCTGATTCTTGTCATGTCTGGACAGGATTCCCCTGTGCTCTGCTCTGTCTGATAGAGGAAGGAGGAAAAGTTGGGAAGTGGAGAGCTCTCTTGCAGCAGATTCCATAACCCTCGCCTGGCTGTGGCTGCGCATGGCCCCATGATTTTATAAAATCAGGGAAAGGCTGGGAGTGAACTGGGCTGGACAAGCAGAGGGAAAAAACGCAGTCAGTGACAGGGAGGAGGTGGGAGGGCTCAAGAGAGTCTGTTCCTGCAGCTCAGAGTTTTCACCAGCATACCTTGTAAAGCACTTGAGGCAGATTCTGTAACAAAAACATAGTAGTGCTGGTGTTTCTATCCTGGAAGTTGAACTGGCAGCATGTAAAATGAATAATTACCAAGTGCAAGCTGCCTATCTGCCCGAGCCTGCTGAGTCCCAAGGAACATTGCAATATTGTCATGTCTTGCACACATTTACAACTTTTTAACTTTTAACATCTTAGAGCCTCCTATTCATATCCCTCATCAGGGAGTATTATTTTCCTCTCCAGAGCTGGAGAGGTGTCTCAGGTTACCCCTGGCCTATTTTAGGAAGGCATTTCACAGCTGTCCATTTCCATCCCCTCAGTCCCAGCCCTGGGCTGTGAAACACATTGCTGTCCAAGAGGCTCTTGCCAAGTCAAGCTGGAAGTGTTGCCACACCAAAAAAATGTTCCTGGGTGGTAGGGATGCTGGGGAGTGGTAGAGACACTGTTTGGGTAAGGAAGATGGGAAGTGGCTGGTTTCTAAACAACAGTAGGTTCACAGGCCTTTCCAGTTTGCTTTAAATGTGGAAGCTGAGCCACAGTCATGCAGCCTGTTGTGAAGCTGCACTGATGGATGCAGAATCTCGATCTGAGCTGAATGCAGAACATCAGAGCACAACCTCTGGCAGAACAATTCTCCCTCACATCTTGTGACTTGAAATTTGCCCAGGCAAATGTGAAAGTCAATAGCCTCCTGAGTCACAGCAGGCTGAGGAAATGGAGAATTTCACCTCCTGTGTGTGCCAGGCAGTGAGCAGCCCGCCTGCCATTTCCCTTTTGGGCTTTGTTGTGTGTCAGCCTGTTCTGCACAACTGCAGAAGCCTGGCTGGTAAAGTGCTAATGGCAATGGAAATTGAGTTGTGCTCCTGACATGTGTTTCAGGGTAATTAGCATCTGACTTTCTCGTCAGGCCAGCAGGTAGCACTTGATGTTCCTTGCCAATTGGACTGGTTTGTCAGCCATCCCGAGTTTAATCCTGCTGTCTGAGTGCTTAGACAGGAACAGCAGCAACTTCCCAGGCCATGGCTAGTGAACAGCAAAAATGCAGTTGAATTTCTATTGTGCCCAGGATTCCTGATTGAGAATTAAAGAACTAAAATAAGGCTTGTTCTGTGGTCATGCCACATGTGAGCCCTAGTGCCAAGTGCTCTGAAGCCAACAGAAGGATTCTCCATGACACACATGCAGCCTGCATCTTTCTGGGAGTGAATTTTGCATACAGCAGAGGTAAAAGTTTCCTTTTCAAACTGGACTTGAAGAGCAATCTCATTCATATACGGTGCCTCTAAATGCCTTTGAGCCATCTGAGATTGTTGTCCTTCCTTTGAGGTTTTTAAAGACGAGGCAAAAACATGAAGTGCAATTAACACGCAGGGTGGCATTTTTGGAAACGCCCTGTGAAGTCTGACTCAGCTGACACTGACAGAGCAGGGAGTTTATGTCAGTGAGAGAATCTACTTCCAAAGAAGTGAAAATGCCACCACTGAAAATGTGCTTAAAGCAGTAGAACAGCCATAAATTAATTGCAATGAATGCTGCGTCCACTTGTTTAATGAGAGAACAAACTCTTGTCTTTCAGGGAATACAGGCCAAGAGTGCATGTCCAGTTTTTGGACAATGGAACCAAAGTGTCTGCTCTAAACCCAAAGACTTATGTATTTGAGCCTGAGAAGTCAGTGGGAGACCCTGAAGTGGACCTGATCAGGACAATAAATATTCCTGCAGTGGTGAGTTCTCTTTCATTCCTGCTTGGAATTCATCCTGACACACTTCAGAAGGAGCAGTGTGTTGCTTCATCCTGACTCTCCCTTTGTGGTAGATAAATGTGATGGAAGAACAAGAGAAGCAGCTGGGCAAATGCTGGTCTCAGTTTGGGGCTGGACTGCTGTGGGGGACTTATTTTGTTCCTCCCTCTCCTCACACCTCTGTAGTGTTAGTGCCTTCCTGTGGTGCTAAGAGATCACACACTCTCCAGGGACAAGGGGAAATCAGGCTTGCTGGGCTTTCCTGAGTCAGTGATTTAGTGATGTCAAATGCCTAGGAGGGACTCCTGTGTGAGGAAGTTAGGAATGCTTGGGGTTGTTTTCTCAAAACTGGAGAAGCTGCCTCCAAGTCTGCTTCTCAAACCAGAAACAAACTCCAGTAGAGCAGTTTCAGACAGAGCTGGATGAAAAGGACCTCTCAGAGTATTACAAGTCAAAAATGCACTCCCAGAGTGTGCTAGGTGAAAGAGAGTCTTGTGGTGATCACAGGCAGACCATTATTTCGGTCTTACACAGGGACAGCATGAGAAGAAGCAGATCCAAAACTGTCACAGCCTCCAGAAGCAGTCGGGCTGTACTCAAATACTTGGGGGTGTGATTCATCCCGGTTTAGTTTCAGTTGCAGGGTACCTTCATTTCAACTTTTCCCCCAGCATTTCCAAAAATGCCTGATGTTGTGAATGAGTACAGAAGTGCCCTGTATATATAGCAGTAGATAGGACTCAGCATACTGAAAGTTGCAGACAGTACCAACACTGTATTTTCAATTCCTCCCAGGCATCTCGTGGTGGTAAGGATTATCTCTCCTTCAGATTTTTGGCTGTGCTGTACTGTTACAGGCAGTATGAGAAGAACCACAGGTTGGTTAGCCCAAAGAAATGCCCTCCTTTTGTTATGACCTCTGCTGTAAGCCCACTTATCAGCTAGAAAGGAAATAAACGCTCTTCATGTTGGAATTTTGGGGAAATGAACGTGCAGTGGTGCAAAGTGTCTGTGTATGGGTGGAGATACTTCATTCCCCAGTAAATCTGACCGTTGTTCCCTCATTGCCATGCCCTGGCAGACTGCCATGGAGTGGACCAGGTCAACCCCTCTGCAGTTTGCCACGGAGGTGCTGCTGCTGCTGTACCAGGAGTCGCTGTTCACCGTGCGCAGCGTGCACGAGCTGCTCTGGGGCTACAGGGACAGGCTGATGGCCACCATCCATGTCCTGCACCCCGAGATCGACCCCGTCTTCGGGCTCTTCAGCAAGGTAACAGCATGGCCACGCCTGCTGCTGCTTCCCCTGGGCAATGCTGCCACTGGGGAATGAGCTGGCAGGCAGGGATAGCAACTCTTGCCTCTGCTCCCTTGGATAACGTGGGCTTTGTTGGGCCACGTGTGCAAACTGCTAAAAAAAGTCCTGGTTTCCTTAGTAATTGACTGAAATCTGGTGTTGTTTTTGTGCTGGAGCAATTCCTGGCTTGCCAGTGTTTCTGGTCCTTGCATGTCATTTTGGTTTGGAGGGAATCCTTGCTTCTTGGAGATGTGTGCAGTGCTGAGGTTGTTTCTGTGGGGTTCTTTTCACCCTGAGGGCCCTTTATTCTAGGGAGCTCTCAAAGGGAGAAAAGGCTCATCTGGTGTTGTATTTCCTGCCTTTGAGAGGTGTAAGGATCTTGCCTGGTCACTTCCACCTCGTTCCTGTTCAAGGTGGAGTTCAGTGAACTGCACAGATCTCAGGGCAGTGCATCACTCCTGGGGTGGATTTGGAGTGGTGACAACTTCACCCCATGGCAGTGACCAGCCAGGTGCCACAGCATGAGTGGAGCTACTGAAAGCTCCTGTATCTGTTTGCAGATGAACGGATCTGATGATGGAGAATATGTTTTCCTGAGTGGGGAAACAAACTACCTGAACTTCTCCAGGATTGTGGAGTGGAAAGGAAAAGAGTAAGTTTTTCCATGTTCTCTTGCCTCTGTCAGAATCTGCCCCTTGCTTGCCTGGTGCCAGTTCAAAGGGAGTGCAAGTGCAGCTTAAGAAAAGGGATTGAAATGGGTTTGTAAGCAGAGCTGGGGCAGGAGGAATTGGCACTGTCCAGGTCTGATTCCCATTTGCTTAGGCCAGGAGCTGGCATTGCCTGACTGCTGCAGGACATCTTTTAGCTCTTGTTCTCTGTGCTTCCCTTTGTTCAGGTCCTTGAGCTGGTGGACAACAGAGGCGTGTAACATGATCAATGGCACGGATGGGACATCCTTTCACCCACTGATCAGCAAAGATGAGAACATTTACATCTTTTCTTCCGATTTCTGCAGGTAAGGAGAAGGCAGTAGCTCTCAGGCTTCAAAGCAGAGTGTGTCCATTCCTCTTGAGGTGTCATGTTGGGCTGGTGGTTCTCCACCTGTCATTTCATTGAACAGTCACAGTGCTCTGCATTTATTCGTGATGGGAAGGATGAGAGTAACAAAAAAACCTCCCAGTCTGCAGTTAAGGATGTGTTATTTGAAAATGAAGGTTTGTGAGATGAAGATTTGGAACAGACTGGACTGCAAGGCTAGTAACGAGGGGAATGGAAGGATTTATATAAACTTTCCTTAAGCTTCTTTCCTCCAAAGCCTTCCTCTGTGCTGTGCTTTTTTAGACAAGCCAGGTTGCCCTCTTCAGAGATTCATGACTTCACATGATGCTGTCTGAAATGTACCAAGGAAATCTTGGCATTTCCTTCCTTATGTATCACCTTGTGTCCCCTCTTGCTGATGTCCCGGTGTGTGAGGAACAAAAGTGACCTGAAATGATTTCAGGATGAAATGAGTTCAGGACATGCCAGATTGTTCTGTCTCCCACAACCACATTCCTTTCCTGGTCCCTCTCAGCACTCACAAAACATGCAGCAGTGATGTGGGGACCGTCTGTTTTGTGCAGCAGCAGGATGATGACATGTATGCTTGCTGATCAGAGCCTATGAAATTCCATACAGAAAGCGTTGGGAATGCAGCCCGGGTTGGACCCTCAGGCATCAGCAGGGGTTCCTGTGCTGCAGCCTGACACAGCTGGCTGTGCTCTGCTTCCCTGCAGGTCCCTGTTCCTGGTGTATGACAGCTCGGGAGCTGTGGCCGGGGTGCCCACGTTCCGCTTCGTGCCCTCCTCCATGGTGTTTGCCAACACGTCGGTGAACCCGGCCAACGCCGGCTTCTGCGTGCCCGCCGGCAACTGCCCCGGCACGGGCGTGCTCAACGTCAGCGTCTGCAGGCAGGGTACGGCCTGGCCCGGGGCTTGGCCCACACACACGGGGCTCTGCAGCTCCCCAAGGGCCTCCTCCCCTCTCTGCCTCTCTCCTAAGAGCTCCCCACAGCCTTCCTGCTCAGCCTTCTTTTTTTTTGGGTGATGGCTCGGTGTTTTCGCATTCCAGGTGCTCCAATATTTCTGTCGGCTCCGCATTTTTACCAGGCAGATCCGAAGTTTGTAGAGGACATAGAGGGCATGCATCCCAGGAAAGAATACCATGAGACGTTTCTGGACATCAATCCTGTAAGTGCAGCCTTTTTGCCAGGGTTTTTGAGGTTAATCCAAGCACCTGGGTTTAGGTCACCTCCTTGGATGGTGTGTACTGGCACAGTCCCATTGACCTCAAGCAATCTGTAGCAGTTCCATGATGCTGGATGGAATGAGAGATCCCTCTGGGTCAGCTGTCCTGTCCCTGTCCCCTCCCGGTGTGTCACACACCCCACCCACCCACCCACCCACTCATGGCAGGGCAGTGAGAGAAACAGCCAAGGTCTGGAGCTGTGCAAGTGCTGCTCAGCAATCACGGGAACATCCTTGTGCTACCCACGCTGTTTTCATCACTGTTCCCAAACACAGCCTGATACCAGCTCCCGTGGAGAAAATTAATTCTCTCCCAGCTAAAACCAGTACAGTAGTGATCTCTACACCCCCACAAACAGATGTGGGTCGAGGAAAAGAGCACAATCTCGACCTGCCTGGTTTACAGAAACAGTGCTCTGACTCACCGGCCTGTTATGTGCAGCTAAATTGGGAGGACATTCCACAGCTCCTCTCCTGAGGCCCAGTGCAGACCCTGCTCTGTGGTGTGTACCAGGTTCTTCTTGCATTCCCACAGTTCTCATTCTTTCACCTTTACTGGTTTTTTTAACACTGATCTCTTTTATTCCCCAGCTGACAGGGCTCGTCTTGCAGGCCGCCAAGCGGATGCAGGTCAACGTTCACATCCGAAAATTACCTGAGTTTTTGTGAGTGCTCTCTGCTGCTGAGTGGAGTCTCATATCTATGCTGAAACTCAGCATGATTTCTTCTGCAGTGTTCTGGTGGAATATGGGTTGGAGAGAGCAGGTGTGAGAGAGAGAGAATGAATCTCAGTTCTAAGAGGCAGTGTGCTCCCCTCTCACAGATCAAGCAGATCCTGTAGTTCCTCCTGCAGAGTAAAGAATGCTGTGTGGTAGCTACTCCTCCTGATGTTTATTGGCACAGCTTGGCTGTAATGATTACAACAGAAGTGTTTTATCTGCCCAGTCCCCCTGGGAGACTTCAGGCTTGTTTCCCAGTGCCCAGGAGCTGTTGCAGTAACAGAACTCCTGCCTGAGCTGGGATTCCACACGTGCCAACTGTTGGGGGATTTTTGCTGCTGTGCCCATGTTGCTTGGACAATAGTTCCTGTGTTTTACAAATAGGAGTAACCTTCAACATCAGCTTAACTCAATTCCTGCTGCCTAGCACAAATCTGTCTCTCAGTTCCTAATGAGCCCCAGATGGATCCCTGTCTTTCACTGCCCACCAAGTCCCAAATTATGCCCTACTCCCAAACCAGAATTTGTCCATCTGTGAGATTGAGATTGTCCTATTCCAGCAGGGAGGTAAAAATCCACAGATAAAAGGAAAAGCCCAGAGGATTTAAGGGACACTTTCCTTGCTCATTGTTCTTATATAATCTGTCTTCACAGCCCTCAGGTGAAAAAGTTCCAAACCCATAATTTAATTTTTTTTTCCACACAGTGAAACTGGCAACATCCGAACGCTGATTTTCCCAGTGATGTATATAAATGAGGTAAATAGTTTTGCTATGTCCTTCCAGCATTGTGGCATGGTAATGCTTGCAAAAGTACCTTCTGAGCTAGGCAGAAAAGAAAATGCGGATTTTCTTGTTGCTTGTACTGTGATAGGTAGGAAGCTGTTGCTGTTTCTTCACTAACACCCTCCTGCTGCTTGTTGGAGTGTTATGTTCAGCCCTGTCAAACACTCTCAGTCAGACACTCCTTTTAAACTCAAAGGAGTTGGCCATGAGGAAAAGGGGTGCTCAGACATAGGCAGGGCTTCACATCTCTTTTTGAGTCATCTGTTGTGAATATTCCTGTGCTGTAGTTGGATCACTGAATCAATTGGTATTAGTCCATTCTCAAACCAAAAGTTAAAAATCTCTGTTTTCTTTGGAAATACAGACTGGGTGGACCTCTCTGCCCCGTGGGAGAATTTTAGAGGGGAAGTATGCTAGGAAGCAGTGGTGGAGAGTTGTGAGAGTGTTGTTTCCCTGCCCTTCACAAAAGTCATCTTACAGAAAGCACAGAAATAAATAAACTTTTTTTTTCCTTCTTCATCTCTCTCTGCTCCAGAGTGTTCTGATTGATGAAGCATCTGCCAGCAAACTCAGGCACGTCCTGCTGGAAGCCAGTGTTGTGACTGGGATCCCCTTTGTAATCATGGCTCTGGGGATTATGTTTGGGATTGTTTTCATTGTGCTGGTGTGCAGGTCCCAGAGGTTAAATGAAGAGGTAAGCAGCACTTGCATTTGACTTTGCTTGCTGTCCATCTGCCTGCATGTGATTTTTTTGTTTTTTGGTGGTTGATTTTACTTTTTGTCTTTCTGCACATGTTTTTATATTGTTTTTGTTGGGAATGACCTTTCTAGGGAGGGGAAGTTTTAATAGACTCAGAATAAACGCGCCAAAGCAAAGGAGCGGAGTTAATCCGAGAAGCCTGGTAAGGCAGGTCCTGTCTCTGTGCCCAATTCCCTTGCCAGCAGTAGTGAAATTAATCAGCCTGTCTAGAGGACCCTGGGGGATAAGATGAAAAAACTCTACTATATTTGAGGACAGGTTTAGTTGGTGTCAGTGTTCTCAGCAGAACGGCGTGGTGCCAGTGGATTATTTTCCAGAATCATTATGCAAATTGGTGGCCAAAGAACAAATGAATTGCACAGACAGCAGCAGCAGGAAATATTGTCCATATTGTCTATTTACAAGACAGCCTGTAAATCTGTTTATGAGAAGTTCTGTCCCAAGATGACACGCTGGCATTAAGGTGCCTGTCAGGGTGAAAGCCGATGGCAGCATTTCACCATGACAGGGTTCAGATGACACCAAGCCTTTGGTTAGAGGAATAGCCTGGGTTCTCTAGGAGGCTGTTTTCCCCTCATAGTTGCTGTGGCCTAACTGTGGTCTCGTGTGTTTGGTGTTCCCCAAATGCTGTCTCACTACTTCCCTCTGTGGCTGGGGGACCCCTCTGGATCAGAGGGTCCCACTGCCATCCCGTCTGCATGGATGACTTCAGTCTCCTGTGCAGGAGAGACTGGTCCTTTTTCCTTCCCTTTCCCTCTGAGCCTGCCTGTGTTGTCAGCACCTCAGCTAGAATGTCAATCTGTCCCACTGCCCAAGGCCTGTCCCAGGAATTCCTGCCCCACAGTTTCAAACCAGCTCTCTTGGATGTGCTGGAACACTCTACAGGGGTCAGAATAACAAAGGGGCACCTGCATTCCATGCTTTTCTTGCTTTGCTTTTTGTTGCTTTTCCTGCAAACAGACGTAATCCAGCAGTTTGCAGCTCTTCTTGTGATGCCTGGGTGGCTCTGGCCTTCCCTCCTGTATCAGAGGCTACAGCAGGTCCCTGCCTGAGCTGCCACCACCCTCTGGTGCTTTCCTAGTGCACACCTGGCTCTCCTAGAGGGAATTGTTCTTAGAAGCAGGAGCTTTCCTTTCCCTGCTTGGAGTCTTCCCACGGTGGAAGGTCTCTCATGTCCACATTTAACTTGCTGTGGTTTTGTTCTTGCAGAGCACGGAAGAAGAGAGGTCCCCACTCATCAGGACGTCTTAGTAGATTTTCTTTACCCTGTGAGCTTGGAGAGTAAACGATTAGAGCTGACCTAATACCAACTGTCCCCTGTGGAGACACAGTCGTGTCCAGTGGCATTTTTGGTGGGACAGAGGTGGAAGGGAATCTGCACTGTCAGCCAGGGAGGAGACTTCTTTCTCGCCAGCTACGTCACAATTCTCAAACTCCATTTTAAAACTGCTCCAGATCCTGCTTTTCTCAACCTTGCCCTCTGTTTGTACCCACACTGGCAGCCACAGAGGATCATAACCACTGGATGGGTGACCACAAGCCGGCCTGATTCCCTGCAGGAGCGACACGGGCGGCGAGTGTGGACGGCCTGCTGGGAGCACAGCTGGATGGCCCCAGCACAGGGACAGATGTGCTGTGGGCCGGCTGGTGTCCTTACTCCAGTGTGCACTGAGCATGTTACTCGTGTCCTTGGTCCTGTCCCCAGCACACGTGTGCAGCTCATCCAGCCCACAGCCAAGCCTCCAGGCGGAACCGAGCCAGCGGCTGGAAGTGCTTTTCCATGCAGACACCTCAGTGTTCCCACTCTGCTTGCTAGCCAGGCTTTGATCCTTCAGGTGTGGGGTTTGTGCTGCAGCTTGAGGCACCGCAGCTCAGCGTTGTTCCTGGGGTGGAGGGGACAAAGCCCCTGGGTGGTGGTGCGTGGGGGGGTTTGCTGGGAATGTGGACTTGGCATGTTTGGGATGGGAGCACCGTTCTGTGTTATGGACAGGGTCCTGGGAACTCCTGACACTTTTTTACTTGTCAAGCAGAAACTTGTGTTAAAAGTCACCAAGGTTCCTCCCCCCTTCCCAATTAAAAGAATATTCTCGTTGAGGAATGTTTCCTTTAGATAGTGAAACGTGTTTTTAAAGTCTGTAATTGTCTTCTGAAGATGGGCAGTGGCGTTTGCATTGCTTGGGCATGGTTTGGGGTCTTTTTCCTGGCTGCTCCTTTGGGTTCTTCCCTGTGAGGCTGGTGAGGCCCTTGAATGGATTCCCCAGAGAAGCTGCAGCTGCCCCTGGATGCCTGCAATGTCCAAGGCTCGTTTGGACACTGGGGCTTGGAGCACCCTGGGAGAGTGGAAGGTGTCCCTGCCATGGCAGGGGGCAGAGCACGATGGGCTTCACGCTGCCTTCCAACACAAATCCTCCTGGGATTCTGTGATAGTGCTGTCACCCCTTTCTGCTTCTTCCCCCCAAATGTTGCTTTCTGGGAATAACCCTGGGACAACGCGGTGGGGAGCGGCGTTGCTCTGCTTGTCACAGCACCGTTGGATGCTCTGGGTGCAGGTACCACAGGAATTGTGTCCATAGGAACGGGGCCACGGTGGTCCCAGGGTCGGGGATCCAGGGAATGCCCCCTGAGCGGATCCAGGCCAGGGAGACCTCCGCTGGGGTGAGCTCAGGCTCAGCTCCCAGCCACCTGGAGTTGAGAATATTTTTCTTCACGCGAGCCTTTAAAATCGCTGTTTAGCGCAAAGCAGGACCGTTCCCCCCGATACTCTGGGTAGAGCTGTTTGCCTTTTTTCTACTTTTATTTCCCCGTGTTCCTTGGGACATTAAGCCTCTCCCAGGCCCCTCCTCCCGCTTCCCGCAGTGGTACGGTCCGCTGGCGCGCGCCGTCTACGTCACTACGCGCCGCCTGCGCCACCCGGAAGCGCTTTTGGCGGCGGCGGAAAAGCGGCGCGTGCGGCCGGTTTTGTTTGTGGCTGGACCCG